>JAWNGG020000012.1:600000-1035000 GCA_036937485.2 Tetragonisca angustula | reverse complement strand
TAGGATCGCTCGTTTTCACTTTCTTTACAACGATAATACAAGCTCTGTCTTAAAAATACCGAGTACCGTGTTTCGGAAAAGAACAAAGGACAAAGAAGAATTTGACGATTGGAAAGAGTTTTGGTGTTGCGATCTCGACGCTTCTGCGTCCAAGATCCAGGAGAAAGAAAGCAAGAGAGAAAGAGAAAGAGACGGGGCGAGAGAGGGGGATGCATCATGCGCGCGTTGATTCGCGAGGTGAGAATTCACGCAGAAAATACCGCGTGTTTGCCCGATGATTCGGAAAAATTCCAATAACGCGTTAGAGATCCTGACTCACGCGTCGCGAGCCCGTCAACCGGAGCGTTATGACGTCGAAAACCAAAGAGCAAATGCGAAATCAGACCCTGGTGACGACACAAAACCTTTTCCCTTGCTCCTTCACGAACCGGAATTTTCACCCGGCGTCTCGTCCCATTTCTGTTGCGCGAACAAATGTACACCGTAACTTCTCGTTCAAACGAAACAACAAACATGTGACATAATTTGCAAGCAAAATGGCAAACAATCCGACGCAAGGCACGTTGACGATGAAGCATTTGAGCAGTTGTTACTCGAATGAAAAGCGATGTGACAAGTTATTTCGCTTGATAGTAAATGAATAACGAAGTTGTTTCAAGCCAGAGACTGAAAACCGAAATATTCTGAGGTTTAGGTATTATACCGGCATTTGATATCGTAATACAACCGCTATTTGGGAAATCGGTTTTAACACCGATATAAGACGGTATCACACCGGTATTTTCATACGTATTTTATCGGTATTTGATGTCCACAATCGGTAAAAATACCGAAATATATACTGGTACGGTACGCAACACATTTTTCATTTTCTACGTACAACAGTGACTCTTATTAATATTCGGACATTATGCTATTCAAAATATCGTTGTGAATTTCGATTGTTTGCAATAGTAAATTTGGACCAGGTTTTTAATAATATAATAGAACATTCATTATATAGTTTATAGCGACATAAATTTTGTTTATTTATTGCACATACCTTTCTTAATATCAAACAATAAACTGAACCATCGTCGAAATGTAGCGTGGCAAAAATATTCGGACATTTGAAGAACTACAATATTTGAACCTGAAAATTGTCAACATAAACCATAATTAATATTTTGTTAGGTAGCCCTTAACATCTGCCAGCCGCTAGTATAAATAAAATATAAAAAATGAAAAAGCTAATAAAAATAAACAAAGTGTACGTGTATAAACGTCGTCAAATTTACTATCGGCAGCTTTATGAAAACATTTCAAATCATTATCTCCTTTTCCTTTTACTAACTATATTAATATTTTACTCACCGAAATACATCTACCGACCTAACATCGTTTCGATAGCATCATACCGGTATTCGCATCATTTCGGTTTCATCAAACGTAATGTAATAGTAACCTAAAAGTAACCGGTATTTTATCGTAATACCGATTCTGTCTCCGGTTTCGTCTGGTTAAACGAAACACGTACGAGTTCGTCGTTCCTAAAATGTGCCATTTGAATGATTTGAATTCAATTAAATTTTCTTCTCTCCCAGATTCCACCACAGCGTGTCGTCGTCGTTACAGGTTAAAATCGGCGTGGTTTCGCCTTCGAAATTGGTTTGTCGCGAGTGGGTTGTTGCGCATGCCAGATTCGTTAACCAGTACCGGCTGGCTTTGAATCGTCGTCGCCTGCGCGGCCGGCCGCTTGTGAATGAATTCGTTATCTGAGGAAACGGTCGCGACCCGCCATGCTGCGTTGAATCGTATCGTGTAAGGTCAGCGCACGAAACGCAACCGGGGAGAGCCGAGCCAAAATTACACGACGCGTTGATAGTGGCGTGATAACGTTCGCCCGTTTCGATTTTCATTGAACGCAGCTGCGACATCGCGTCCCCTACCGTGATGGACATTTTTCGGAAACATTACCACTACAACTATCAAAATGGTCAAACCAAAATGACCAATTTGTATATATTTTCGACGGATGCGATATTGTATTTTTGTCTAAATGAAAGTTTATTTTCTTTTTTTCGCTTTAACATCTCTGATGGAAATTTTACGTTTCGATATAGTTCTGGTTCCACCGTTCAACAGTGCAGAGCACTCGTTAATTTTTGTACTCAGGGAAATAATGTATGTAAATGTCTCTCTTGTCTACAATATAAATATCTTTAGTAACGTAATCTCGTCCGTCGAGAGAGCACAGCTTTGTCTAAATTTCTACAGAAATTGCGCGAATATCTGCACCGCTACGTTTCGCGACCCCATGAAAGACGTTTACTGCGAGAGAGGCACACGCGTGTGCGTGCGGAGGCCACCGCTGCGCCACTTTACTGGCCGCTCTCACTCGCGAGAGACCGCGGTTCAATGTCGTCCAGAAACAGTCAACAACAATGTGTAACCGCTAAAAATACTCTCTTCCTTTCCTCTCTCGTTCTCTCTTTCGCCGGCTGTCGCCGATGTCCTCCGCGTTTCGCTTCGGGGACTTTTCTTCGCGTCGCCACCACCCCCACTTTGAATAATCGCCGCACTCGGCAGTAGCTCTCTCTCCCTCTCTCTCTCTCTCTCTCTCTCTCTCTCTCTCTCTCTCGGGACTTTGCAGCGAGTTCTCTCGTGTTTTGTTTTATTCTTGTTTTCCCCCCTGTTTCACATCAGTTTTCATCGAAAACTATCGCATTTTTCACTACTGCTCGAGACATGGCGGTAAAAAGCTTTGGCTAACTATCTTGGAAATTGTGTGGATAAAAGTGATAAAATTCCATATATAATGTACGTGTATTTTGCAGTTCCACGATCTTCCAAATTTCCAGATTGGGGGTCATATTTTGTGAATACTTGTCTCATTCTTGCGTCGTCATTCAAAATATTTTTATATAACATACACGACGTACGGAGAATATTTTCGTGAGCCATATTCCAAGATCTTATTCGAATCTAGAGATACACGACGGACGAACATACATATGTACGTAAGTATGAATGTTTGCGCGACAATAGGAAAGAGGTACGTACGTATCTAACTGATAAGAAACGAACGTCAGCCACGCTATCAATTCGTACTCGTTTATGCGTTTCTCGCTATACCGTGATTCACGATAGTTCGAACTCGAAGATCCCGCCTCCGCGAAACTCGCTCCTCCGTCATCCTCTAGCGGCCTCGAGTTTATTATTATTTGTCGTTTGACAATGGCGAAAATTCGTGAATCATTGTCGTCGCTACGTGGAAATTCGCTTCGTCATCGTTATCATCGTCCGCTACCGACCTTGCGACGTGTTCATCCACGTCATTGCACATAGATCAGGGATGTTCCATTTCCTCCATTGTCGACAGTCACCGAAGAATCTTTGCGATCATTCTTGCGCGAACACGAGTGGAATCTCGAGAAAAATTCGTGAGTCACTCGGACTCGCGTACGGTGATACCGGTTCGTTTGCACTGGGAGAAATTATAAATTTCGAACGCTTATTTGACGAATGATTTTTGGTCGATCCGTTGGCATGGGGGTTTGATCAACTATGAATTGTCCCTTTTTAAATAGAAATTTCTGTATTATGAGTATTTGGACACGTCGAAATACAGCTAAAACGAGGCTCTTTAATCCAACAATCGGTCCTTATCGCGGAGTGGAAATATACGATTATGTAAAATATATATATATATATATATATATCGATCTCAGATGCCGAAAGAATATCTGTTAGGCTAGCGACGTAAGATAAAATTGTGTTTTATTTTATTTTTATTCAAATTCATTTCTTTGATCCTCAAAATTAACCTGGACTCGCGCAAAAAGTTGAATTCGATGTTCGAAAGTTCTCGTCATTGTATGTAAGAAGAAATAAACAAACGCGTCGTGATTTAGGTGTAGAACTCGCATAATCGAGGCTGAAGCGTGTTCTTCCCCTCTACTACGCAAATCTATAATTTTTTCGAATACCCCGCGTTATCGATCGGCCTGCGCTAGAATTTACGGTTCGTTAAAGGGAGAACCCGGCAGTATTGCCAGACAATTTCTCAGCGATTATTGCAAAGAGTGCTTAAGCGAATCTCGAGGCAAAATCCAACTGAATGAGAACGCTGCTGAGTTGATCCGTGCCGACGACTCCTCTAAAGTCCCTCTCTCTTTCTATATATATATATATATCTCGCTCTTTGCAGCGTCGTCGAGGTAACTCGTAGCAAGTTGGTCCGTCGGCTGGCTTAATTGCTAATTAATTCTAATTGATAATTCCCTCGATAGTGTTAGGCAAGTAATCTCAAAGCATGTTTACGCGAAAGTTGCAACGAGCAATCGTCCGGATCCTCGTCTGACGTCTCAGACCTCGGTCGAACTCCGGCGCGTCACTATCTCTCGTTCCACTCCTCGTCTTCTTCTTCGAGTGTCGAGCTTTTTCAATGAAATTTCTCGGAAAATTAACATCTTAAAAAAAACTCCGTATGTTACTCACTACAAATATGTGTATCTTGCAATTAACCGCGAAACAATTGAAAGCTCTAAAAGAAACGATGATTTGTCAAAAATCATTACGTATGATAGAGAGGAACACGAGCGATTCCTAGCAATCTATAAAGGGTCAGCTGTTTGGAGCATAGCGAGTTAAATCTCGATCATGGTGGAATGAACTTCGAAGAATTGAATAAATATTCATATTTATAGCACGATGGAGAAACTTTTCGAGTGATTTAAATTTTTCTGTTTAATGTCGCGCCATAATCGTTTCAGATTCTCGAATGATCGTGAAACTGTCAAAATAGAATCAAAACAATCGATGAGATTCTTGCGCAGCCTTGAAGAGTCAGCAAAGATATTTCATCACCGTGTCGATGGATGAAAAGAAAGTAACAATTACTTCTATAATCAGGCGTTGGACGTGCAGTAAGCGAGAAAACAGACGCGTTTACGCCGCGTTGATAACGCGTCGTACGTATCTGCCTTTATTGCTTCCTACTCGATGTCAATTTAACGTTCAATCGCGTAATGGAGTTGAAATTGCTATCTGTCACGCGAGCAGCAGGCAGATTCACGATTTCCAGCGAGACTGATCCCGAAGGAACGACCGATCTCTCTCATCATCCTCGAGCAGCGCGAGCAACTCGAGTTTTTGTCTGCCAGAGTTTTGGCACGAAAACAGTGTAGTATTTTACGCAACGCACGAAGATATAACAGCAGAGCGTAGTTGCGCGTGTAGCTTAAAACAAATATTTGTGCGCCGGAGTACGTTCGAATCGCGGAGAAGAAGACGGAAGAACCTCGGAGCGTTATTATCCTCGGGGCGGCGATTGCTCGTATATATCGCGAACATTCCGGCGGTCGAAAGTCGAGAGCGATATAGCGAATGAGATAGCGTCGTAAAGTTAATTAACAAGGAGCGGTGCCATTATTATTTCTCCACTGTGTCGCGGGTGTTGCGTCATATGGCGTTACATGGCACGCACGATGCATCGTCTGTAGATCTTTTTTTTTTTTTTTTTCTTTTTTTTTTCTTTTTTTTTGTTTAACAGCGCAATTTTGTCTCTTTTCTTTCTCTCTTGTTCCCTCGTTTTCGCGCGTTCTCGTCTGTTTACAGTCGGAAAACGGACAATCGACAGCGACGACGACGCGCGACGTTGGCGAGACACGTGAGGGAAAACTGCAACGTAAACGTCGCACGTGTCACGTGACCTATCTACGTAGAAACGTAGGCCCGAGGTCGTTCATCGACGACGACGACGAGGAGAACCGGGTAATAAACGCAGCAGGAAAACGATAGCGCGCTTTTCACCTGCGATCGAAAACGTCAGTGGGTCGTTATCGGCACACGTCATCGATGATCGGTACACGAACGGCCAGATAAATCAATATGTCGGTCGGGGAATTATTTCACGATACGCGGACCATCGTCGTCGTCGTCGTCGTCGTCGTCGTCGTCGATTCAAAGGTTTCGCCGAGGCGGAACGTCGACGTTTCACTAATGAAATCGATCGTCGTGAATGAAGTGCTGCATCGTCGCGACGTCAATCGCCACGTGACTCTCTCAAACGTGTGCGCCCGTGTATGTTCTCTCTGTGGGCGTCCCGACACTCGTGCATACGTGCATGCATGCCAAGCAAGCAAGCGTATGTTATACGTCGGGCCATTCGAGGTCGTTTCTCGACAGCGTCGAACGATAACGCACAACAGAACAGTTCGCCGAGCTTTCGTCTTTTACGTCAGTCAGCCGGTAATATACTCCATTCGCGTCATGAGCGTTCCGCGAAAACTCGCGGAGGGAGTTACGATCGCGACCGATTCGTTTCGTTCGAATTAACGACGATTACAACTGAAAACGGGAAATACATACTGGAGATAAAAAGAGACGGTACCGTGCAAATTGGGGGGGCTCGTGAGTTGAAATCGGCGATCTCGACTGGCGAAAACGATATCGTCAAACGGCGTGCGCGGATCGCGAGTGTCTTCGTCGTTCGCACGAAGGAAGAGGCTTTCAACGAGTCGCCAGTCCAGAGGCCACCGACAAACCTAATTGGCTGGTATACGAGCTGGTGTTGGTGCGGCACATTCTAGAAAACCGAATGTATCAAGCGCGGCACGTGTACGTGTGCTACGTGCGCGCAAAGTGGCGGATCCATTCTCCGTGTGACGACACTCGCACAACGGAGAGAGGGAGAAAGAGAGAGAGAGAGAGAGAGAGAGAGAGAGAGAGTGAGAGAGTGAGAGTGAGTACACAGCAACGCGCGAGAAGGCATATACACGCGCGGAACGAATCGCCTCGTCGTCGTTGGCTCGCATCGTGTCCTACACGATCTCTTCCTTCAGCACGTTCAGACGTACTTGGATTATAAGGAATGTCGACGAACGGTGCGCGCTATTTCTGCAGCGTCTCTATCCCTCTAACAATCAGGGACGTGCCGAGACGAAGGCGAGGTTTTCTCTCCGCGTTGTTTCTCAACGCTGACCACACTGTACACGCGTAACTCGCGCGCATTTCATCCCAGTTTGATCGGGAGAGCGTATCGCTCGGCTCTAGGCGACGCTTGACGCTACTTTTAGAACGACCGTGCGCTATTTCTTCGCCGGTTATTGTCTCCAATTGAGCCAATATCACGCTACTCCATTGTCAACACGTAACGTCTCGCATATTTTCGGAAGATCGTTTCCTACCAACGACGATCTCCCTCGACGCAATAACACGTCGATCGTTTGACGACAAGATCGATGAAACTGGCAGTAATTTCGTAATATTTCGCGCGTTTCGTGGCTGAATCGTTAATGACAGCGTTGGTTGGCGCGCCGGATATATATTCGAGCGATGGAAACGAGAGAGGCCCACGCGCCTGTGACAACGGTAACAGTAACGGGCGACGCGGAAAATATAATTTTCCGCATAGCGTGGAATTCGTTGCACTCTCGCGCGCGCGCGGACGCGCTCGCCAATCGGAATCGCATTCTTCGTCTATAAGGCACGGCCGTCGATGTGCGTTGAAGTCTAGAGGCACGCGATAACGTGGCAGAAGCCAGCGGCCATGAATTTTTCAAGAGGCCAAACGAGGCATATGCCCGTCTCACGTGACAATCCATATCGGTAAGAATCCCAGCGACCTGTGCTACATAATTTCCCGTGTACACGAGCGTACCGGGCCAATGTTGTGTCACGTTACGTTGCCCTCACTCCACCCTGTGCGTACGCACACGTACACGAAGCCGTGAGTGCACGCGTCGAGCTTTTATCGCACACGCGTGCATACACACGCACGCGGACCAGTACAGCGCCACCCCGAATACCGGATGTGACGACACTCGCGCACTTGGCCCGACGCACTCTTGAGATGTCTCCCCCTCCCATCCCCTCCCCTTCTTCTCCTGCTCTATTTCTCTCTGTCTCTTTCTTCCTCCCTTCGTCTCCGCCTCTCTCTCTCTCTCTCTCTCTCCCCCCTTTCCTCCTTTCGTCGCGTCCGTATACTGCTCAGTACGCGAGAGACTCTCCCCCCCCCTCATCCCGCTGGTTGCCTCCCCTCCTTAACAGGGCGCTATTTACCCTCGTAGTTCCGGCGACGGCCGTGCGTGGCGCTGCGCGCTCTTGCGTTGCATCTTACTCGCGACGTGTTTCGTGCACGGCGTCGGGCTCGCGTTAGCGCGCACAGTCCCACGCGGATCTTCGCGCGCGCGCCTCATCGTTGTGTCATCGCGAATCCGCGGTGTTTGTCCGATTTCGCGATGCCTTTCTTCCGTCGCCGCCATCAACGACAAGGACAGCAAAGTTACCGGTGTCGTAACCACGATTTCGATTCCATCGTCGTGCGACGCGGTGTCACGGTGCTCCGGAATCTCCGGTGGAGATGAGTAACACCGGCCGCGTGTGTGCCAACGAAACGTCGAGAGGAAAAGGGAAAACAACGAGACGAGGAAGTACGACGAACGGAGAGAGAGAGAGAGAGACAGAGACAGAGACAGAAAACAACACACTCGCGGCCATTTTAACTGCGCCGTACGCTAACCCGGGCCACCCAGTGTGTAGCATAGTAGTACGAGAGCCAGAGAACCCGCCGTGCCACCGCCGCTCTCTCCTTAGGCTTAAACTGCGTCTCTCGCGTGCGCGCTTTGCTTCTGCGCACGCAAGTCGGCTTCATGTTCTCTCACACGTACGCGCCGCACAGTTACCACTCGTGTGTCACGCATACTTTCTCGCGTCCGACCGAGTTGTTTTGTCGCTTTGTCGTCTTGGGACGTCTTTCGTCACGATTCAGAGTCAGAGCCGGAGTCGGAGAAAATTGACAGCGACGGGGGGACATGGATAGCGTCGTTCGAAGAATCGTCAATACAGTGACACATTAGCGGCAACACGCGAACGGGATGTGTTCGCTCGACCGGTATGCTTGCCCGTTTCACGACAACAACGAGGAGGAGAAACGCGCCAATCGAGCAATCGGTGAGGAAACGAGAGTACCTCGCATATCTTGGTTGTGCGTATCTCGTGCACGGGCGAATTGTGCGCTGAGCAAGGAGCAAACGAGGATGCCGTGGGGAGAGGGGGGGGGACCGCTAGGATAACAAAGGAATTGATCAATCGGTGAGCAGACGAGCGGGGAAATTTGTTCAGCCGGTAACAGCGGACTTGACAGTGACCGAAGTTACCCTATGATAATTCGTGCGGAAGAATCGGTGGACGGAATAATTGCAAGTGCGCGGTGGCATCGACGGAAAGAAAACACACGTGTCAAGGTGAGGAATCGTCGCGCAAAACAAACGGATCGGCAGGATGACCTAATCGAAAGTACCGAGCAAGCGGAAAGTGGCGCGAGGGAGACGAGCCTCGTGTGTGTTCCAGCCGCGGGACAACAACCACAACAACAGAGACGAGGCGCAGCACCAAAAATGTAAGTCACACGTATGGAAAGAGGTTAAAGACGCGCGGATAGTGGGGATGAGGAAAGTTCGACGTCCGAGCGGGACGGCACAGAGAGAGAAAGAGAGAAGTAAACCGTGTGCTGCGCGACGTAGGTACGAACCGCGTGACTCGGAATCTGCGCAGTAAATCGCGTTCACGTGAACGCGCCGCGAAATTCCATGGCGCCCAACAAAAACGCAGCCATTCGTCACGAGGAGATGAAGATCTCTCGAAACTCAATCGTGTGTGTGTGTGTGTGTGTGTGTGTGTGTGTGTGTGTGTGTGTGTGTGTGTGTGTGTGTGTGTGTGTGTGTGTGTGTGTGTGTGTGTGTGTGTGTGTTCGTTCGTTCGTTCGTTCGTTCGTTCGTTCGTTCGTTCGTTCGTTCGTTCGTTCGTTCGTTCGTTCGTTCGTTCGTTCGTTCGTTCGTTCGTTTGTTCCCTTGCTCTTTCGTTGCCGATACACCTTCCCACTTTCGTTTCCTCGTCCCGTAGCGTTCGTCTAAGCGCGAAGTCCCTTCTGCAAGACTCGTGGGCGACATAGTGGCTTACGTAACGCTCCGGGCGATAAGACGGATAACGCGGCGGCGCCTCTATTTTCGAACGCACGAGTCACTAGTTACCGCCTAACTGCGCGCTGCGCAAAAATCTTTCCAGACAGGGAAGAAAGAAAAGAAAAACGATCGTCACTTGTATTCCACGCGCTCTGTCCGTGTTTCACCAATTTGATTTCCCATTTTTCGACGCTTGCCGATTTAACGAAGAAAGTTCATCGCGTTCCGTTCTAACGAGTCAAATCCATCGAATCCGTCGTCGGATTTTGAAAAAGAAAAATTCAATCGCCAGACACTCTGACGTAACAGAGCTTCGAGAATGAAGCTTTCGCGACGTTCGAAATTCTTTCAACGCGTACGTGGAGCGCGCGTGGCACCGCCTACGAACCGTCTGCTCGAGTCGTCGTCGTCCAATCGATCGTCAATGGTTCACCAAGGTGAAACAGATCGGTGCAAAGAGCGGCGAGAGTTCCTTTAACCGATGACTTTTGACTCGTCGAGAATATGACCGACAAAATCGTATTTTTATACACACACACATGTACTCGTTCATCTTTTACGTTCGTGTTCCCCGAACGATTGAATTGAGCATACGGGGAATAAGATTCAGGTTAGGTTAGGCCGTTCGAGGTGAACCTGACGTCCGAAATCTCCATACCGCGAACCGTGATAACGTACAGAGAAGAGCAGCAGCGTGACTCATCGGCCGACGTGTGCGAAACCGAATCACCCTGGACGATATTAAAATCATGCAACGTTTTGCAATTCACGCGCCAGCTCGAACCGGGACGTTCCGCTTCGTTATAGAAAGCTATATCGCACATCCGGAGGCTTGGGCCTCTCGCGGTGAGGATCCCTGGCGTATACCTCGAAACCATCGTCCTCTGTATCGTTTTTATCTGAATTGGAGATTCGCGCGACTCTAACGCTACGTGTTCTCTCTCTCTCTCTCTGTGTGTGTGTGTGTGTGTGTGTGTGTGTCGCGTCAAAGGACGATGGAGACACTGCACAGTGTGTCTCGATACCTTGCTACCAAATTGCCACGGTGTATTCGGAAGCTTAAACAGGTGAGAAACGTTTGAGTCGTGAGAATTCGTCAAGCATTAAATATTTCTTTGTTCTTTATCGTCTCGATTGTTGACTTATTATTGTTTTGTAATAAAAAAAAAAAAAGTATATATTTCTGCAGCGTTTAAATCTTTCTTAAATATAAAATCACCCACAGTCTATTAAACAACTTTGCTCGGTAACTGTATGCTAAATAATTTTTATAATGTAAACTTCATTCTGTACTGTGACAATTTGGTATTACCAACTTGTTCAATTTTATTCTTCGATCAGAATCAACGTTGAAAGTAGGTAAAAATGTACGAGCTCTGTATTTTAAATTTACTTTAGACTCTGCTAAACTATTATCTCGATAACGATCGATCGAAACGTCGCGAGAGAGATTCTTTTTCGCGGGTAGACACGGGCAAACTATGGCAATTGGCGGATGAAAAAAAAAAAAAGAAAAGTTTACTTTGCAAACGTCGAAAGAGGGGCAACGATCGATGGTGGGGGATCTCACTTCGCATGGTGGACGAGCAAGATGGCGGCCTGGGCTAGAGACACGTGAGAATCGCGTTGCTGCGTCATGGATCCCAAAAAGATATTATTCGCATACTTGCTACGCGATATGTTGAACATTAATTCGAGTGCTGTTTGTTTCGACTGGCGTGAATACGCCAATCTTGTCTCAACCGATCAACCGATTTACAGTCGATGTCTTCTTTCTGTCGTTTCGTCCAACAATATTGCGCATCATACCGAATTGAATACGAATCCGTGATATCAGAGACCTATGAGGTAACCTTAATTGGTCGAAGAATCTCTTTCTCGTTCGTCAATCATTTCGCGTAGATCTTGGTCGTCATTTGGATGTTGAATAATCGGTTTGATCGGGGTCTAAAGCAGTTGTGCAAATTGTCCAAACAGTATGCGTAGTACCATTTGATTATTTATAATCTCCTCCTTTTCGTTTGAATATTTGACGAATGGGTCAATTTTTTCTTTTAATCTTTTGCGCGCGACGTTAATTCTTCGACTCTGATTCTCTATGAAGATGGTTATCTTAATAATCAATAGTTTGTTATTAATACCACGGTAAATAAACCGTAAATATATAAAAATCTATGAAAAACGAAATCGTCCGCAAAGAGTTAGATTGCATCAGTTAATACACAATGAAATTTGTTCATTACGTACATAGAAAGATACTTATAGAAATCAGACATGGAATGAAACGGCTTTGTGCAAGTACCTAATTACTGTAGAAAAAAATCTCTCTGATCCATTTTTCAAGCGCCGAATTATAAACGCGTTAAAAGTTATAAATTTATAATTTATAGAAGTTATATATTTTTGTTCTCTGACTCTTTGCTTATTTTATTTGGACGACGATTGATTAAGTTGTTGACATATATAGAGTTCATCTCTCTCTCTCTGTTTTCTTTTTCTTTCAATTTAATCAACAGATCGAAGAATCAAGAGATACGCGCCATTAAATCCTGCAAATCAGGAATAGTTTACTTAAAGGTCGTCGTTCAGACGGAAAAGCATTTGGTTATGCTACGAGCTGACGACAACGATTTGTCGGTGGAAGGAACAGAGTAATATCAATTGGCAAATACACGTTGCCTAGTTCCATATGCAACGTCTTAAGAAACAGCTACTGGTATTCGTAATTACCAGTTTACCACCTCCGTTCCAAGTATTTGCATTGTCCTGTAATTAGAACTCTCATCCCGGGTAGTGTGTTGCTTCCCATCGAGCCAAGCACAGTAGACGAATGTCAGTGTCCTCACTCGATGCGTTTCCTTCCGTATGGGAGTCCTCTTGTCTACAAACTGCTAACTTTTTATACTCTCTCAGTAGGGTTCCCTAGATCGTGGTCCCTTTCTCTCTCTCTTTCTCTCTTCATGTTTTTTTCTCTCCGTCACGAACGATTATACAAATAAAAATCACGAAACGATCGTTACGATGCAGCGTGTGCGTCTGGTATTCACGGTTCGACCAGTTCGAGGGTTTTAAGGAAACTGGTACAACTACTTTATCGGCCGGGGAGGATCGGGCGCAACTGTCTGCGCTGATTTTCATTTCAATACAGTCGCGCCAAGACTGTTTGCTCGGGACGTTGAAGAGTGTTAAAGGTACCTAGGGCCGGTCGTGCTCGTAACCAACCTGTCTGCGAACTTTTTAACAAGGGAAGCGGGTCATCGCACCTCCCTTTCTCCTCTCCCTTTTTTCCCCTCCCCTCCCCTCGCTTCCTTTTCTGTTTTTCGAATTTCCCTCTCCTTCTCGCTCTCCTCGAGAGTTCTCGAACGTTTTACGACCTTTCTCACGGAGAAAGCGTGTTGGACGACCGATGCACGCGGCACCGCGGCGAAATCGTGTCGACGGTGGATGCAAAAATGGGTAACGATATTACGTGCTTAAGGGCGAATGCAGAAGGGGTGTGCCCGAGAGAGCGATGCCTGTCGGAAGCTGTAATGGAGATTGATGGCTGCCGACGCGGAAAAGTCGATGTTGCGAAAGTAAATTAGCACGCGGAGAGGCTAGATCGAGCCTAAAATATTGAAATCGGTGATGGAATAGTTATCGTGTCTTGCTCTCCGGTCTCTCTCTCTCTCTCTCTCTCTCTCTCTCTCTCTCTCTCTCTCTCTCTCTCTCTCTCTCTCTCTCTGCCTCAGTTTCGCGTCCCCATTCTAATTCGGCTGTCGACGTCCGTTCCGTTATCGAACCCTCAGATTTCTACAAAACAATTCCAGCTTCCAGACGTCGATAACGTGTTCCGAATTGCGAGTCCGAAACAATCGTGAACCGAGGGAAGAACGAACGGGTGTGGGCGCTTCGACTAATTGACGTGAGAATTCGGAAAATTTCTCTCGGGTTTCTCGCTGCTCGATACCTATCATTACGCGTCAGAGATACGTACTTTTTCACGTGCCCCGGTACACTTGTACGAACGAAATGACAACTCACATTGCAAGCGTTCAGTGGAATTTCGCAGTTTAAAATTTTCCAAAAATCCCCACCAACTAACTCTGTGACTATTTTTCTAGCTATCATTGAATGAATCATTGTCGTGGAACGTTGGTGACGCGAAGACATAAAGTGTACCGCGTTGAATTATAAATTAGAAATTACTTTGCTCGATAAACGAACGATATGGTTACGATCTCTCCGATAAAAGTCGAATCAAATCATCGCGATTGCATCCATCGCGTGACAGAGAAATCGAGGTGACTCGCGTCTGAAGAAACGGTTAAATGTCGATAATGGCACGTTAATAGCTATCGCCGACAACGAACGACAAAGGCTGAGAGCGACGAAACAGGCGAAAAGTGAGTGTAAGGTGTGGAACGCAGTCGGGTAGGCGAATCGCGTTTGGTTGCTACCATAATTGTATCTTTGACGTTGTCCCATTGTTTTGTGTGTGGCCGCGTGGGCAGCTTCGTCGTATAAAGCCCGTTAAGGGTTGATTTTTTGACGAATTATCGTTAAATGCTACGCTGTGCTCTGTGGCGCTTTATCCGATGACAAATGATATCATTCAGTCGGTGAGTTACAAAGTGTAATTAGGAAATTGCAGTGGTTTTGGGGTAAATAAAATAAAAACACTCCGAAATACACAGCTTTTCCTGAATTTCATTTACCCCGTACTATCGTCTAACAGTAGACACGCCAATTTTCATTCCATCGAACAAACACTCTTCACGTCAGTGGGTTTGGACTTCGATTGAATTAAACTTGATATTCAAATGAAAATGAGAATGGGAATGCAATAGCTGGCTACGCGCGAGCTTATTTCCCTCGTGCGTGAACCTCGACGAGGCTGAGACAATTATTCTCTGTCTTTGCGGGGGGGGGGGGGGGGGGGACAAAAACGTCATATTTCGTAGCAGAACGCCTACATTGACGTAGGTAAAACGAAGCGTGCTCGTTTCGTGGCTCACGTGTCTCGATCCTAATGAGGCTGCTTTACGTTTTCTCCGCGGTCGGCGACTCGCGTGTGTGCACCACGTCCCACTACTTCCGCGTGCAGGCTTCCCACGGATCTTTCATCGGGTCGTTACGATTTTATAATTTGTCGAAGAATCCGTGCGATTGCCGCCAAACATTTCCAACGTTCGAGATTGTCACGCGGGAAGGTTCTCAGATTCAAACGTTCGAATTGGTGGCGAGGAGATTCGACAGTCAATCTTCAGTTATCGGCGGTGTGTCTGGGGAGGGCAGCTCGTACTCGCGGGCGATTAGCAGCGAGGGTAAATATTGTCGTCGGCAGCCGCGCGGAGACACACACGCAGCAGCGAGTTCGAAGGAAACCCAACAAGGGTGCAGGTGGCTCGTATGTCAAGAAGATGAAGTCTCTCGTCTTGGAACAATGGGCTATGACGTGCGCGCCAGGAAGCATACATGTCTTACTTCCGGTGACTCGCCGTCTAATTGATTCTCAACCCTCTTGTTCGGTTAACGTCGTCTATCGAGTCTCGAGCTGTGCTGCCGTTCTCTGTCGTCGTCGTCGTCGTCGTCTACACCGAATGCCGAAAGTCGAGGGCGAATTTTATTCGAAACGAAGCTTTAGAAAATGCTATTAAAAAAAAATAACGTCCAAATCAAAAGGATCGTTTGTTTGAGTCAGTCCCAGACGAAGTTCATGCAACAGGATCGGAAACACGAAAACATTAATTTGATCGCCAAAGTGGGGATAGAGTAATTACTAGAAATATCCAAATGTGCTGACGGTGTTGTGTCAAACTGACATCGAGTCAAATATTCGGCCTCCGTCGTCGCTCGTTATCGTTCGACGTGGACGAAACGATCGCGGCGAAGAATCGTAAAATACAGGTGCTTATTCTGCAGGCAGATTTTTAACGCGGTTGTACAGAAGCGTGCGAGGCGCGAGGAAGGAGGAGTATAATACCTCCTTTCACGACCGATTCAAGATACGTACGACGATGTTTCCTTTGAACATAGACCGCCCGTGAAATATTCACCTTCGGCGTAATGTCCAACGGCGTGTCGTAAATTTCGCGTGCTCGCCAGGCCGCAAAAATTGGCCGACAGAAATCGGCGTCCTTGCACGAAGTCCTTGCTGGCTCGGTTCTAAAACCGACCCCCGTTCGTGCCTCGAAAAATGTCAGAACCGAAAGGAATACCGATCGGAAAGGTCACGTCGTCTCGTTATTGCGGGGGGAGGGGAGAGAATTAATCTTTCGCCGAAACAGCGTACCACTCGACGATTACGCCACTTTGGTTTCACTTCTAAATATATACGTTTTACACACGGTATTCCACCTGGTTACAGCTACCGACAAGTCTCGTGGAACTACATGTTTCGTCGCTACGAAAGTTGAACGCTTCGAAACGCGAAACCTCGAAAAATTAAGAGTTAGAAACCTTGAAAAGTTAAGAGTCTGTTATTCGACAGAGGTATTGGTCCGTTTATACCTGATTCATCAATCAGGAATGTACCAATATAGTGCGATACATTCTTTAAATATTTCTGTACTCTTTTAAATCGAGCCAAAGATCTCAAGATCGTATGACTTTTGATGATATCAGTTTGAGTTAACAAAACTCCAAACTGCACGTTCTTTGCACGGTCCAAATTGTCCGAAATCGCACAGTTGGAAAACGGAGCGACAAGAAGGCGAGGATGTTACCAGATCGTGAAGGAAGTAACGAAGAGGGGAGTGGGAAGACGCGTGCAGGCGATCGAAAGACCGTGTGCACTCTGACGGGGGTGCACGGGGGTTTGTTTTGATGTGTGACTATCAAAAAAAAAAGAAAAAAAAAAAGAGCGTGTGGCCCGGTGCCAGGCACGCAAACTGCCCGCACCAACACAAATCTCTCACGGCCGCGGGTACACGCGCGTGGATGCAAAACGCGCCGCGTGCACGCAGCCCCGCCTGCATCGCCTGTGCGAAAGATAGAGTACCGATAGCGGCGATTCGCCATGGCCAAGCCGTGATTTAGGGGTCGCTATGGCGCCGCAATTCAGAAACAAGGGTTCGTTGAACCCAAGGTTCGCAACCCTTCGGCCGCGATCGTTACTCTAAAAGCTCTCTGTCAGCGTGATTACGAAAATTTGCAGGCTACGGGTTGTTTGCTGGGCATGGAGCACGTGAGAGATCGGGTTTTCCTTCTTCGTTTCTTCTCTCGAATGAGCGATACTCGTCGTCAGACGATATTTGGAGCCCGAAAACTTCCAAAGTTTCAGGGAAGTTATTATATTTGTATTTCAGGACTAGAGAAATGTCTAGAGTGTTAATACGTCAATAATTATAGTGACTTTTCACCGGGAATGCACTGCGTTGAACGACTCGTTCGTTCTGCTCTTCGCTCGATGCAATTAGTAGATTTCGATTCGTTGTTGGTTTCACACGCACAGTTATTGGTTGAATTGATCGAAACAATCCACAGTCTGCAAAATAATCTTCGTTGTCCGATGTGTGACGATTGTGTAAGTATGTACACGAGAGAGAGACTGATTGGATGGGACAAGAGTTTCATCAAGTCAGCCTCGCAAGCAATTATTGGTCAAATCGATCGAAATAATCTACAATTTGCGAAAGAAATTGTTCGAACAAATGCGTAACAGTCGAAAAGTGAAAAATTTTGTCCACGACTAGATTTCCCTCCCCTTTAACGCACGATTTTTCCTAACTTTGATGTTCAAAGAAGAAAATCGTACAGAAAGTTTTAGGAGTCGTTGTAAAGGGAAATCGTGCTGTTAGAAATTTTCAGTACAGTAGGAACATCCCTACTTCTTCACCCGCTAATCTCTGAAAGACAGAAGAAAAAAAAAAAAAAAGAAAACAAAATCCAAGTAGAGTTTGTGTTTTGAAACGAATCCAAATTGCAATAGTTCAAAACATTGGCCACGTTTCATCGCTGTTGGTTCAGTCACAATTCTTTACACGTGAAAATGCATTTTGACCACTTGCTCTGGCTGAACTGATCGCGGACCATAACGAGTGACCGAACCTATTCGTCGCTTTTTTTTCGAACTCGTTAAATATGATATCGCTGGATAGAAATGATTGAAAAGTAATAAATTTATTATTTGTTACATTTTGTTTCACTTAAATATAATTGAAATTGAGAAAATGTTACAATTTTGGTACAAAAAAAATTCTCTACGTGACAAGAGGTTAACCCTCACACACGCGAAAATTAACCACTTGCGCTGGCAACTCGATTGCGGACCATAACGAGCGAACCGTATACAATAATTCGTCGCAAAACAATCATGGAACACCTCCAAAAGAACAAAAACTCGTTTTCTATCAAACAATGCCTACCCACAACATGAAAAGAAAAGACAGAATAGTCGTGACAAGGCTTAGAACAGGAACACTGCAAGCTCACACATGAGTATCTATTTAAAAAAAAAAAAACAGAAGTGCGTATCCAATGCAACCGAATTTCATCAACCAATCATCTTCTATTTGAACGCAGCGAGTACCACGACTCAAAGGCAAAACTACAAAATAACTTCACCGGCAGCCCCTGACGTCGCAGAAGCACATAGGAAATGTCCTGAATTATCTAAAGGAAACTAACATCTACCATAAGATATAATCGTCTCGAAAAGAAGGAAACAGTACCTAGCCGTCGCCAATGACCAGAAAGAAAGTAGATGCGACGTTAACCTTTTCACTGTGGCGCACTTTCGGAGCGAACCATCAGTACTACTGTTAGGCGCTGCGACTGGTTGTCCAAACGACAGGTTGAAAAAATACGTAATTGCAAATAAATTAAAAATATCCAGTATTTGATCTATTTTAAACCAGTTACAGTGTTACAGTAAGAAAAACGTAAAGGGCGTATATTTACGGCATTCGCATATATATATCGATAGACGTGTGAGAGCGTATAGATACACCTTTAGCAGTAATTAGAAAAAAAAAAATAATAATAATTCGTCGCTTTTTTTTTTTTTTTTCTTCTAAACTCGTCGGGTATTATGGTATCGCTGGATAGAAATTATTGAGAAGCAATAAATTTATTATTTGCTCTGCCTATTTTGTTTTCACTTAAGTATAATTGAAACCGAGAAAATGTTACAACTTTGGAAGAAAATTTCCATTCCGACGCAAGAGGTTAAAAAAAAAAAAGAAAAATTCGTTCGCATCGAACGAAGTACGTGGCCAATGAAGTCTCAACAGACGCGTAGCTCGTGGACGAAGGAGAGCCAGGGCGGTTGTGGTGTGTTGCGATTGGAATCACCGGCTCGAAAAATTTATACGATAAACGCGCGCTGCGATGTGCGTAACAGACAGCCGCGGCGGGTCGCCGTCAAGTGGCAGATTGTAAACATCCGGTAGCCGATGCAAATCCGCTCGCTGTGTGACGACGACTGTGTGGAGGCGAAACGGCCCCGCAGAGAAAGAGAGACAATGCCGCACAGCGTGTGTACACGTTGGACATCTACGTGGTAGATATTCACCGTGTTCTCCGATTCATACGGAAGAATTCACGACGATGCACGATTTTCTCAGAGAGAGAGAGAGAGGGAGGGAGGGAGGGAGGGAGAGAAAGCCACCGTACGTATTTCTACGTGCGCGAGTGTGTATCTCGCGTGCAATCCGCGCGACGGCTTCTTTTGTGCCGAGTTATTTTAAGAGCGCAGAATTTTGCATGCTCACGTGACTCTGCGGCAGACGGCGTCTGCGGACGAAAACAAACAAGGGAAACGCGTTTTGCTGCGAGAGATCCGCCGAGGTTCGATTTTCTAGCTTCTCGAATCAGCCTCCACCTCGTTCAATTTTTTTCCACCGACTTCCATTTCCAATCGTCGCTCTTACGAAACGCTTTTACAATCTTTAACTTTGCGTAGAAACGAAATGACGAATGTCCTTTGTATCGTAGTATCTCCCCCCCTTTGCACGATGTTAAATATTTATCCAGAATCGTCCTGACATTGACCGAGTTTGTGAATTTCTTCGCAAAAATTTATCGCAGAAGAATATCGAGCGTAATCACTGTCGTCGAACTGTTCTCCTCCGGATTGTCGTTAAGAACTTCTCACAGACTTGCACGCATTGTTTATCGTAAGCGTTTCAGATACTTTCGAGCAATTATAGTTGTACGATCGACTATCTCTACCCAGTAGTCACGTTCGAGTAACCATGGAATGAACGATGGCGCTGTAAACTCGTGTCGAGGAACTGGACGTTTCTGCGAAGTCTGGTCAGAAATATCTACCCGGTTCGCTGTGTAGACGATATTGTGAAGCCCGGTGCTTCCTCCTTGCTGTTTCTGCTCCTCTTTGCAGCTAGATTTTCTTGTTTCGTCTTGCACCTTCGTATAACACTTTTGTTGCGATGTTTTCAATGTTTTCTGTACAGACGCAAGTTGACGGTAGTTGATTAAATCAATTTAATTTTACGTTCTCGAATTGAATCAAAAGTTCAATCAAAAATCAAGCGACTCGAAAGTTTAACTCCAACGAGAATCACACGCATCGTGTGTATGTATGTGTATATATATATATTCGTTCAATCGTGTTTCGCAATGTTGGGTATTGTTAGCCGGTTTTAGAATGTAGATTAAATATGAGGTCAAACGGCAAAATATCGGCGAGAGAACAACACGTACTTCTCGTCATACTCCGCAAATAATCCGGCACAAATCGCTCCCGTCCTTGGCACGGTTATCTGCGATAATATTTCGTGCTTGGTTTCCCGTTTCGCCGTTCGAAACAACGTCGTATTGACGGAAGAAACACGACGAGAACGTCCCCCGTAATACTTCGACTCCTCGAGGCCGCGGCTTACGAGCATTCGCGCGTCCACGAGCTCTGCGTATCAATGGCGGCTCTGACTTTGCCGTTTACCTTGCCGATTCGTTCCTTCTCCTCGCGCTTAACTGCTTCGCATCTCTCGAAATCCACTTCGCTCGCGACAGAAATGTTTTCGACTCGAAGATGCTTGATGGGCCTCGAACCCGTCAAAGTGTAAAAATATCGTTACGTTCGCGGATTTCTGTGAAAAATTCGACACCAGAAACACCCAAGTGGTCCGAATTTTAAATTTAAACAATTTTAAACAATTGTGAAGATTTATGCGTAATCCAAGTTTCTCTATTCTTTGTCTTCGATGTCTTTGCGAAATTTAATTTCGACAGTAGTGTTAAAAATAGGTAGGCTCTACGCTCTTATCGAACAACAGGTGTCCATCTTGGTGCTTGAACTTTTCACGATCCATAATGTAACTTGTTCGACAAACGCGCAAAGATGAAATTGACTCAATACCAATTCAATTGGTGAACGGGATCTCGATGTTACCGAATACTTTCAATCGAGATCTGCCGTCGAAACGAACGAAACGAGATATATATCGTGGAATCGAGGTATTATACACGGTGAAACACAGCGAAGCGTCTCCCTTCTTGCCTGGACAGTGGCGCGGGATGCTGCCCCCTTAATCGATCGAGTTCGCGGAGACGCTTTCAACGCATAATGAGAAAGCTGGCGTCGTTGGATGCGCCATTGATTTTCAACCGGAAACTAACTTCCACGGGTAGAAGCAACAAGTAATTACTTTAAAGAAATTGAATTATACGGACTATATAGCGCGAGGCGGCGGCGGCGACGGCGACGGCGCGCGTCTCTTCGGTTAAGTACACTCACGCTCACTGTAATCGAATCACCGAACATTTTCGTGTAATCAAAATTGTTTGCGCCGTGGTTATGCTTCCCGTGAGGATTCTTTCTTTTTCGTCCTTCGTCTGTCTCCAGCCTTCTCTTTCCGCTTGTTCTGGAAATCGCGGCTTCGAACGTGAAACGGAATATCGAGGAATCGAGGATCCGCGTTCTCGATACACTTTAGAAATATTACGTTCTTACGTAGTTTTTTTAGTGTTTCTCCGTACGTGGTTTTCAAATGTTGCACAATTTTCCATTGTATATACGAATACATCTGACGCGCGCTCAACGATTGCGTGGAAAAATGGCACTTTGATCGAGATCCAGACGTTTCCTTGTTTCTGACAGTCGTCGAGAACATACTGTGAAACTTTACATTCGAACGTTTTACGACTTTTAATAATTGAACACCTGGTATATTTAATTCTTAAGTTACACGTGTATCTCGTAATCTAGTAAAAATCCTTTCTTACACGTACAGTATATCTTTCAACGTTTAATGTCTGGTCTAATATTGTTGAACGTGCGCGAGTGTGCATTTCATTTGGGTGTAATTTCATTTATGTGTTAAATTTTTATTCGAGGTGTCCGCGAAATAAACAGTGATACACGACGAGCACACCTCGTGTGCTATTAAAAATTTACACGGATTCGTGTACACGTGTATTTACACGGGGGTACCTGCTGTTCTCTCTACCTTCGTTCCACATGGGTATTCTTAGTACTTTACGAAGGTTTTCTGGTTCACGACCGCGAGAAAGGGAACCTTCGGCTGTCGACTCTCTTTCTGCGCTACGCCTCGCGGTACCGCCCGTATTCATCCCCTACATAGCGGGGATTGCGACAGGGTGAAAGACGGTTTTCGGAGGCCCGAAAGACGATCGTTCGTAATGTTCTTCCCCGAATGCACACGGAACCCCTCACCCCACCTTCTACCCTTTGAACTTTTAAGAGACCACTCGACACTCGGAAAGATGCCTCTAAGCGTTCAATGAGGCCAATACCACGAGGGTGCGGCTCTTAACAAGGTTATGGGACTCTTTATTCTCTCTCTCTCTCTCTCTCTCTCTCTCTCTCTCTCTCAGTCTCCTTCCTCCTGTTTCTCCCTCTGGCATTCCCTTTAGTTCGCTGCATTTACACCGGTGCCTTCTCTCCAACTCTCGTCTCTCTTCTCTCGGCTTGTTCGTCTGCGTGTAGCCTCGCGCTTACGACGGGTGGTGCCCTATAGCAGCAAGCGAGTACTCTCTCTCTCTCTCTCTCTCTCTCTCTCTCTCTCTCTCTCTTTCTCTCTCTCTCTCTCTGTCCTCTCTGTCCTCTCTGTCTCAGCGAGGGGCGGTTGATTTGGGCGCGAAATTGCCCGACAAAATCAAATTTCATTTCGCCGAGGGCGTGTCTGGACAATCGAGCAGCCAAGTGGCCAGCGGCCAATCTGACTATCTCGTCAACCAATTTTGTCGGTGATTACTTTACTCCTCGTTGCTCTTGCCCGACGCGCGCGACGAGAGAGTGAGAGAGGCCTTCTCCACGCCGCGTTCTCCACCGAGAGCGTCTTCAGCGTCTCGTGGCGACTTCCGGCCCTTCCGCAATTTAAAGTCGTCCCACGAAAATGAAAACTCGCTTCGTACAATATTCGGCTGTATTTTCCATTTCTCTTTTCGTTACCGCCTCGAGTAGCGGGCAGAGTCTCGACACGTTTCGTCGTTTGTAATACAATAATCGCAAGTTGCCACGTCGGGACAAGGAAAAACGCTCCTCTCTTTCTACCGACGTTTCTGTTACTCTCTGGCCGACTACCTGTCATCGCCACGCTTGTAATTTAAATTCTCTTTCGCCAGAGATTCATCTCTTCTTTCTTTCTTTCTTTCTTTCTTTTTTTCTCCACCCTCCTCCTCTCCCTCCCCCATTCTCTTTGCCCCGCCGGATTCTAATTACGCTTACCCTGAGAAACCTATCCGCGGTAAGACATCTGTTACCCGCCGAAGTTTCTTTAATATCCGATTATACCGTTCTGGCTGGTTGGGAAACCTCTACGGGAAGAAACAATTACACGTAGGCTGCACGCACGCGTCTCCTTCTCTCGTAACGTGAGTTCGCAAAGGGAAAATTCGACGAGCCAAACAGTACGTTTTGTCATCGAACAGGCGATATCTCGCGAATTGAAACGACTCGGGCTGTTATTCACGCTCTCGCCGGAGTTTCGCCAGCTTCTTAAGCCAAGGTGTCCACTGGAGAGCAAAATTGTCGCGACGTTGCTCTCGAGAGTATTTCTCGCAAATGAACACTGTTCTCTCAGAGTTACTATCCGAGACATAAAATATTATGTAATTAAATAATTATTAATTTAAATTTTTATATGACGTAATTATAAGATAATTTAAATATGTAATAACTTAAACAATATATATGAATATATATATTATAATATAACCATTATATAATAATTTAATATAAATATAAATGTTATATAATGTACAATATTTAATTATATTAAATATTGTATAATAATTTAAATATTGTACATAAATATAAATATTATATAATGTACAATACTCAATTATATTAAATATTTATAATAATTTAAATATTGTACATAAATATAAGCATTGTATGATGCACAATACTTAATTATATTAAATATTCTATAATAATTTAAATACTCTACATAAATATAAATGTTATATAATGTACAGTACTTAATTATATTAAATATTATATAATAATTTAAATATTGTACATAAATGTAAGTATTATATAATGTACAATACTTAATTATATCAAATATTCTATAATAATTTAAATATTGTACATAAATACAAGTATTATATAATATTATAATGTACAGTACTTAATTATATTAAATATTCCATAATAATTTAAATTATTATATACTCTGCTTTTTACGTTTTGCTATTTTTCTTTTTTCTTAAAATATTATGGGCAACTATGAGGGGGGACATGGGCAAACATTATGGGTATATTATAAGCAACATTTCCTATACCTCCACGATAGCGATGTCACTGTTCACACTCGTGTTTCTAACTACAACAACACGGTGAGTAAGACCAGAGATAACGAACTCTCAAATGGACACGGTTTTGAGAGTTCTGTTCGGTACAGTAAGCTCTCGGAGAGTATTTTCGGTCTTTCTCAGAAAAGTGAAAATTCCCAAAGCTGCTCTGAAAATGGACACAACGTATGAGAGTACTCTCGAGAGTAACTCTCAAATGGACGCAAGGCTTTAGCGCGTGTACATACGTGTGTACATACGTGCTCGCCGCGACTCTCTCTCTCTCTCTCTCTCTCTCTCTCTCTCTCTCCCGCGCCTCGCGTTGGGAAACGATGCGATCACGCGTCGACGCGCGCATGTGCGAAACGATCGGGCAAATTTTCTTCGCTCTCTCTCTCTCTCTCTCTCTCTCTCTCTCAGCGGTCGTCTCCGGGGTCCCCTCGAGGTAAAGCGCGAAAATTTCCTCCACTCGCCGTTCGCGGTTTGCCACGCATGTGTGAATGTGCCCCGGGGTAGCTTCCCACGCGCGGTGCACCCGCGGAGACGAAAGCTCGCGACTTATCGTGGAAAAAAATCGGCGAATCTAACGAAAAGTACAACAACGGCGAGGAGAACGCGTGGTGCTCGCCCGCCCTTTTTCTAGTACACGCGCGTTATTATACGTACACCCCCGCTTAAAAGTGTCGACAATTGTTATTAGGTGTTACGAATTCGTTCGTGGTCCTTGGGATTAATTAAGTGCAACCTCGAGTTCTGTTGTTTCGATCAATTTGTGAAGTATCTGGTAATTGCACAACCTCTCGCAAAAGACCGCTCGCAGTTTTCAGCAGAAATTGCAAAGTCGAAGTATAATTTAACAAGCGTGTTTTTTTTTTTTATATTGACAAAAGTCAAGCTTGTTTGTCAGACGCGTTAAAAGTGTCCAGCAAAAGTGTCCGACGTCGGCTGAACGAATAATAAAGTGTCGGTCCGCTGGGACCGACGACGTCTCGAACCGTGTTAATCGTCAATTTCATCAATTAGCGAAGTAAATACAGATACATTGTACGAGTATACGTTAACGATAATAATAATTTGTGTTTTCCCCGTTTTCTGCTATATACTGAAATGTACCGTTCATACCTGTTGCTCTGTTTCTTTAAATTCTTTCATGACACAGAATCATTGATGGAATTTTTGAAGACCCAAATGGGGCATTTCTTTAGCAATTGGTATAAATATCCATTCAATAATCACTAACGAGTAATATTATATATATAGTATGATATACATATATACGAGCAATACTTTCAAACTTTTATAATAATTTAATTCTGTTAAAACCCTTCAGTAATACTGGAACCATGTTGAAAATTGTGAACGATCCCGGTACAACGGCTAAGAACAGTATTGTATAAAAAGGTAAAAAGTGTCTTGATACTTTTGAGCGGCAGTGTAGATAGTAGGTGTGTTTGTCCGTGTGTCTGTTTTTGATATTTGTGTCGATACTTGTCGATAATTATTTTCCCTTTGACACTATCGACAAGTGGAGCACAAAATTTTCCATCAGAGACGTTGAAAGAAAAAGAAAGAAATAGAAAATCTTTATGATACAATAGTGTGCACAAGCTTTTGTTTGTGTATTTTATAAAGAATCGAAAATTCAAGTCTCTGAAACTAACACGGTTTTATATCTATGTGTCTAAACGAAAACTTTCAATTGGTCATTTTGACCATTTTGGTAATTCTAGCGTTGATGATGTCAGAGGCACGTGAAAATTGTGAATTCACCGAATTCAAATTTCCTCGAATAAAAAGTATTCCAGTACTTTTGAGCGCGAGTGTATCATCTATCCTTTGCATGTGTACGTGTGTTCGTGCGTCGGGTTGGTTTCTCGGCGTATAGGAGAATTATTCTAGCGTACCGTAGTACCCGCGTAGGTACGTGCAACGATCAGGTCCAAGTTTATAAGGGTTCCAGGAAGGGCGGCGACCTCCCTTGGGCCTCTTTCATCTAGACCGCGTTCTTCTCAGTCTATCCCCCTCATTCCCATTTTCTCCCTCTTTTTGCCATTCTAAATGCATTCTCTCCTTTTCTGTCTTCCTCCCTTTTTCCCTCCATCTTGCCGCGTTTCTTCTCTCACCTTTCCAGCTAAAATCTCACATATCCAGCTACCAGGAAAGGTATTGTCGACAGTGATCCAAACGAGACGAATTCACTTCCTCCATGGCCATCTATACATACTTCATACCGTATTTTCACGTTACGCTCGCTACATTCGTTTCGATTTTTCTCTTTCAATATAAATTTATATATATATATAATATATATATATATAATATATTATATATATATATATAATTTATATTTATATATATATTTATATATATATATAAATTTATATTGAAGGAGAAAAATATTATTATAATTAAATAAAGTTTTATTATTTAATTTTTACTTTTATTAAAGTTTTATTATTTAAGAAAGTATATTTTAGTAACAATTAAAAATTAATAATATCATTTATAGTTTAAAGTAACGAAAATGAATTTTTTAAAAATAAGTAAAATTATTTTTGTACCTTTTGTATCGGGGTTAATCAATTGATTTTAATAATTTAATTGTCTCGAAAGAAATTTATTATTTTTCTTGTTAAGTAAAGAAAATAAATGTACGTTTGGAAATTAAATGTTTCTCGTATTTATGAATATTTAGTTTCTTTTTTCAATCAATTTAATTTAGCATGTACAGATTGTATTGCACGCTACAAGATACAGTAGTTAGTATTCATTGTCTTCACTGGCTTTAACCACTTGCGCTGGCAACTGATTGCGGACCATAACGAGTGACCGAACCGTATACAATTCGTCGCTTTCTTTTCGAACTCGCCGGTACGATATTGCTGAATAGAAATTATTGAGAAGTAATAAATTTATTATTCGTTTTGCCTATTTTGCAGAAACTGAGAAAATATTACAATTTTGAAACAAAAAATTCACGTCGTTCCAGCGCAAGAGGTTAACCAGCCAATGTTTGTCGCGAAAAATTCGCGAGTTTAGTAAAAATAAATACACGCAGTCGACTATCACCGCGTGTCAAACTTAGCCGTCGATCGTATCGAAAACTGGCTTCACGACGTTCTTATTATTATAAGTACTCGTTATTCACCTACAAACGATAACCGGTTATTCGTCTGTGGCCGATCGGTCGCGTACATTGGGCCAATTGAGAGAGGAAGTTTAGGGGTTCGCAAACGATCGCAAATAGAGGAGAAAGCGCGGGCGAAATGATGGAAACAAATCACGAAACCGGTACAGATTTAGAACGGTTAAAAGCCAGCCGATCGGCCGGGAGAGGCTGTCGAACGTGGACGGCTGGGTGTCTCTTGGTTAGACGCGGCTGTCAGTCCGTGCCTTAACGAGATTAATTAACACGCCGAACCGTAGCGGCGCGACCTATGAAGCGTCCGACACGAAACCGGTACAGAGGCGCGAATCCCACCTTCGCCTCGTGCAAAATAATCGAGTTTCACGAGACACCAGACAGAGTGTGTGTGTGAGAGAGAGAGAGAGGGAGGGAAAAAAAGGACGTGTGTTCTCTCTATGGCTTTCCGGGACCCGCGTTTCATTTGCTCGTGTCAGTCTCAAATTTCCACGTTCGAGCGCGTACCTACCCCATCGCCTCGTTCACGTTTGGTTCCGTACCTGTGCCCGGGTCCCCGGGTCGATTCTTTTCGGCTCCTACCTGTGCAACCGTTCCCGGTCACGGCCACGAAGGGACGCGGGAAGATCGTTAATGCACGACTCGAACGATGAATACTCTTCTGAAATCACTTTATCGACGGAACCTCCTCGTACTCCACGAGTAACTGAGTATCTTGAAGCGAGTGTTACAGAAGCGATATTATTATTATTAAGTCGAATTAATTTTTTTTGGAAGATCGTTTTAATCAAATTTTATAATTGCATTCCAAGACATTTGGCAATTGTGAATATTTCGTGGAAGCGTGATAGGGAAAGGTTCTTCATTTCTCGACATAATGTATATATCGCAGGCGAATATCGCCACTATCACTTAATTAAGGTTTTCAGTTGTTGTACTTTTAATCATATTAAACAGATCGTTGATTTTCACGGGCCAAATCTGTACGATGTGGGCACAGAGCTGTGGAAA
Source organism: Tetragonisca angustula (assembly GCA_036937485.2). Taxonomy (NCBI): domain Eukaryota; kingdom Metazoa; phylum Arthropoda; class Insecta; order Hymenoptera; family Apidae; genus Tetragonisca; species Tetragonisca angustula. The sequence goes on along the minus strand of JAWNGG020000012.1, from coordinate 1,006,200 downwards.
CGTATGATTTAGTCGATCCTTCCTCCTCGGGAATCAGAATCGAAGGTTAGCGTTTCCATTTCCTTTATTAAATGTTCGAAAAACCTTCTCGACAATTACAAAAATTCCACTCGGCGATATTTCGCTTTTGTCCGTAGAAAATTAATGTTTCTCTTGTGAGGGCGAGCAACGAAGCAGAACTCAGAATTGTTGGGGGAATTATGCAAAGAGGCATTTGTTGATATTCACGTTAGATTTCGAACGTGAAAATCAATAGTTCACGTCACAGTTCGATATACGTGTTATTTCACATTTCACGTAAATACCAAATTTAATTTTTCTGAAAACGAAGACGATCTCAGAACCTGGTGTGTCCAAGAATAATTCACACTTTGTTAATCGTATCAATTAACATTTAATCGGCGACCTGTTCGACGCAATTATCGTGGCTCGTCGATCAAATAAGTGGCCAATACAGCGGAATATATGTACGGCTCGTTTGTCGTTAGAACAACGGGTTGACCTTTCGCGGTTGAATCGCGATGGTCAATCAGATATTGCCGATATCAAACGCGCCGTGATCCAACCCGTGCCCGCAAGGCATATCGAAATTTGGACTAGCGTTCTCTATAAATTTCATTGCGTTTTGTAACTGAAACCCGTATCGACAGAAACGATGCCATTGGATATTTATGTCATCGTGTGATGGCATTACTTTTTTTTTTCTTTTTTTCTTTTTTTGTCCTCTCGAATTTTTCCTCGTCGATGATTCAAACGGTAATTGTCACCGTATGTGTTTTGATCGTCGTACGTTTTTATTTGAAAAGGACATTTGTGCGACGCGTTAGAGTCGAATGATTCTTCGTTTAATTTTGCGCTTCGTATTTTGTTTGAAACGGAATTGAAATTCGAGAGGGATAATTGCCCGTGGGAGGATTCCCTTTTTGTGCGTTTCATGTATTCGTATTTAAATCGTCAAAAGTTTGAAACTCGAGAAGAATAACAATCGCACGCAATAAATAGCAATATATACTTTCGCGCATCTCGTATATTCGCGCGATTCATATTTGAATCGTTACACCGAAATAGAGATTTGAAATTTGGAGTTACAAAGTGGAGCTTAAATCTTTTTCCCCCGTGGATTTTTCGCGACAATGCTTCGCTGTTTCAAAAAGAAATGCTCTTTCCTGTTTTATTATTTTTCTATTATAAAAATTCGTATGAAATACTGGTGGTTGCACAAGACAACAAACGCAATATTTCGGAAATAATTCCTTGAGGCGGTATTCTGGTAATCCGGCTTGAAAAAATCGTCTTTTTTGGGATTTTTTTCTAAGGAAACTACGATACACTTTGGTATGCAGTTTTCGCGCACAGATTTATTCATACTTGAAGAGTATTTACAATTTTTTTTCTTTTAGCGAAATTAATGAAAGTTGTGGAAATTATATAGCCTTGGATAAAGCATGTTTTTAAAAAACGGGCTCGAATGGCTGACGTGATTCCGGTCCACCTGTTTGGTTATTTGAAACTAAAAAACCAATGCATCTTAATTGGTATAAATATGGCTATCCCATGAAACATGGAAACAGCGAAATTTCAAAAATTAAACAAATGGCAGCATTTTGAAGTTTAAATATCGATTTTCCTTGTGCTTTTCGTCTTTTGGGTGGTAAAAAGAAAAAAAAGAAATAGAAAGAAAACATCAGATTTTTGAAATCCGTGGTTCATGCGATAAATGTACATCCGGTGAAGATCTCTTCCAAATTTCAAGTCAATAGGTCAACTAAAACGTGAGATATCCCGTCAGCCAGTTCAAAAAGGATTTGAAAAAAAAACACACTTTTTGAAGTCCTTGTTACCCGTTGCACAAAAATATTCATACTTACAATCAATCGAGCAGTACAAAAAATAAAATATTATAAAATAATATAAAATAATAGTATAATGATATAAAAATAAAAATATTATAAAATAATATAAAACAGTAGTGTAATAGTATAAAAATAAAATATTATGGAATATAAAATAATAATATAAAAGTAAATAATAATATTATAAAATAAAATATTTTTTGAGAAAAACACATTTGAAGTTTTTGTTACCCGTTGTACAAAAATATTCATACTTATGTTGCGAGCAGTACTCCGTTTCCTTTAACCATCTGTAACTCTGCCAATTTTACGAATTCAAACAAATCCTTTTACATAGACATCTTCGAAAGCGTATACTTTGAGAAAATGCAAAAAAAAAGAAAGAAAAGAAAATTGATTTTTTTTTAAGCCGTATTACCAAAACACCCCCTTAAAGAATTGAAGAAATGAAGTTTAAACATTATAGTACGTAAGCAATCCACTTTCGATATTTCACATACCTGTACACATCACGCGCGTTCGTTCACTCTGTATTTCTGCGATTCTCAAGTTCCCCGCGATCGCGTGAAACCCAAACCCGTACGATATCGTATAATTGCATCTTGGTAACAATCTGATTCTTTCTGATTTCAGGTAAGTCCATGCTCTGTCCACGCTGCATGCGATTTCGCCGTTTCCGGTGAGTGTTCCTACCGACCGCTTCATTCGCTTCGAACGCTTTTACTTCGCCGCCCACTAGTAAATCGCACGTATACGAGAAAGAAATAAGACCAAAAAAAAAAAAAAAAAAAAAAAACCGAAACGAAAAGGTAAAGAACGGTGGAAAACGTTAAAAAGGAATCGGCACGCTCTCGCTGGCGTTGTAGAGTCAACGGTATGCGCGGTACGTCTGATGACGCAAAGCGTGACACATTCTTTCCTCTCTCTCTCTCTTTCTCTCTCTCACACCGACAGTCCACAGCCGCTGACTCTTGTGTGTCCGTAGTTTCACGATTTCTTCGACATTCTTTGGCAGAGTGGTGGCGTATGTAGATCAGCGTCTCTCTCGACGGTCAGTCCGACGGGGGAAAGGTGGGGAATGAGGGGGTTTCGCGGCGCGTTCGCCGGACAAGGAAGCGACGACGCGAATATACACGTGGATCTCTTTCTCTGAAGAGAGAGAGAGAGAGAGAGAAAGAGAAAGAGAGAAGCCTACGACGCAGTTGCTCCCGCGGTAGGTACGCGCAACTGCGTCGCTCGAATAAGGATCGTAGGAGGAGAGAGAGAGGGGTAAGGGAACGATAGTGAGACAGAGAGAGACGCAGTGAGGGAAAGAAGACTAGCCGCGCGCGCGCGCGTGTGTGTATGTTTCTCAGAGAGGAAGAAAGACGGAGTAGAGAGAGCTTTGTGTGTAGAGAAGGCGTATGTGAATCGAACTGAGGGAGGATGCGATATATATACACACACACAGACACAGAGGAGTGTGTACGCTGTAAAATTACGGACCGATCACGTGGTCCCACGTTCGTCTCGCGTATTTCCTTAGTATGGCCCCGCTTCGAGTGTTTGCGCGCGTGTGTGCTGGCGCGCGCGCGCGCGCATTCGTGGTTCTGTGTTGGGGCGTCTGGTGGGGGCAGGAGAGACCGTAGGGAGGGGTGGTATGCGGGAAACGTTTTCCTCGGTTCCCACGGCGCGACGCTTCCCCTCCGCCCTCCACCTCTCGCGCATCTACGTTGCTCTCTGTCGGGCATACAGACGCGCGCGAGCGATTTCGTACACGTACACGCGCGCGCGCGCACGCACACTTGATACGTATACACGCGCGCTATCCCACCACCGAAAAACTGTGGCTCTCGCGTTGGGTCGTCTGGTGGGGAGGGCAGCGACGCCAGTGGACCGCCTGAGATGCTGCGAGACTCGACAACGCGCAATCTCTGGGCCGCCCGTATCCGTCCAAAGACGAGAAAAGGGCGGCGTGCTCCTCTCTCTCTCTCTCTCTCTTTATATGTATATATATATATATATGTGTGTGTGCGTGCGTGCGTGCATGCATGCGTGCTCGCGTTCGAACCTTCCCAGCTCTTTCGAGTGGGTGTACGTCGCGACGTGCGCCGTGTATATACGTTGCGATCGTCGAACCGCTGATTGCCAAGCGAAAGAAAGAAAGACGGACGAAAACGACGATTCTTCCGTTCCGTTTTATTTTTTTCTCGTAGATTTCGGTGTTTGTCAAAGGTGACGGTCTCTCGATACAACGAATCCCTCGAAATCCTACGTCGCGAGTCACCAGCTATTTTACCATTTCTTTCAACGTAGGATACGAGAATTCCCTCGCGATCCAATTTCAAAGGTGCTCGTTCACTCTCGAGTTGGGGGACACGTCCCCCCCCCTTCCGCCCCCCTCCCGATTTGCATTCCTATCGGCAGTTTGCAACAATCGCCGAATATATTATAAGCGGACGGAGTAGGAAAGAAAGCGGTCGATTCCCCGGAGATACGCGGTCGACAGTTGGAGGCGTGCGTACGAATCGGGTCGGTAGTTAGCGGACGGCCACGTGGTTGGAATACCGGGGCTGAAGTCGCCGGTCGGTATTCGAGATTCGTACTCGAGCAGCGCGCCGTCCGATGATTTCAAGCCAGGCATTTCCCTCCCCAGCTCGTTCGCGTCCTCCTTCTCTTGCCTCGCGGCCCTTGGCCTCTCCGCGCTCCCTTCTGGAACCACTGGCCACATCGCATTGACGACATTCTCTCACGTGCCGGCCACTCGTGTCGCGGCCGTCGTTCCTGGTAACGAGAGAGGAAAGATCAGGGAGGAAGGCGGGAAAAATTCCACCGCTCCCTTCCACCTGTTTCCAACTAGTTTCCAACGAAAATCACCCGCCCGCAGTTGAACTGGATCGACTGACCAGCCAAGACGAACCAGAAACATTCGTTCGTGTCTGAATTCCCTATCATGACCATTGAAGAAGAGTCCCCCGACATGCGATAACGAACGACGTAACAGATCGAAAAGAGAGAGAGAGAGAGAGAGAGAGAGACAGAGAGAGAGAGAGAGAGCGTGCCAAGGGTACGGTGATCCCTGACGTTCCACGAACGGAGCACCTTTCCGGACGTTCCACGCGGGACGTGGAACTCGGCGATGGAATTTCGAGGAACCTTGCAAAGAGAAAGAGGAGGATAGAAACGCGGTAGGTGGTGGAACGACGAGATGATGGTGGTTGTCGTTTGGTTCCTGGTGTTCTTACTGCATAGCCGGGTGCTCCTACCTACTCACTCCCTCGAACCAAAAGGGCAGCACACCTTGGCTGGCCATTGGCTCTCCTCCATCTCTCTCTCTCTCTCTCTCTCTCTCTCTCTCTCTCTCTCTCTCTCTTTCTCTTTCTCGCTCTCGTCGAGGTTCTCCGGTGTTCCACATAAATACACAAATACCCTAGCATAGCCGACCAGCGCGTATATACCGGGACCACGGCCGCATTCCACGACCCCCGCCCTCTCCCTCTCACCTCAGTCCCTCTCTCTCTCTCTCTCTCTCTCTCTCTCTCTCCCCCTCCCCTCCTCCTCCCACCTTGGTCTCTTTACCCTTGTACGCCGTCACCACTACACTACCCACCATCGGCAACGGCAGCACCAGCAACAGCAGCACACCACCGTTGCCATCATCATCATCGCCAACCACCACCGTCGCAAACCACTAGCCACGCTGGTCGTCACTATCGCGCCGCCACGGCCCCATCTTTGGGCCCTTTACCTTCTCCCACCTTTCGACCAGTGTGTATACTGCCTCCTACTCTCTCTCCTCGCGCTACCTTCTCGCCCTTTTCACTCTTTCGTCTCTCTCTCTCTCTCTCTCTCTCCCTCTCTTCGGTCGCACGGCGCCACCGAATACCTTTCGTAGTTGCTCCTCTTCTCGCCCGGGCTCCTCCGCCCTTACTCGCGCCCCCTCTACACCTTCGTTCTTCCTCCTCTTGCAGTTCTCTGCCCCACCCCTCTGGCCCTCTTCTTCTCTTTTCTGCCATTCCTCCTCAACACACACACACACACACACACACACTCTCTCTCTCTCTCAGACGCAAGAGAAGCTGCCTGTTGGCTCGTACGTATGGCATACACCGACCTGCGGCGAATATTTTGTTTACCTCGCTCACCTAGTCCTTTGAATTCCGCGCCGGCAGCGGATTCCTCTTCTCGGTTTCTTCCAGCTCTTCCTCTTATCCCGTAGCGGTCTTCCACGGACCAAGGACTCTCTCCTTCACGCAGAAGGCGCTTCTTCGAATCCGGTGCTCCTCGACGATCCTAGCGTCGGCTATTTTCGTCGATTCACCTGTTTTCTTCGTCTCTTCCTCCTTTTTTTTTTTTTTTTTTTTGTTTTGTTTTGTTTTTAATTTTAACGCGAGACATGTGAGGCGTATGTATCTCGAAATATTTCCGGTATTTTGGCGGACGACAGTGACGAGAACTTGCCTGATAGTACTGATATTCGTAGAAATGAGAAAAGTTTCAGTTTATTAGCCCAAGCTTCTCTTTTAATTTCTGTTTATAACGTAACCTAGACCAATGGTTCCCAAGATGGGAGTGACGCTGCACCTGAATAATAACGTTTCGGCAAAAGTGAAGTTTCCCGAACGACACCTTCGAACTCCGCTTATCCGTTGCAATATGATTATCACAATTAAAATTTCATTACAACGAAGCAATTGTAACTTCAGTCGTTCGATTCGCCAAATTTCTGCATCGGTATTGCCACGATGCCAAACCTTTGCACTGTCGTCGGGATGCAAAACATCTCTGGTCGACGTAATCAAATTTGGTGACAAAATCGAATCGAATTGAAAATCCGATGTAATTCAACCTTATAAACGGCAAGTTTTGTCACACAAAATTTCAAGCTAAACACGACGAGAATTAAATTAATTCAAGAGAAATCAATTTATAAACCGATACGTAGAGGTCCCGGAAGTTTTTTACAAAAAGAAAAAGGACAGAAGTGACGAAATCCGATTTAACGTGCCCCGTTGGGAGTTTCGAGTTGGAAGAACCACCCTCGTGCAACTTGAAACACACTCTTCACGGAGACTTCACTTTCGCCCCCGATCGCGGGACAAACTATACCTGTCTCGTCACAGTTCTCGGTATCTCGTTCACGAGAAAGGAACATTCGAAAAAATGCGGAGATCGCGCGCGAGCTTGCCCTTTGAAACGTTGTCCCTGTCAGCGGGGTGGCAATCAACCGGGCGCACCTTTTTCGTACGATTAACGGCAAAGGCGTGTACGCTTGCTTTATCGCGGGCTCCTTCGACACTTTTATCTGCGTTCTCACGCTCAGATTTTTCGAGGGTAGAGAGAGAGAGAGAGAGAAAGAAACAACACGCGTTCGACCCTCTCGCGCGTCGTTGACCGTGGCCTGTATCGGTACGAAACGAAAAGGAACGAAGAGGTGGGGAGGATCGGTGTTGGAAACACAAACACCGACTGCACGCACACACTCTCTCTCGTAAGCTACCACACGTAGAGAGGTGAGGCCGCTGGCAAACGGAGTCCGTTTTCGTAAAAGCCATGCACTTATTCCCAGCATCGTCGCGGCCTGGCCACCAACACACAGTCGAGAAAGGGAAAAGGGAAAGAGAGAGGGGTGTATGTATAGGAGCAGAGGCTCCCGAATGAGATATATAGCACCGAGCAACAAATGAGGTCCTTCCGAGAATCGGGGCCACCGACACAGTGCCCGAAAACGGCACGAGGGGGTGAGAACCACCCCGGTCGTCGGTTCTCTTCCCTGCGCGATGGCTACGAGAGCCGTGCGCCTCTCTAACGTTTGTTTCTTGTCATCCGCTGCTTTTTCTTCTATCCCCGCCGTCCCTTTATCTCGTCGTTTAGCTTTCAGAAACCTGCTTGGGATTATCCCATTTTTGGTTTCCCTCCACACCCTATGGTTCCCGGTGAATGAGCCTGTTCCAGGAACACGCTGTTGTCTTTGTTTTTTTTTTTTTTTTTGTGCTTTTAGTTTTATGCTTCGACGACTTCTTCACGTACGATGGAGGAGAACAGTCGATGAATGTTTAAAATTTCAAAGTTGTCGAGTATTTTTTTTTTTTCTTGAGAAAAAGAAAGAGAGAGAGAAAAGAAGAATTTCTCGCTCTGTCGTTTTATAAAAATCTTTGTGCCACAAAGTCCAATTCGTATGTCGTGCATAAATATATAGTTGAGAGTTAATCTATAACTAAAATTATAATTGTAGCTATTTGATAGTTGCAATTCACAGTAAATTAACACTGAGCTAACATAAATTACTATCGTCATTTACGATCCAACTGTGCTACTTAATTTAAGGGTTAAAAATGTCACCTGTTGCACAGTTCCGAAATTCCCCAGCAAGAACGACGAAACGTTTGTTTTGAATATTCAGATTCACACGTCGCCGCAAAAGTGACGTAAATTTATTAACAATCTTCTCTTTCATCGTGAAAAAATCGAAATACAGTTGCAGAGGGTTGAAAACGACTCCAGTCACTGTCTCGACTAGAAATTCCTCGACAACAACAACGAAACATTTGCTAAAGTAGTCGAGTCCAGTTGTCAAAGATGCAAATTTCATTAAACAAGTGCAATCTCTCTCCATCGTTAATAAAGAAAATTTCGATCGTAGGAGGGTTGAAAAAATGACACCTGTTGCCCTCCTTCAACCAGATCTTCAACAACGAAACGAGTACATATATATAGAAAGGTTGTTGTGTTTCGATCGACAAAGGTTCGTCGACATCGCTGTGAAAACCTGCGTCGATGCTCTTCGACTTGCTGCATCCCTCTCTGACCTGGTGGCTAGGAGGGGGTGAAAAGGAGAATGGCAAAGGCGGGTGAACCGCCTGGCGCCATAGCAAACGCGCACACCCTCTCGGTCCTCTTTCTTTCTCCCTTTCTCTCTCTCTCTCTCTCTCTCTCTCTCTCTCTCTCTCTCTCTCTCTCTCTCTCGTCTCTTCGTTCTTCAGGGCCCGCCTGGACCACCACGAGTCACGTGACCGTCTGCATTCTGTGTTTTCTGTGAATGACTGGGCCCGCGGACCAATCGCAGCCTTGCCGATAGAGGCAAGCCTTAGGCAAAAGCGGTGGCGCGACAAGAAGCGAGCGGAAAGAGACGAGAAACGAAAGTGGGAACGTAGGAGGGAGGTGGGCCGAGAGAGAGAGAGAGAGAGAAAGAGCGGGGCCCGGAGCGCCGCTCCGAAACGTGGGGGCGCGCGGTTTCTTGGCCTTTGCCAGTCCAAAACCGGGCTTTGGAATTCCTTTCGTGGATACCTCGAAAACGTCCCGTTTCTCTCCCTCGTGATCTCGGCGGGAGCTCTCTTTCGCGCGCGATCCGATCTACGGTTCTACGGTTCTACGGTTGCGAGCCATCGAGACTCTTTCACAACTCTCAACGTTCGCCGAACGCGGCGCACGGCTTTTGAGTTTCAGCTTTCTCGGTTCAGAAGTCGGAAATTCTCGGAACCGATCGTCGTTCGATGACCAGAAATGTCAAAAAACGTACGTTTGTAAAAATCGTAATTGAACTGATGGTGTCACTTTTTTTTGATCTTTCAGGCTTTAACCACTTGCGCTGGAGCGAGACACATTCAAGTATCTTTTGTCCCAAGATTGTAATACTTTCTCAGTTTTATGTATGTTTAAGCAAATAATACGTTTATTCAGTGATATATCGTACCGACGAGTTCAGAAGGAAAAGACAGCGACGAATTATTGTACACGGCTCGGTCACTCGTTACGGTCCGCAATCAGTTGCCAGTGGTTAAGAATAATTTGTTCGTAAGTCCAAGATATTTTATCACCAAACGTATGCTTGCGTGGTATTGTTTCGTACGTCTTCGCTTGCTCTCGCTTGATTTTGATAACTAAATTGACGTACCAACGAAATGAGATTTTATATTGAATAAAATTGCTGTGAGAAGGAGAATTTCTTTCTAGAATAATTAATAATTGGTAGATAGAATCATGATCGACAAACTCCCCCCCGTTCCAACATTGAACTCTCTTCTCCCTGTGTTCTCTCACGATACAGGTGTATTAATTTTATCCTGACTATCGTTATGAAACAAGAGCTGAAAAATGCCAACGAAGTAATGCCCAAAACGTGTGATTTACGAAAAACGTGGCCATCGCAGTTGCTGCAACATCTAACGTTCCCTAACCTAGTAACCTAACCTTAGAGAAAAGGAACGAACGTCGCAGGATTCTTTTTCGGGAAGCAGATACGCACATCGTGTGGAATTAGGAGCGCCGCGTGACCTGTGCCGGTTCTCGGAAAGGCGGATGCTCCTTTCGAAAATGTAAATGCAGGCGCCGAGAGTCGACCACCGCCTCTCCGTCTGTCTTTTGTCCAAGTGTTCTCTCCGCTGCCAAAAACCACGAAAGAAAGAGACGAAAAAAGAAAGGAAGCACGCAAAACAAGAAAATCAGAGAGAACCGCAATGGGGTGACGTCGAATAATGTTTCCTCGTTTTGTTTCGTTTTTTCTTCTTCTTTTCTCTCTGTCTAGTTTTCTTCGTTGCCCGGTCGGAAAAGAAGCGGCGAGAAATGATGGGAAAGGAGGGGAAAACGGGCAGCTTCTAAATCGGCGAGTTTAGTAGCCGTGCGTCAAATTTACGCGGCAATTTGCGCCTCGAACAATTTAGCCGGGGCGATGAAGCGCGTCCCGACGAAATTTTTCTCGGGCCAGGTCGCGCGATGCCATTAATTCCCCGGCCATAAATTCCCCCGTTTCTCTCCCATGGAACGTGCGAGAGAAGAGAGAGAGAGAGAGAGAGAGAGAGAGATGGAGCAGCCGTTGAGAAACACGGAGAAGACGGCTTTACCTACCTCTGCCTAGGATTATCTTAAATATTATGACTACCCTCTTAACGTGGCGCGGCACACAAGCAGAACGAACGCGTGGGAATTCAACCGGTACCACGGACCAGAGTTTTACCCTTGAAAGTGGATCTCCACCCTCCCTTCGCGCGCCCTCTCTGTCACCAGGAATCGACCGATCGTCCCGTTTCCGCGCGAATCTTGCACGTCGAATGAATGAACACGTATATACAGTGACTCTTATTAATATTCGGACATCGTGCTGTTCCAAATGTTATTGTCGACTTTTGATTGTTTATAATAGTAAATTTCGTTCGATCATTCGTTATAGTTTATAAATATAAATATATGTAAATGTGGATTTTAACATAAATTTTATTTATTTATTGCACATACTTCTCTCGGCAGACATAATTTACGAAACTAAATAAATGATTTACATGCCAACAAACTTTGTCGGACGATTCAAGCGGACCATCTATAATGTCAAAATATAAATATCTCTAGTTAAAAAGTAAAATGTGAGGTCAGAGATTTTTAATTATGTATATAGAGATACTCGATACACGGTTTGGATATTAATCACTTGCATTAATTGTACGTGCAATGATTCACAGATGGATCAATGTCAGCGAAGAGCTGCTCGAACAGGTAAGGTAAGATCAGTCAACGTGTTGAATTTCAAAAATTTCTCTCCGAACGTGAAACGTGGAAAGAGTTGTTGGAGCGTGTTCTTCTGATTCTCATTATTCGAGAGACTTTGGCTTCTGTCACTCGTCGCCTCTTGCGTGAAACCTCCCACGGTAGATAACGATTTTTTTTCTGAAAGGAAAGTTAGAAAATCAGAGAGAAAAACTACGAATTTATGGCTTTCGAATTCGTCGAACTCTGGGACACGGTTTTTCTTCTTGGAAAGTATAAACACTTTATAAAGCAGATACGACGTTTCCCTCCACACGTTTCTCTTTTCCTCCTCCCTCTATTCGTCGTTTCCACGAGGAGAAAGATTTTAAACGGCGGATGACAATTTATTCTGAAAATGCGTCTGGTGTTTTCCCTTTCGAGGAGGAGAAGGAAGAAAGAAGGATATCGATATGGTGGGAACGTGCACTCGAGGGGCCTATCGATTCCAGGAACCTTGGGGTAGGTCCTTTCGGGAGAAAAAATGCTCGCCTGGTATAAAGCATGCATCGAGTCCTGGGAAAAGAAGGGAAAAACACGTCGTGGGACATTTTTCCAAGCCACGTGTTGCTTGTGCGCGCGCGCGCGCGCGTGTGTGTGTGTGTGTGTGTGTGTTTCTGCGTACGTGTAGTTCAAGAACTAAACCCGAGTAAAATTCGAGTATCCGGCTGTATCATCCGGGTGTACAGAGTAGAAAAATGACCTGTGACTGTCGTCAATTGTGAATGGTTCTGTACAAGAATTTTCTAAAGAATTCATCGAATTAAAATATGTATTACGTTATTATATTATTGTACGAAATATTAGGTTGATATGTACTTTGAGATACAGAACATTACTTTAACTGAATTGCAACTTCTACGTAATGGAGAACAAAGTAAAGTGGAAAAATGAATTTCTATGGCGTCTGATGTGGTCAGCCATGGATAGAAAATGAATTTTTTTTTTTTTTTCCATAAAAACACGCTGATTTACAATTCATTTAGCACGTGATTCACGTTTGTTCGCGTCTGGACGAAATGATGACAAACAGTTTATTTCGATCTTGTAACAAAAAGAATAGAAAGATAAACTTTTACTAGAAATATTTTTCAAGTTCTCTGGATAGAAAGAGACGAGTGTAATAAAGTCGTTAAACTTTTCAAGTTTCGCGAATAAGAAAGTGAAGAATAAATAAGTATTATTTGCAAAATATATTTATGTTAAACTACAGACAATATATTAGCAATTATATCATTCATACATGCATGTTGCACACACGTTCTTCATCTGTTAAAACAAAAAGATCATCGTCCGCGACATCCACAAACGCTTATTCCGCTGCGTATTAATATGAATTTCTCAACAGAAACACAGAAATATAACAATTTGAATTAAATTGAACTCGTTCAGAGACTGGTACCAAGGTCATCCGCAGCGTTGTCATCACTGCAGATTTATTCATTTTTGCGTTTTTCCATAACTCTGTCGATCGGTTTCGGCTTTTCAGTCGAGGAGAGAAAGAAGGAAAAGACGAGTTGCGGATGAATGGGCAAAGGGGTCGTAGGAAGAAGAAGCAAGAAGGGATGACACACGCGGAGAGAGAAAGTCGAAACGAGGCGAAGCCTTTCCTCACGGAAATTTATGTTAAATGTCCGCGTTTCTCGGAAACTCATTGTCGATTCCTCATATGTATGCGGAGAGACGATTCGTCTCGTCTTTTGGCCGGTTTTCGACTATCGCCGTTGCCCGTGGATGGGTATACCGCGTTACACTGCTACGTGAGAAAAACTCGAATACGAGGCGATTTATTCATCCTGTCTGTCTCTGCCAGCCGGTGGCGAAGGAACGCCGGGATTTCTCACGAAACGTGGTGCCCCCGCGAGACTTGTGGCGTTCACGCGTTATCAACCAAACATCGACGTATCAACGATACACGTACGTACAGTGACTCTTATTAACACTAGAGAACTATACCAATTTATAATTTTTGTTGTAGATACTTTATGGGCGTGAAACATTGTATTTAAATAATTTTTCGTAAAATGTGCAAATGAAAGTCGGTACAGGTCCATTGTATTATAAAGTTTCTCTGTTTTTTTTTTTTTTTTTGGATTTCAATGTCTCTGATGAACACTATGCCTATCCCTTAATCGTCGGTAGTTCTGGTTCAATATTCGGACATCATGTTCGTCGAAATATTGTTGTGGGCTTTGATTGTTCGTAACAGTAAGTTTGGATTAATTTTTTAATAATATATTCGAACGTTCACGTACTATTTTATTTTATTTATTGCACATACTTTTCTTAATATCAAACAGTAAACTGAATTATATCGAAATGTAGCGTGGCAAGAATATTCGTTTGAACCTGAAAATTGTTCACATAAATGATAATTAATATTTCGTTGGCTGGCCTTCAACTTCAATTACATATCGCATATTTCCAGTAATTTTTTTTTAAGCAATTTATCTTCGATTTATCGTTGTTTTAATTCCTCTTTCGATTTTATCGGCGTTGCTCGAATTTTCCTGTCCAAAAAATCCCATACGTTCTCGATGGCGGATAATATTTAAGGACAATTATATAGCAGATATTCGAGCTTTATGCTTTCTTCGTAATATTCAAATGTTCGAATATTTATGCCTTGCGCTACATTTCGACACAATTCAGTTTATTGTTTGATATTAAGAAAAATACGTGCAACAGATAAATGAAATTTATGTTACTATAAACTATGGTGAATGTTGTCATATATTATTAAAAAATCAATCCAAACCTACCGTTGTAAACAATCGAGGTTCACAACAATATTTTGAGTAGCACAATGTCCGAATATTAATCAAGAGTCACTGCATGTGTATCTCGCGCGATTCGTAGACGGACGTATATCCAAGAAATGGAGGACTAGGGAATTCCATCGATGAAATAGCGTTTAGTCGTTCTGCGGTGGATGTCTCGAAGCAATAGTTCGATCGAACGACGCTCGGAAGTAGGCATTCGCCTTGCATCGATCGGTTTCTCGAGATTCGAACCCCTCGAGTCGGTCTCGAAGCAAGTGAAAGTATACTTGAAACAGTTGATTTAGCAAAGAGTTGCGGTGCTCGAAATCTTCTCCAACTTGCGCTCCCTGTCTCTGAACATTTTTTTTTCTTTTTTTTCTGTAATTTCTGCTGCAATTTTAACGATGTTTAACCGCGGTTAAACGTAGGTGGGAGTTGCGTACTATCTCGTTCGAAGCTCAAGTCGCTGGGAATGCCATATTCGAGTAATTTTCGTACTATTTTAATAACACTTGCTCCAGCAAGGAGGTAAAGTTTGGAAAATGAAATATTCTCGTTTGGATAATCCGAGACGCGAAATGTTTCAAGTCTGCTTTGTCGACGAGATAAAATATATTGATTCAAGTGCAAAAAATAGCAACGGCAAAATAAATTTATTTTTTTTTTTTTTTTTTTTTTTTTTAAGTTGTGACGCTGCGTAAATTTTCGAATGCCGTCTCGAACGACATTCAATACTTCTTTTACTTGAGAAATAGCCAGCTAGTGTTGGATTCCTTGTAAGTTTGAAGAGTTTATTCCTTGTTCGTGGTCGTGTATGATGTAGGATGATATAGAATGTTTTATGCTAGGCTCAGCTATACTATACTATTCTGTAGTATTCTAGTCTGTCTCTCTCTACTGTAGCATTCTGTCTCTCTACTCTAAAAAAAAAATGTCCTTATATATATTTGGTTATCGTCCTCAAGTGAAAGGGGAAGGAGCATGGATGACCAAGTATTGGATCTTGCCCTTATGACTAACTATTCACAGTCCACTTTTATGTGGACTGTTGCTAGCTCGTTGTCAGTATTTGCATAGATCCAATATTGTCTGGGTTGGTCATCCAACACTAGGTTCGTATCCATCGTGGCGTCGACATATGGGAGCGTGAACTCGCGCAGGCGGACGAGGTAGAAGCGCCCGACCACCTACTCGTATAGTTGTCACAAGACCACCTCGTTAGCGATATACGCGAAGGTCGGTCATAAAAAAGTGAGAAACCCGAGGAGGGAGCGGCTCGTTCGATCGGGAGGAGTAGAGCTTATGTTAGCTAGGCACGGCGCTCGATAGAGGAGAGGACGCTTTTCGGAGTCTCGTCGATTCTCGGAAGGTCCGCCGACAGAAATTCGAAGATGCCGCGCGCTCTACGACCTCGGGCAAATGGAGATTTCTGTGCGTCTTGACCTTCGTCAAGGGAGGAGCCGCCAGCCACGGCAGATGGAAAGTGAGAAAAAGAACAAGAGGGAGCAAAGAGGGACGAAGGGAACGCAGGATCGAAAGTAGAGATGGAATTGTGTACCTCGCAAATAGGTACCTTCGGAATCTTCAACAATCTTGCGCACGTCGAGAATTTTTTCCCCTAAAATTGCAATGTTTTCCATAGTTTCAAATATATTTGACACATTGCGGACGGGAGAGACGAGAATTCTCGCTTTTTTGCGTTGTAGGAGACGCAGACAACGTTATATTATATAATACTATATATTAATGTTATATAATTTTTCATGAAGTAGGGAAATTGTTTCCTGACGTTACTAGACGTATCTTCATTTTATGTGAAATAAAATCCCTCTAGAAAATGAAAAATAATTAATAATTTTAATCATTAATAAAATGACACGCCTGTTGAATGGTATGCATTCTCTCGAACATGTATTAAATCTTTCAATCATGTATTAAATAATTCAAAGAATACGAGAAAACACAGAGCATACCGTTCTCAGTTGCTATAAATATAAAATAAATGATAGTTGAAATCTAAAATACGTAATCAATAAATTCTCAAATATTACTATAAAAAATATATATATTTAATATAATTAATTTTATATAAATTAAATATAAATATATATTTAAGAATATTCTGGCAATGTGAATTAAAGAAGTGCACATGTGCATTGTTCAAAGTTTCCCTGTTGCTCCAAAAACGTGCGAGCCCTGGGAGCAGGTTAGGCGCGCCGAGTGCGGTAGTATAGCAGAGTATAACCTAGGTAGAACAAAGCAATAAATTTATTGCTTCTTAATAATTTCTATCTACCCGACGAGCTCAAAAAGAAAGCGACGATTTGTTGCATACGGTTCGGTCACTCGTTATGGTCCGCAATCAGTTGCCAGCGCGAGTGGATTGGAAACTGTTCGTGAGTACACCCAGATTTTCAAACTCACTGTACCGGAGAACCGAAAAGGAACTAACTCCTGTTTCCAACGAGTCGCGATAATCTTGAACGATGTGAAATCCGTGTCACTTTGGAGCGCGTTCCCTTCGAGAATCAGATCGCTCGGTCAGAATTCTGATTTCCAACGTTTGTGCAACTGGCTGCGAAATTTTCGAATTATAGAGACACCGAACTACCTGCGAGTAACTCATCGACAGCTTGTGTGCATCGCGTGTGTGCTCGTTGGAAAACGTCATTCGCGAGAAACCCGACGAAAGAAAACTGTAACTGTCGAAGCCGCGATCTCGACATCGAACTTTCACCTTCGACGAAATCCGCGAAACTGAGGTTGGACGCGTTGACTTGTACAAGAAAACGTTGAAATATCGCGTATGCACGTTGAACTCGCGTGAAACGAGAAATGCGGTTTGTACTCGTCGAAACACTTTCGCTTTTGTCGAAGCGGCGTTCAGAAACCACGGGACGAAATTTAGACATCGGATCCGACTCGAATTCAAAAGTAAGTACATGTTGGATCTCTTTCCGAGTCGGAAGCTCGTTAGAGAGATGGAAGAAGAAGGAGAAGAAGAAGGAATCGTCGCGGCGTTTCTGTGCCGGCCGGCGTCTAACCTTCGACGAACGCGCAATCTCCTTCGAAGAAAACAGTATCGATTAAGAGTTTCTCGTCTCTATCTCTCTCCCTCTCTCTCTCTTTTTCTCTCTCGCGCGTGCGAGAGTGGTTACGACATCGAAGGAGGAAGGATAGAGAACAGACACGAGCAGAAAGATGGCAGAAGGAGGGAGGAGGACCTGGCAAACAGAGAGAAAGAACTTTCTTGCTTTCACTGCGCGCAGACCAAACGAATTCCTGGGGACCTTTGAGATTCCAGGCACGAGAGGGCCGCGGAATCAAATATTTCTCCGTTTGGATTTCATCCGATAGAGAGATAAATCTTCGTCGTTGGTTGTATGTATTACGAATGTAAAAGGAAACGAACGATGAGAGACAAGCGCATGATGAACTCTCTCTCTCTCTCTCTCTCGAACGAGAAGCTTCTTCTTCGTCCTCTTCCTCTTGTTTCGTCTGTTTTTCTTTTTTCTTTTTTCTCTTTTTTTCTGGGCGAAAAACGCGATTATTTTTGCTTCTGCAAGCTTCTCTCTTCCGATCTGTATACCAAGTTATCGTTTCGCAACTCTGTGTTCAAAACAAACGTTCGTAGCTCTGTTGCGTGACGGTTAGCTTCTTCTCTCTTCGTTCTCCTCTCTCTTTTTTTTTTTTGATTATTATTAAAAAAAAAACGATTATTTTCACGTAAATCTGTGTTGCAGCTAATCACGTTCATACACGTGTAATTATCTTTTGTAAATTTCCGTTTCGATCTGTGCAACAACGTTCCAGGACGAAAATTCATAGCTCCGTCACGGGGGGAATGGCAAGCTTCTCTTCTGTCCTTTTCTTTTCTTTATTTAATGCAACGTTGGATTCCGCAATAGTGGAATTAACACACTTATAATCTGTCGTCGGACTTTTGAGGAAAAGAATTCGCCTTGCTTCTTTCAAGCACGTTCTTATATGTTTATATGTCATCATCGTCTTCAGATGATCAACTAATGGATCTTGCCCTTACGATTAACCATTCACAGTCCACTTTTACGTGGACTGTTGCTAGCTCAGTGTCTGCACTGATTCAATAGTCTCCCGGTTGGTCATCATTTTCGCTTGTGCGAATCTTCGTTTCAACCTTCTGCACCAAGAACATACATCGTCGTTCCTCGTGGTATCGGAAATGCAACACTGTGTGTATCGCGGGGTTGGTAATCATCGTCGTTAGTGATCCGCGACGCGTGGCCGCCGCGCCCGTGCGAATGCCAGAGAAAATTTGGCCGCGGAGTGCGTTGAGTCTTTCTCCGGTATGTGTGCGGCGCGCGAGAGAGAGAGAGAGAGAGAGAGAGAGAGAGAGAGAGAGAGAGAAAGCGAAGGCCCGAGAGCTTGAGACAAAGAGACAGACGAAAGAAAAAGAGAGGGCAAGATAAAAAGGAGAGAAAAAGGGTGGAAAGGAGGAGGAAGGTGGAGAAACGACGAGAGCGGGAGAGGAAACGATGAGGCCGATTGGAAGGTGAAGATAAAGGGCTACGAGGCGGCGGCACGACCAAAGAGTAGAAGCCGTAAGAGGTCCGCTGCTTCTTCGACCAACGAGAGAGAAAAAAAGAGAGCCACACCGTGCATGGAAAAATAAAATGAACAAAAAAAAAGGAAAAAGAAAAGAAAAGAAACAGAGTGTGTGCGTGTGTGCATGTGTGTGTGTGTGTGTGTGTGTGTTTGTGTGTGTGTGTGTGTGAGAGAGAGAGAGAGAGAGACTGAAAAGAGGATGCAGACAGAGGAGAAAGCGATGAAAAGAAAACGAAAGACGAAGAGAACGAAGCGGCCTGGCCCCGGTTGGTATCTTGGCCAGGATCGCCGAGCTTCGGGGCCTTATTGTGTTGTATCGCCTCGGGGGCCCCGAAGGTGAAACACGGGGCTTCGTTCCGTCGAATCTACCCCTAGTTATACACCATGTTATGATACGCTTCTAACGACCGTGAGATGCCGATGATGAGAGGCGGTTTTACGCTCTCTGGTCCCCTTCTCTCTCTCTCTCTCTCTCCCTTTATCTCTGAAATACGACGGGGGCCCTTGTGTGGGGCCCCAATGATCCTGTCACGACAACGGCGTCGTCGACTTCACGATTTTCATCGGGAGGAACATACCGAGGGTCATCCGCCTCTGTTCTTTCTTCCTTTCTTCCTTTCTTCCTCTCTTCGTTCGTTTTATTCGCGTGCTCGTCCGTTTCTTACGCTTGCACGTATGTTAATCATTCGGAGGCGACGTCTGCGCATGCATACGTACCTCGGTGACCCCGTCCGCGAACTCTGCCAACGCCTTTTAAACGCAACAATACACGAAACCAATATAATTATATGTAATCAACGTGAACAAGTCGATTTCCATAATTACACGCGTACGTATAATCTGGCAAGATTGCGCTGCCAGGTACAATACGCTAGGTACACCGCTCTCTCTCTCTCTCTCTCTCTCTTTCTCTCTAGTAAATAAGTCGTTCGCGAGTGGCAATCAATCGCGAATAAATGTAAACCGTGGGCTATTGAGTCCGTGGGATCCGTCTGTGCCTGCACACGCGTTTCCCCTTGGACTTTGTTTAAAATTCAAACGAATTCGATCAGAATTCGATCAGGATTATTAACCTCGTGCGCCAGTGACTGGTTTCACGGACCATAACGAATGACCAGACCGTGTGCAATGGCTCGTCATCTTTTCGAATTCGTCGGTAAGTCACTGAATAGAAATTGCCGAGAGTTAATGAATTTATTACCCTTGCCTGGGTTATATCTCAGCATACTGAAAACTGAGAGAAAATATTGCAATTTTGGGAGCAAGAAATTATCCAGCAACAACGCTGCGCTGGCAAACTGAATTGCGGACCGTAACGAGTGACCAGACCGTACGTACAATAATTCGTCGCTTTCTGTTTGAAAGCGATTTTCGTCGGGTATGATATCACTGGATAGAAATGATTGAGAAGCCTGTTTTGTTTTACTTAAATATACTTAAAACTGGGAGAACATTGCAATAATTCTTCGCGTGCGTGAGTTTGCGATCCACATTATTCTCTCGAGTCGGAAAAAAATGTCAAAAGTCGTCGAAGCGATTTTATCGAGCTTTCATCGAAGATTCAAACCCTTCGTGTCGTTTCGTCGCGACCGAGTTCCCAAGAAACTCTATGGTCACGCTGTCTTTTTATCGAGTCTCTCCCCCCAAGTATGAATGTACGTTACTGCGTCGTAGATTCGTATTGGACGCAGATCCACGCCGAATATCCCGTACATCGACGAGGTGAACGAGTTCCTTTACTTCTCGACTGATACCTCGATAATTGACGATCGAACGGTTCTGTTTATCCTCGACGAAGAGAGTTAGAAAGGGAGAAAAAAAAAGGCAGAAGAAGAAAGAGAGGCGGTTTAGCTTTGGCGAGTAAAAGCACCTGAGTGTACCTGGCGACGCCTAGTCTGCCTCGAGTAACCTCGACTCGCGTATTAACATATTAGAGACCGGCAATGACCAGCCAACCAACCAGCCAGCCAGCTAACGATCTCTCGCCGGCGAGAGTTGCTGCGAGTCACGCGGAATCTGCTCGACCGTGAATTCCTCGTCCCTTGGTCCGAAACTTGTTGCGAGATTGATAACCTTAGAACTCTCAGGTTAATCCCTTGTCCCGATGAACGCCGCCATCTTTCTTTCCTATGTTCGTCTTGTCGATTTTTCTCGCTTGTTTCAACGTTTACTCTTGTACAACGAGTATACGTACGTGTAAGCAAATCGTAAGGATACTCTGATTACGTGTGAAGATCTTTACTACGTTTGTCTTCTTTCGATGTCTACTACTTGCTCTGTTCTAGTAATTTTTCATTGTCGAGTAATGTAATATCGAGCCCCAAGATTAGACCACTATTGTTCTGTAGTCCAATTTTCACACCTGCCGGAAAGAAACGTAAATATTTCGTACGTTTGAAGGGAAACGAAATTAAAAAAGAGAGAGAAATACGTAGAGACTTGATATAAATAATATTTATTTAATGACAATATACAAATTAACTACTCTAGTTAACTCTTTTAGACAACACAATTAAGAGCTCTCTCTCTCTCTCTCTTCGACTCTACTCTTTTCAAAAAGAAAAGCACTCCACACTGCTATAATTGAACACAACTAAAAAATATAACTAGATTAATTACAATTGACCGATACTACAAGTGTAATTCTTCTTTTTCGTTGCGCGTCACGTGTCTGAATCTCGATTTTTCCGCGAAATGACGGCCCGCCTTTGTAGAAAACGGACTGTGCCATCGTGGCGGTCGTCGTGTCCAAGGGACAGGGATGAGCGGTACCACCGTAGGTCCGGCTCTGCCATGGGGTTGTTGCTTGGACATTCCACGGGCCCCAGGTAGCATTAAAGGAATGCAGATAGGATGAATGAGGTGGTCCATGCCACTGCCGGGACCGATGCATAGAAGTGAATTCTCTCCTCCCTCTCCTCTTCTCCCCCTTCTTATTGAACAGGTCGAGAGAAGGACGCGCAACAGTGGCAGGAAAAGGAGACACACGCGCGCGCGCGCACACACGCACACAATTTCGAACGAAGACAGAGAGATAGTGAAAAGAGAGGCACATTCCACATTACCGCGATAATTAACGGCTATATTCTAGCCCTGTCCTACGGGACGATCCTCGCGAAGAAAGGAGCAGTGGGGAAAGAGGGGGGGGGGGAGCATTTGAATAAAAGGCGCGAGTACACGAGTTTCCTTTAATCAGGGAGATTCTTCCGCGGTAGCGTTGAGAGAGGAAGAGAGTCCTTCGGTGGACTACTCTCTCTCTCTTTCTCTCTCGCTCGAAGAATGCACTGGGGAGGACGAGGGTTCCCCTTTGCCCTCTTTTCCACGAGACGCGCGTGGCTTACCATTTACACGTTGCCCAAATTCCACGGGTCCAGTTATTCTTACTTTCGTTTCTTTTCGCTTTGTATTTCTATTTTATTAATTTCCTGCACCCTCGTGTCCCGCGTTCACTTTCGACGCTTCGTTAATTGTAACAGAAACGGACGTTGGAGAATTTCTGATGCAAACAAAGTTTTCAACTGTCTGATCAATTGTAACGTCGTTTAATAACTGATTAGAGTGCACAGTAGTGTGCACGCAGGCGGCAAATAAGGATCAGAGTCAACTTTTCTTGTTCAACAACGTGGGTGTACCGATGGAATGTTGGAATCGAAATAAACACATGTAACGACGAATGAATAAAAGTACAGAGCGATGCGAGAAGAGAAATTACGGATGAATGAAAATCTCGTCCCACGAGAGATTGAGCCATTGTAAAGTAGTTCGCGGGTTAAGAGTTAATTGTCGCCGAAGGTTCGTACTGGTATCATTACGTGGACGTTGGGAAAAACAAGATGGCGACGTGTACATACGAAAAAATTGCTCCGAGGTTATTCGCGACGACGAAAAATCGTAGATACGAACGGGCGAGGGCTATCGTCCATCCGACATTGGGTCACCGACTGATAATCACGGTCGTTAACTCGACAGAGAAGGAACAAGATGAAAGACACGCATGAAGAAGAGTGAGAAATAAAGTCGAGCAACAATGCGATACATATCGATGAGATTGACTGAGGGGGGAGGGGGGATGTATATTCTCGCGGGAAGGGCGAAAAACTGTTCTCGAATGGGAGGAAGAAAGCAACTTATCGACATTGTTCGCGGTTTAAAATTCGTAATAAACACGTGTTTATGATGAAACACGGTGCACAAATTAGGTGAAGCGAGTAACAGCTCTTGGTCATGTGTTTATCGAGATAATTGTCTTGTGTAATGTTCTTATAGTGACGATTAAATTGTTTGTAGGAACTTTCAAAGTACGAAACTGCAGTTTGAACGATACTCACACAAAACGTAATTCTTCCTATGACAATTTTCTATTTTTTCGAATTATACTTCCAAAACGCATGAATTTGCGCATAAAAGTTCGCGGTCTAGTAAATACAATTGGAAAATTGCGTTTCTCAGCTGTCAGCAAACGGTGTTATCGTTTAATTCGTGACAATTCGTCGTAGCTCTTTCTTTTCATAGTTTACAAAAAAAAAAAAAAAAAAAAAGAGAAATTAGGACGATCTCGATAACTACAGATCGCGATTGTGTAACGATCGATCAATACGTGTGATGTAACGCGTGATGTAAAGAAACAGAGTTCGAGCTCCCGATGTATCGTCAGGATGAATAATCCGTGACACGTGTGTCAACCCATGGCTCTGTGAAAATACGCTGCCTCTCTCCTCGCCCTATTTTCATTGCCACGTTTTTCCATGGGGCCGCGCCCACGTGTGTGATATCGACGCACCGAGCCCTTCTGATAACCGATCGTGTCTCTCTCTCTCTCTCTCTCTCTGTCTATTATTTTCTACTAATTTCTCTGTTACACAGAGTGTCGAGAAAATAGTACAAGTATAAAGAACTTCGACGCTGTATTTTGTCGAGAGGAGATGAACACACTTATGATTTTCATCGATTCTATGATGTATTTGTTTAAAATATTTGAATAATTGAATTGTTCAATTTGATGCTACCTGCTGTTACATAAATGCGTATTCGTAAGTACTTGACATAATTGACATCGTTCGAGGATGGTAATATATAGAAAGTGTTCAAAAATTTCCAGTTTTTTAAGAAGAGATTGTATACCTGCCTAAACTCATTTTGCACGGTGAATCTTTTAGTTTCTTTTAGAATATTAACAATAAGTTCGTTTCTTTTTTTTTTTTTTTTCTTCAGTGAAGAAAATGATTTTTATAACTAAATCCCTTAAAATACCATCTTTTTCCTCACGAAGTTACAACAGTTTAGAATGTCGACGATTTGTCGATTTTTCATCGAACGTATCGTATTATTATTATTATTATTTAACAATGTTTTACTATTATTATTATTTAACAATATTAATTTCTAAATGACGTGTGTCCAGTCGCCCATAAATTCTAACCGTGTTCCGAAACACAGTGCTAAACAATCTAATTGTTCAGATCTTTTGGATAAATAAATGTTCATCCGGCGCGCTACTGTTAAACACAGAAACATCGTCACACATGTGAGAGAATGTTTCATTGAAACTAAATGATACCTTGAAAAGGGGCGAGAGGAAAATACGAAAGAAGATGCGTTTTTCTAAAATTATTACTATTATTATTATTATTATTATTATTGTTATTATTATTGCTACGATGCATCGCGAATACGGAAACGTATCACGGTTCGTTGATTCCTCCTCCC
The DNA here is from genome assembly GCA_036937485.2 of Tetragonisca angustula. Classification (NCBI taxonomy): domain Eukaryota; kingdom Metazoa; phylum Arthropoda; class Insecta; order Hymenoptera; family Apidae; genus Tetragonisca; species Tetragonisca angustula. The sequence goes on along the minus strand of JAWNGG020000012.1, from coordinate 981,800 downwards.
TTCTTCCTTTTCCATGTCTTTACCATCACTGTACGAACGTACGAGAGAGAGAGAAGCTTTCTTTACCAATCTCTCATTTTCCCCCTTTTCGTTTCGATTTCCTTCTCTTTCTTTTTTTTTCTTCCTCTCCCGTTTCGTGGCAAACGTCTCTCGTATCTACGTGCTTCTTTCCCTCCCGCGCGATAAGCACGAAACGCGAGAGAGGAGCGAAGGGGATGGTGTACACATGGAAGAAGCAGCGACGAAGAAAGGAAACGCTTTTGTGTGTGTGTGTGTGTGTGTGTGTGTGGTTGAGAGAGGGAACGGGTGACGCGCATTCTGCTTCCTCGATGTGTTTCGAAATACTCAGCTTTCATTCATGAGCACGACGGAAACGAGCCACTCTTCCTGTCTCTGTCTTCTCCTTGCCGTGAAACCGTGACACAAATCGTTCTCTCTCTCTTTCTCTCTCCATATATATACATATATATATATATCTATTCGTCTCTCTTCTCGTCGATTCAACCGAGTGATCAATGGCCGTTATCGCGGCGGATAATTTTCTAGGGCCGATAAAGAGGCGCCAGCATTTTTCACGATCGACAGCAAAGCAAACGCGGCCGCACGCGCGCTCCTCGTGTTACAAAGTGTCTCGTCGCCTTCGTCGTCGCGGGCGTTCCGCTCGCGCGTTGTGCGCCGTGTATCGAGAATGAGCGACGATGGCGAGTATGTGTGTATGTGTGTGTGTTTAAATTAGGGAAAAACGACAGGCGCCGTGACTCGCGGGTATCGCTTCTAGAAACGCCGATACGAGGACCATTATCTTCCCTGGCTTAACATTTATTTGCAGTAGGAGTTCTACTACGGATTCGATTCACAATGAACTTCGTTATCGTCGTGAACATGTTTGTTACGGGATGATAGCGCAGATCGTAGACAGTCGTGAAGTTGACGAGGAAAAAAAAATTTTGGAAAATGCTGACACAAGTAGAGAATACTGCCACAGTGTTGAATGAGACGTCGAACGAAAAGAGGGAAAGAGATCGACGTCGTTGTTCTTGGATCTCGCGAATCTCTTCCTGACACGCATTTCAACGTTGCTGACATATCGTTTTCTTCTTCGAGGACGAAATTTACCCGAGAGGGAATTCCAACGTTTTCCAATGCTTGCTCGTTTGTTTCGAGAACTTTGTGCACCGCACACGGCTGCATTTCGCGATTCGGTAATCGGTCTTTCGACGCACCAGCCACGCGAGCCGCGCTTCACCACGCATCGAAATGGCCGATCGAACGATTGTTCGCCAGGATGAACGGTTCGCCCGAAATTCCGATCGATATTCGCGCGTTACGCGCGTTACTCCACGCTCGACGAAAGCTGAATATTTGTCGGTAGAGGCAGTCGGCGAAGTCCAGCCCCGGATCGTTTCTGCCGAGGTCGATAGGTCGCGCGCCTCCGTCTCTATGTACAATCGCTGGCACGGATCTTGCCATTTAAATACTTTGGTCTGTAGATCTCCAAGGAATATCTACACGATAGGATAGTATTGATTGGCACAAATAAAGAAAAGGAACGATCAAAGATGAATGAAATTCAGATGTATCTGTGTTTTTAACCTCTTGCGCTGGAATGACGTCGAGAACTTTTTGTCCCAAATTGCAACGTTTTCTCAGCTTTAAGTTATAGTTAAATGTAACCCAGATAAAACAAACGATAACATTATCACTTGTCAATAATTTCTAATTCAGTGATATCATCGTGTCGGCGTGAGTTCAAGAGAAAAGGAGGAATGACGTTTTTTTTTTTGTTCCAAAATTGTAACATCTTCTCAGTTTTAATTATATTCGAGTGAAACAAAAATAGGCAGAGCGAATAATAAATTTATTGCTTTTCAATAATTTCTGTCCAGTGATATCATATTTGACGAGTTCGAAAAGAAAGCGACGAATCATCGTATACGGTTATGGTCCGCAATCAGTTGCCAGCGCAAGGCGGTTAAAAAACAAATATCGACGAATCTCGTCAGGTGTCAAGTTATTCGTCGCCTAGATAAAAAGATTTCTTTCAGCATCGATTTGACGGATAATTTTTTGTGGTTCGAATCGATTGTTGCAAGATGTGGAAAGCCAAGTAGAGAAGGAGTTGAAAAATGTAACAGAAATATGTGTCTTTCGAGTTGCACCAACTGTCCAAATACTTATCAACGATAGAGCGTATACAAGTATACCGTTCTACGTATTTACGCGAGTCAACATTTCTCGAGTATACATACATATTCTTGGTATTGAGCGTATTTGATATACGCGAAGAAGAGGATGCTGCAGTCAACTCCATTTTCAGTAAACGAAAGAATGAAATTTCTAATCCACTAATATTCTTCGATGAAACAAGATATGTAACAAAAAGCGTGTCAAAATCGAGGAGCTACCTCTGTCTTCAGCTGCAAATTCTTCGTTTCTCTTTTTTCTTTTTTTTTTTTTTCTTTTTTTTTTTGTCGAAGCGAAAGTAAAGTGGAATACACAGTCTCTACTTGTTTCAACGCGCGTCGTACGAATCTTTTCTCCTCGATATCGAGTTTTCCTTTGCCACGCGTTTCGAACCGTCGTCGAACGATCGTTTGTCTGTTCGATCGATCGGCGGAAGAGATCGAATTCCAGCGGTTGTGCGACGACCTAGAAAACGCGACGCGCCAAGGCAGGCCTAACCGCAGGGGCCCCTCGTGGAAAATTTTTCATTAAGCCTTTCTCTCCTCTATCTACCTGGCGCCTGCGCCTAATCCGAGATGCCTTCGCCCTACCCTTTCCACGCTCGCCTCTCCTCTCCATCCTCTCCCTCGCCGTTCCCCGTTCGCGTCTCGTCCTTTTCTCTTTCTCGTTCTTCTCGTTCCTACGTCTATGAATGGGATTCTTTCGAGCCGCGTTTCACCAACACGCGCAGTCACTCGCTCGCTCGCTCGCTCGGACGTTCTCGCGCGTATGTTTGTACAGAGGACACGCGTGTGAGAGAGAGTAAATACGTGTGTGTGTGTGTGTGTAGACACGCCGCACGTACTCGGCCGCTTCTGACCCCGCGACTACACTCTCTCTCTCTCTCTTTCTCTTCACTGCCCCTCTTTCTCTCTTTCGCTCTCCTCGCGTTCTTTCTCTCCTCTTCTCCTCTTCTGGCGGCGACTTCACGGTCGAGTAACGCGTCTTCTTTTGCTCGTACGTATGCCGACGACGAGTACCTTCACGCATTCCAGCCTACTCCCATGACGAAATTCAAGACGAATCGTCGGCCAGATAGCTCCGTGTGTGCGTGCCTCGTTCACAGAAAAAGAGAGAGAGAGAGAGAGAGAGAGCAAACTTAGCACTCGCTAGTGTGGAGAACCCGGTTTTCAGTGTTCCAGCGGACGAGGTTGATTCAAGAAACTCCTAAGTGGTCCCGTTTAAAACCGCCGCGATGGCACCACCGATCCCGACGATCGGCATTTCGAGAATTCTTTTCTACAAGCAGCTGTTTTTTTTTCTCTCTCTCTCTCTCTTTGACTCTCTTCGCAGCGTAAAGACACGGGGAATTCTCATCCATCTTTTTCGATTACTTTTCGGCTACGCGTGAATTTAAGAAAATTCCAAAAAGCGAGACTGCTACAAGCAATTGAGTTTCTTTAGATTTGATGAAATTTCGGAATTTAGTACAGACGAAGAAATATCGAACGAATCTTTCGAATCTGTTATCGAGTATTAAAAAGAACACACACATACAATTTACTAATATGAATTAAATTGACAGAAAATTAAATCAACTCGCCATCAATTTTGCTTGTCGAGTCGCGGACCAAACCGTCGCGTAACAACTCGTTTTCTTTTTGAATTTCGTCGGTACGCTCACTGGAAATTACCAACAAGTAATAAATTTATTATTGGTACATTTCAATGTACTCAATACTGTAGGAAATATTTTCCACGACGCGGCACGTCGTTCCAGCGCAAGAGGTTAATTCCTGTCATGCTTTTCAATTCACTCTTCAGTCTTTCGTTCATTCTGCCCCTTCCGCAAACAGCAGCTGAACAAAGTAACTCTTGCAGAATGATCTTTGTTGCGAATTCGCGGAAGTGGCACCCGAGTAGCCTCTCTATTCGGGATATCGTGCTAAGTTTATCAGGCCGCTGGACCACTTCCCCATCCGGTGACACGGTTCGAATTTCCCAGCGATATATACGACATCGCAATCCCGCGTTACGGAATTTCTGCCCTGCCCCCTCGACTTGTCGATCGCGCACGTGCTCGTTCGCGCGATCCACTTGGATATCTGCTGCGCGTATCCACCGACGATTAACCAACGATTAGGCGCGTGTGATTTGTTTCCCTTTTTCGGCTTGATCGATCGATTCGAGAAACTTTTTTATGTAAGGAAAGTGGTATTCCGTTGTCCCTTCTTAACGGGGTTTATTCTAGTGTCAAGTGTTTTTTTTTTTCAACTTTGTTTGGAAATTTTTTTGCAAAGAAACTATCGTACCTTTTGTCAGAATCGAATTGACAAGGATTATTTCCACGTTTAAAAATTTTTTGGAACAGAAAAAAAATTAAAATTAATGGATACTCTCGAACACAGTCGCTTTTGAAAAAGATCGTCTCACGGCGATTCTGTTTGTCTAAAATAAAAAGAAGGTGATCGTTTCTTAATTAGTGTGGATTTGGCTATAGCCGGAACTGGAACAAAAGAAAAATGTCGGTGATTAAAAAATTGGCGATACTTTGACGTTCGATTATCGAGTTTTGCGTGTTTTTGTCGAGAAGAATAAAAATTTTTGGTTGATTCTAGTTCAGGCTGTAGCCACACATGTGCCAAACGCGTACTGAAAATTTTGATTCAATTGGTCATGTAGATGTTGAGATATCATGGACACCTGTTCTGAAAAACATAGCTTCCAGAAAAATGCCTTTAAAGTTTAACATAACTTTGTCAATTTTAGAAATTCACACGCAAGGTTGCAGAGATGTATTTTTGAAACTGTATCCTTTAAGAATATGCAGAAAAAAGAAAAAATCGATTTTTTTTAAACTTCACACTGGAACATACCCCCTTGTGCGGACCATAACGAGTGACCGAACCGTATACAATAATTCGTCGCTTTATTTTTCAACTCGTCGGCTATGATATCGCTACGACAGAAATTATTGCGAAATAATGAACTTATCATCTGTTTTGCCTGTTTTGTTCGACTTGAACATACTTGGAAAACTGAGGTAAATATTACAGTTTTGGAACGGAAAATTCTCGACGTGCGTGGCACGTCATCCGAGCGCAAGAGGTTAAAACAGCGACGTGGCTAACGGTGCTCGGAGCGTGAGAATGAAACGTCGTCGTGCCGACCGATAAGACCCTTCCTACGTACCGATAAAAAGCCCAGTGTCCACAAGTCGTCGCGTACGCGACGAAACGACGACTGGCCGTGTCGCAACCAACGTTAGACGACGTACGATGTCGTCCACGAGGCGTCGTCGCGCTATCGTCGCGACGTGCATCCGTGTGTCGCAGACGCGTGATTCTACGCGAAGAACACTTTAAAGCGAGGAAACCCCTTTTCCATCGACAGAAATGAATTTTGCATGTTTGCAAATTATTCAGTGATCGGTGCATGCCACGTTTTAGATAAAACGTTTTTATTTGTATAAATTGTTTATCTGGCAATTGAAATAATTGTCGAAGCTAACGAGCGTCCGCGTTGTCTTGTGACATTCTGACTCAAAAACAGTTGAGGTACAAAAGACGAAAATCAGACACGTCAGGAAAAGAAAGAAAGAAATTTGCAAACTATTAAACGCTAAATAGAAATATATAGAAATGAATGCAAATTGGGTTTGTAATGTCTAAGGGTTGATCTCTTATTGTTAGTCATTTATTTATTGTCTTTCGTCGAGCAACGACACGTGATTTCGATAATCGAGACGCGCGCACATGTACTTACATCGGTTTTTAAGAATAATGACTAAGAATTATTTTTAAAAACGATTGAAATTTAGTTTCGCATGTTCACGTGGAATATGCAGCCGTGAGGTAATTCTTAAACTATATACGTTGAAGTGAACTTAAACCGTTACACCATGCAAAATTATCGATCGCAAGTTTCAACGGCGATCCGCCATTGATACGCTCACTTGGTTTCAATGTCGCTCGCGGTGTTATTTCGCGCGAAGTAAAATCACGCACAGCAGTATTCGAGCTTTACCACAATAATCGTTCACATCACGATGTCGTGTATATTGCGTCAGTCAAATTTAAAAAATATCCATCGCATCACAAGAAAATTCAAACAGCCAATTATTCATTGTATTAATAAAATAGACTCAATGTTGGGACCAGATTTGATAGTTATCTGCTATCTGCTTAAAATGGCTGTGTATTCATTCTGTATAATAGTCTTTTGCTAAATATTAATTATAACGATGTTTACTTGCAATGAATATTATAATTAATATTTAATTTATTTTAGAAATATTATTTTAATGTAATGTTTCGTTTTATATAATATATATTTTTTATATTTCTAAAGTCATTTCAAATTTTATTAACATATCATGGAAGACGTGTCTCGTTGCTGATGAAACTTCAAACTGCTTTGTATTTTAATTATAAATGTATAATACACATAATATTATATATATATATATATATTATTACATATATATAGATATATATATAGATGTGTAAAAGTATATTCGATGGTGAGTGTTCGAATATTTTCGTCAACCGCTGTACATAGGTTTTTCTCCACAAGTTCCTATTTTTCTAACGGATTCGCTGATAAAAAATTCTGCTAGTCACTGGAATTACACATTTTCACATTACACATTATCTTTATCTTGAGCAATCATGTTTGTTCCAACACATTTATCTTCCTAAAGTCATTTCAACGAAGCACAGAAATACGAAAATACAGTTGCGTCAGCGTTATTCAGACAATTGACAATTTCCTGTACGAGAAAAGCCGAGCTTCCATCCAGCACAAATATTTTATCGAAGCCCAATTAAATTTTAAAACAATTACGAATTGGATTACATTTGAAATATAGCGTGTATTACCTACAATACTTAATAAGTACAGAAAGTCGCTTGTAAAAATATAAATTTACATAAATGTCTCCAGTCCAGTTATTAGAAGCTAATACCAATTCGTGACAGAATGGTCCTAATCGTTTAACACTAGAACTACTATAAGTGGTCAAAACGACCAATTTATAAATTTTTACTAGACACTTTATAACAGTGTGTTTTCAAAGACTTGAATAATTTTTCATAAAACATACGAATACAATCTTGTATGCTCTATTGCATTGTAAAGTTCTTCCATTTTCTTCGTCTTCAATGTCTCCGATGGAGACGTGTTTTAATCCTCTAGGTACCAGAGTGTTGCGCAGATAAAACGATACAATCGATAATAAACTATAATTGGCTTACTTGTTCAAGCTTTCAGGATTACGCGTTGCAACACATTGAACAAATATATCAAAAGATGCTGCGTGTTTCTCGTTCAACATTGACCCCTCGCGTTGGCCACTGATTGCGGACCATAACGAGGGACCGAACCGTGTACAATACAATTCGTCGCTTTCCTTTTCTCTTGAACTCGTCGGTGTGACATCACTGGATCGAAATTATTGAGAAGTGATAAGTTCGTCATTTGTTTTGACTGGGTTGTACTTAAATATACTTCAAAACTGTGAAAATATTACAATTTTGGGAGGAAAAGTTCTCGAAGTGCATGGCACGTCGTCCCAGCGCGAGAGATTGTTAAACTTTCGTATTTTTGCTAAATTTTAACCACTCCAAGGGTGAATTGCCACGATCTCGTGGAAAGAGGAAGACGAGGAACGAATATATGAAACGTAAATACCCGTGGATCACGGAGGAAAAAGTAAAAGGAACGAGGGCGGAAAGTCCGTGGGCCTCGAAGCAGACGTAAAGAAGCGGTGGTGGTGGTGGTGTCATCGGTGTCGCGCCCATTCACGGTTAATCGTACGTCACACGGAAATAGCAGCCTGTCGAAATTGTTCTTTCCGCGTAACAACGCGTCGAACGTGCAAGAAAATCATACGTTTCAGATGAACGACCGTGTCGCGTGGGTGGGAACCGCGTAATTTCGCCGCGTTTACGTAGCCTATAAACCCCTAGCGCTCTCAACGATCCTCTCGTTCTTCGTCCTCGCGAATTTTCTTCCTCCCTTTTTTTTTTCTCTGTCCCTCTCTTTCTTTTTTGCTCCCACCATGTCGGTTAATAACACTGTCGTCGCGCACCGCTGCGCGCGATTAATTATCGCCAACTCGGTTCGCGGTTCGCGTTTACGATTTTCATCAGGTATGTATACGCGTACGTTGTTATTTCTGCTTTTCCCCGCGAACCTATTCGAGTGCTCGGTGGATTGATCGTTGTTTCGCCCTCGACGTGGTCCATGATGGGCGGCTTGCGAATACATGGAAACTTGGAAAGATCGTAACTCTCGGCATTTATGAAAATTCGATATATGGTATGTATTTCAAGAGTAAGATATGCGTTGCCTTGCTGGAAAATAGAATAAAAGAAAGCGAGGCAAATGAAAATTGTACAATTGGCCGTATATGAAATCTAAATTTTGTTCTCCGCGTCTTTTAGCGGAAATTTCATTGCACAAATTTGGATGCTTAACCTGTTGCGCCTGGAATTGCGATATTTTCTCAATTCCAAGTATATTTAAGTGTCAACCCAGACAAAACAGATAGTAAATTTATCAATAAATTTCTATCCTGCGATAATCGTGCCGACCAATTATATCATACTCAAAAAAGAAAGCAAACGAACTGCTGTGTACGATTCGGTCACTCGTGATGGTCCGCAATCACAGTTGCCAGCGCAAGTGTGATTAACAGGAGATCTATTTCGTACTAAAAGCAACGTTCGGAGAACGGTCAGCCCATCGTGGATTAAATGTACAGTCGAAACAAATGTCCGCCGTTTTTCCATCGTCGAAACCTCGTAATAAAGACCAAGTATGTATCACTATACACAAAGATGAAACTGGCTAGCGCCGTTTCCAGCCAATCCGCCATCGTCATCGCGTGACGCGTTGCTGCAATGGTTACAATCGCCTTCCATTGTGTCGCAAACAGCCTGGCCTTTTCTTCGCGGCCTCGCCATACTTCCACCGACCGTCGCTCCTTCTCGTCGAGAAAAATTAGGCGGGAAATTCGGGAGGTCTCGATTCCTGGAAGGTTTTGGTCGGGCTGGAACGAAGAAGAGCGGAGGGGCGAGAAAAGAGCAACGGAACGACGGTCCATGGGGCGTTTGAGGAGCGAGGAGGGAGAGAGAACGAGAGAGAAAGATCGATGAGTGTGAGAGAAGTGGCGGGTGTGATATCCCATCCCTCTCCTGGCCTCTACAACGGGTGTTACCGCAGGGACGAACAGGGGGTGCGCGAGGGATGGGAGAAGCAAAACGAGAGACAGAGAGAGAAAGAGAGAGAGGAGGGGGGGGGAGGAGAAGGAGTGAGGCAAGAGGGGTGGAGAGGGTTCTATAGAAATTATATGATGGGAAGGGAAGCAATTATTGGGATGATGGATGGCCCCGGGGCGCCGCTGTAGTGCTTCTCTCTAACCAAAGATCTTTCTATCTCTCCTCTTCCTTACTCTTCGTGTCTCTCTCTCTCTCTCTCTTTCTCGCGCGCGCGCGCGTTCGCATCTCTGTTTCTTCTCTCGCTTATCGGCCACCATCGCCACTTGCACACCGTTTTTCGTTCTTATTACCGAAGGTGAGATCAAGACCGATTCGTGTACTTGCGGCTTTCGAATACTGTTCGAAGAGCAAAAGTGTCACGACGAAGCACGTTCGCTTGTATTTCGAGTCCCTAGTCCTAGCGCTAGTAGTTACAGTTCATAGTTCGCGGACGATGTTCGAAAGGAATCGATTTATCAAACGTATGTCGCTGGATATTACGTATGTTGGAATCATCATAAATATATATATATATATATTTTACCAACTGCAGAAATAAAACTTCACTCTCATTTCGTACCTCTCGCGTTGGTCAACTGATTGCGGACCATAACGAGTGACCGAACAATAATTCGTCTCTTTCTTTTTCTTTTGAACTGATCGGTATGATATCATACCGGATAGAAATTATTAAGAAGTAACAAGCTTACCGTTTGTTTTGCCTGGGTTACACTTAAATGTACTTAAAACTGAGAAAATGTTGCAATTTGGGACAAAAAAATTCTCGACATTCCACGATCCAACGACACGTCGCAGAATTTTCCCCCGACAATTCGAGAAGAATTTCAACGCGGGGGCGAAAGGAAACAACCCCCCGAGACCCCTCTGCCCGAAATGATTTACTATCGCGAAACTGTAGCTGGCTGTTCGTGACCGTGTACGAGATTCCATTGAAATTACGCAGTACATACATCGATATCATCGAGCAACGCTCCGCCCTGCTAAATGTTGATTTCGTTGCCGCCAATGCCCCAAGTCTGCCCGCTTAATTCGATTTATTCTAACGAAGGGGAGGGGGAGGGGGGGCAGCCCAAACGAAATTGCGTGGTAAAGGGCGTCTTCGTCTCGACGTAAGAGCCGAGGGGGTTGCCAGCCGCGACATTCGAACGCACGCACGCACGCACGCCCTTTCGATACCGAGGGTGCAAACGCATGCGTACGCGCGCTATAGTGGCACAGTGTGCGGGTGCGTCACTTAGGACGGCCCTTAAATGGTCGCCACAACGAAGGGAAGCCGGATGATGGACGAAAGCGCCCCAAGACTTGCCTCCTATTGAATTAATTTCTAATCATCTTCTCCGGGGTGGTACGTACCTCGCCCTTCGATCTGCGAGTGCCTTCGCCCGACTTTCCCGTTCTCGGTTTTCTTTTTTTTTCTTTTTTCTTTTTTTCGAACCACCCCTTGGCTTTCGGGTCCCTCCTCGCGTCGATCGTGTCTGGTTTTGATTTACAAGAGAAAGAATGCTTTTGCACGGGAGGAGCGCAGAATCGCTGAGTTTGTCGATAACTTTGCACAGTGATACGTTTCATCGTTCTAGTTAAATCAAGCATTATCATTATTAAATAACTTATTATATATATATATATATATTATTAAATAATTTATGAATATGTATGTTATTAAATAATTTATGTTTTTATAGATATTGGTAAATCGTCGGCGAAACAAAAAGTAGATCTACTTCTGACAGATTTTCTAAAAATTTAAAGGGAAAGAACAGAAATTCCTAAAGGATCATTCACCGTCGAATAATAATTGTCGTCATTTACAATATCAGATGATTTTAATAGATGTACGTATCACCTCTGTGCAACGAAAATTTCATCCCCGATCAGGGTACAATAGAATTCCATTTGTTCAAACCAAGCTTTAATCAGTAATCAATCAAATGCAATTGACCAGTGACCTTGTTAGAGCCTGAATAAAAAAAACAAAAAAAAAAAAAAAAAAATAGGAGAATCGCTCCAATTGTATATAAACTATTTGTCACTGAACGAGTTCTACTGTCGTCTCTCTCACGAGAACTCACGGTGTCTTTCATTGTCTACGGCCACGGACCTTCTTACGGATCGTTTCACGACGTCCTGGAGAAAAATACTCGTTTCAGCGGGTCACGCGGGGCAATATGCGTGGTTTCTCCTCGGTGCTCGTGCGCCACTGTCGAAGGTGAGAAAGTGAAAGAATCCGAAACCGGGGGAGAAAAGAAAGAAGGAGAGCGAGCCCGAAGGTGGAGAAAGAGGCGTAGACTGGCAAATGCCGCGAACGTATGAAAACAAATTACGAGGCGGCGTCTGTTTGTTGTGCTCCGAGAACACGTCCGCGGGAGAACGAGAAAGAAAGGAAGGAAGGAAGGAAGAAAGAAAGAAAGAAAGGGTGAAAGGAGAATCGGGCGGAGGAGAGAGGACTGTGGCGCATTCTCTCCCTCTCTCGCACCGGTACTCCTCGTCTGCATCGGTGCATACGTAAGAGTTAGGTAGAGAGACCGTAGACGGATTCTCGAAGGTACATTCCGTTCCCCCACTCTCGCTTCCTTCGTGTTTTCTTCACCGTCGTCGTGGGAGCTCTTCTTCTTCTTCTGCGTCTTTTCACAAAGGATCGGGCCCAGTATGTAGAGCAAGACACCCAAATTTCGCCCTCCGAAAGATATCTTAACGTTTAACCTTAAACAACGTCAGTTCTTCAGTTGGGGAAACAATTGGTACAATTACTATGAACGCTTGGTACTAAACGAGGCTGTGCAATCATTTTCATCAAAGTTCGTACGGACCGGAGTGAAAAATATATATATATATATATATATATACACATGTACGTGGAAAGATGCGTTTCATTCCCTTAATTGGAAAAAGTTTTGGATTAGGTTTGGTTTAGGTTTGGGTTTGAAGTTTCAAAGTTTCGCGTGTTTGAAGAATACCTCATCTGTGAAACGCTATGAAAAATAACGCTTCCGACGTGGAGTCGCGCGTTTTATCAAAAAATTACATGAGAATTCTTTTGTTCATAGTTGTGGAACGTATGACGCCATCTTGAAATGCTCGAAACTAGATTTAATCCGCTCTTTATCGCGCTTGCTTCATAACGTTCACAGATGCAAATTAAACGTTTCTAATATCGTTTTCGTTCTCTTAAACTGTTTGGAATGATTCAAACGAACGCTTCCAGTTTAATTGTAACGTACTATTGATAGAGCAACTGATGTCAATTAGTAATAGTTAAAGGTAGCTGAATTTTGCAGAGACGCTCCAGTTAGGCGACTTCGAATATGTACATGTTCAACGTTGAAATTGGAATGTGTGTTTTTTGAATCACATTTAGAAAGTTTATACAAATTTTGTAGAGTGTCAACTATCGAATGAACAGGGGTATATAGTTTCAGATTCAGTTTGACAGAGCGTTCGATCTCGGTTTTAGCAGAAAATTAACAACGGAGGAACGTTTGTCGATCGTAACTATAGAACTAGAAACAATATTATAAATTATTCGTGCACGATGGTGTGACGTAGGGAACAAAATTGGAAAAAATAGAGGCTATCTCACTTAGATCGGAGTGTGCATGAAATTCAAGGCTGCGTACATGGCAATGCACAGCAATGAAAGCCGCTGTTAAATATTAGGATCGCATCAAGATACCGTGAAATAAGAATCATTAAATTTTCATCAAGACTGTGAGTCTCTTTGCCTTTGAAAGAAAAAAATGACGAAAATTGATTGATCAAGCCGACTGTGCGAACCCTCGAAAATAAAACTGACTTAAATTTCAATTGAAAATTATCCCCCGATCGGAAGATCGAGAATCGTGAGATGTGAGAGGAAATCGAGACGATTTTGTGTCAGGAAGAGGCTATTGTTGCGAGAAATAGGGGAGAGAAGAAGGTGAAGAAACGTTGTAGAAGAGACGTTCGACGATGTTGAGACGATATGATAAAGTGGTGGCGCTAACCTCTCTCGAGCAAACACATCGCTATCGGCACTTTGTCCCGCGTATCTACCGGACAGAGGGGGGTTCATGTCGTCTGTCGTTACCTTCGATGGCTTGTTATTATTGCCGTCGCGGCCGATTGACCGATAAACGAATTACAGGTTAACGAAGAAAGACATTTGCCTCCGCGCCAATCTGTGCAACCCAACCGCTTGTTAGCGCCACGATAAGAGCAATTATTTTCGTGGAAAATTTCTCGATGGTGTCGAGAAAGCGTTGGAGAAGATATTCCTTTGATCTGTACACGATTTATCATAATCTATCTTTCTTTGAACAATCGATACGCATAAAATTAAATTTTTATTCAAGTGTCTCGTCAAGGGGCTCGTAATTTTTAATTCTAATTTCTAGTTTAATTTACGATGGGTTTTCGCAATGCTCTATATTCTTCTTTACTGCACAGTCTTCATTTCTATTGCTAGTCAATTCTCATTGCTATTTGAACCTTGAAAGGTGAAATTAACTATCTCAATGTAAGCTCCTACGGTCTTTTCTTCAAATACAAAAATTAATGAGAGTGATAGCAGATAATTGAAAGAAACGTTCCTTAGTATTCTGTATAATCTCGTTATACTCGAAATTTTCTGTGACCAGAATTTCGTTTGCGAAGAGAATGATTGCGCCAGTTACTCCAATTTAAAATACAACAGCAAAGTGTAGCAACAAGTATACCTAGCGAGTAAAATTTTCAAAATTCATAGAAATCCGCGTGGACCTATTGCTAACTGTTAGAAATATCAGTCGATAATTTTTATCTGTAGAGATGGCGTAAAATTACGAACGATTATAACGATAAATTACAGCCGTGGTCGTCGCTGGAACCGTAAAAACAAGTATAGATCAGATCGAAAGATCAGTGAAACCATTGTCAGTAAAACTGAAAAAGTAAAAAATCAGATTATCGCGCGTGTCGTTTCTTATATATAATTTTCTTTTGTACTGTACTACGCGTTTTACGGGAAACATACATATATGTGTAAAACTTATCAACATCAGTGTCGTCTTGAACTGACTGAAAACTTAAAAATCGAAAGTGAAAAAACCCAACACCAACGACTGCAAAATTTCCAAAAAAAAAATTAAAAAAAAAAAAAAAAGAAATCAGTCTTGCCTCGCACTCTACACTTTACGCTTTTGTCACTCTGCGAGGAGAGAGTAAGAGAGCCGGTCGAAACGTTCGCGGGCCGCTAGTAAACTCGAAACAAAGTAACTCGTTCGTTCGTGTGAAGGTTCGGGCTGTCGTGTGCGGTCCGCTCGAGTGGTGAAGCGGTCGAGCGCCTCGCGTCGTTGACGTAACGCGCTGAACTGACAATGGTAACTACATTAACCTTTGAAGGGAGGCACCGTGTCGAATCGGATTCGGTACACGCCGGTGCACCGCAGATTCGAAATTCTCTGTCCGCGTGGCGGCAGATGCACCGCTCGCTGATACAAAGGGAACCGGCCGCGATTAAGCGCCGATGAGTATTTCGAGCGTGTTCCGTCTTCAGCGAGTCGAGAGGCGAAACGGTCCCAGTGCCACGGCTAGTCGCGACGATTAACCCTCCTCGGCCAACCAGAGGCAATTCTGACACACGCGAATGTGTGTTTCGTATTTATTATTGGATCGTGCCATGATTTTTCTTTCACTTTTTTTTTTTTTTTTCTGTGACCCTTTATTTATAGTGTATAGAGCGACAAGTAGCCAAGAAGATGAATGGCCCCCGAACGGGGCCATTTGAGGCTCGTTCCATTTGCAATTCTTTCTCAGATAATTTAGCGTTTTTTTAGTAAGATACTGTAATCACAAAATCTCCCATTTAGATCTCGTGATTTTATCAAATTTTCACATTTGCCCGTGTGAATTTGAACACCGAAGCCTAGATGAACGATCGTTGTCGAGTATTTTAATGTCGAAATGATTTCGTCGAGTCTCCGAGTTATAATTTCGTCTTTCATACGTTGCACGGATATCGAACAAATGTGAAACGTGCCTTCGACAATCAATAATCCAACATCTTACCTCTATATCCTGTTAAGTATAAAGTTCGTTCCATACTCTACGTCAAATAATTCTTCAGAGGTAAAGAAAGAAAAGTACAAGCCTCCGTACACTCTAACCTCCTTTATACTGCTGAATATTGCAATGGCTGAGCGTAGCAGTTTCACACGGGCAGCAGAGCCGATTCCTCTGTATTAAACGAGCAGAGGAAATGGCGAGGAACTTTCAAACTGCATGTATTGCTTATTAACTCTTCCCAGATGGCCGCCGAGTCTCTCCGAGTAGCGAGCCCGTCGACGGCGTCGTTAGGCTAACCAAGAATAGACAAAGGAGGACGTAACAGGTAGAAATAGGAATGCCAGCGCGATTATTGTCGTTCGTGCGGCGGCGATTGTGAGCAAAACCACTCGCGACGATTACCCAATGACGGCGGCATTGAGCAATTGTAGGATGGCAACGACGTGATTCGCCGAGGTTTGCACAACTTGTCCGACGAACACGCCGTTTCTTCGCGTGAAAAAATTGAAAAACCAGCGCGATATGATATGAAAGATGTGGATTTCTTTCTAAAGCACAGTCGCTTGGACGTCGTTCATGGCAACGTACATCGAGTGTCGTACAAAATTTTGTCAATACCCCCGTTGACTCAATTGTCGCGATTACGTTAGTAATCAAGCTTGGAAGAAATTATCTTGCTTAACGCTGGCACTAGTAAAATGGTCAAAATGGCCAGTTTAGAATTTTTCATGGAAATTTCATGTATCTACAATGGTGTATCTCTAGAGAGATTCGAATGGTTTCTGGTAAAGTATACAAGCAGTGCTCTTTGTTTCATTCCTTTCATTTTCATTCCTTTTGCTATAAATTTTATATTTCAATCGTCGTAATCGAGCAGTGGCAACAGTACAAAGCAAAAGTACAAATAAAATAACGACAGAGGTAGAAAAGTGTCTATATAAATGTGTAACGTAACTTTTTAATTTACTAAACGTCAGTAATATCTCGCAACACCGGCAATAACGTAGTCAGTAACATTGCTCCGAAATACAGGGTGATTCACATAACTTGCGCTGTCTGAAATTACTTTCAAATAGTGCCAGTCCAATGAAAAATTGGCTTTCGAGGCAGGCAAAATGTGGCACGTCAATTTTGTATTAAACATGATGCATCAGATGTGCGCGAGTTACGTAAATCGCCCTGTGTAATGTGTTACGATATTTATTTGCTCGTTCGCAACTACAAAGAGATAGCTTTTCGTCACGCAGAGACGTTTCAGTTATTCCTCGGCTCTCTCTCTCTCTCTCTCTCTCTCTCTCTCTCTCTCTCTCTCTCTCTCTCTCCAGAACGCTGCATACCTGGTGCGAAAACGCGCGAGAAAAAGTCGCTGGTCCGCGTCGGGCCACGTGAATAGAACGAGCGTTGCACCTTTCCCACTGCCACGTCGTACACCTTTTGTCTATCGCGAATCACGGTGTCATTCGATAGTGGATCACGGTCTGCCAGACCGGTTTCGTGCGACGATCCATCCTGTCGTCGATCGAAGGCCAGTTTCTCATCGAGGGAGGGGAGAGAGAGTGGCATTAGCCGCGTAGCTGCAGGAAATGAAGTATTCCGCGGCACGAACGAATGCAGAACGGAAGCGAGCGTCCGATCGAGCGGAACCGACCAAGCGAGACGTCGCTCTCGCGCCGATTTCAATCGATCATGCGATAGTCGTCGTGGCTGAGAATTTGGCGCGGATTCAAATTCACGGTATACAGTGGAATCGGGATGACTTGAAACTCGCGGGGGGAGACGTTGCACTCGTGGTGGCTCTTGGGAAAGGACGTAGATATATACCTATGCGCCATACTCTGGCTTACATTGTACAGACTGGCCCTAATGAAATCTCGTCGAATTGTATAATGAAGCGAAAAATATTTCTCGCGTGACGCACGAATAGCGTTTGGCAATAGTACTCTTTCTTCGGAGTGTATTTAACCCTCTTGCGCTGGAGTGACGTCGAGAATTTTTTTCTACCAAAATTGCAATATTTCCTCAGTTTTTAAGTAAAACAAAACAGGCAAAATAATAAATTAATTACTTCTCAATAATTTCTATCCAGTGATACTCGACGAGCTCGAAAGGAAAGCGACGAATGGTCACTCGTTATGGTCCGCAATCAGTTTGCCAGCGCAACGTGGTTTAAATATCTCTCACTGTACATGTCAGATGTATACGACATGTACACGCAGCAAGTGTGAAAAATACATTTCTTATATTTTCACATTCCGATGCTATCGCCAACACTATCGTCAAATATCTCTCGCGTACAAATGCAACACACACACACACACACACACACACACACACACACACACACACACACACACACACACACACACACACACACACATGCATACATAGCGAGAGTAGCTAATGACTGTTGACGCAAAGACGAGCATGTTCACAGCCGAAAACATAATGAAACAAGAGCAAACGAGGTTCAAAGGCAATAGAACGACGTCGACTGGACAAGGCAGCGCGACGATAAGAGAACACACACAGAGAGAGAGAAGGGTAAAAGGCAGAGGTTAGGGTCTTTGATGTTTTCACGTCTACAAAGTCGATGGCGCGTTCTCGAGGTGGTCCCGACAGTGGGAGGGCTAGAATGGCCGCACGAAGTCCCACAAGGTGCTACGTTCACATCGTTTTCTCCATACTCAATTATCATATTGGGTCTGGGACCAGTTCCTTCTGCCCTCGAACCTCCTGACCATCTTTCTTTTTCTCGTTCTGGCCATCCAGCTCTCCATCTCTTTTGCACCTTTCAATTTTCTCCACGTTCTTCTTCCAGCGTCTAGAAGAATCATCCCTTCTTCCTGTCTCTCCTCTTTCGTTTCGCTTTCTTTCTTTCTTTCTTTCTTTTTTTTTTTCATCTGTCCTCCGTACATACACGCCGCGTATAGACCATTCGTCGGCCGCCTTCCAGCATAATGCATCTTAAACGGCGGCGCCTCAAAGATCGACGCCTCTTGCGTGCCCTCCACGGAATTCTTCGATATTAAATTAGATTCTTGAATGGAGATTCCAGATCGCTGCCATGGCCGGACTGAGGCCCATGCCTCCACAGTGTACAGTGTACAGTGACTACGGTACATATACACTTGCACGTACGTACGTTCATCATCCAGTGAGGAAATTTTTTTCTTAGGTATGAAATCTTCGTTATTGTATGAAAATATTTGATTCATTAATGCTGTAATAGGTATAATGGCGTGCCAAGCACCTTTTCGTAGTCACTATATGTAAATATTTATCTGTGCGAACCTTTTTTTTTCTCTCTCTCTTCTTCGTTGATCTCGCGTCATGGAAAGATGGAAAATTAAAAGGAGAAGAAGCACGTTGTGCATATTCTATCGCGACTTGTATAAAATTTATTTAATTAGAATTATAATTACATTATATTGTAGGTTAGTGTTAAATAGTTAAGTATGTAGAGTATATAACAGATATGAAGAGCGAAAGTGAGAGAAACGGAAAATAAAAAAAAAAAAAAATGAGAAATGTAAACCAAGTCCACTTTCATGGCTGTGAAGCCGAAAAGTAAAAATTATCTGTCCATCTAATTACATTATATTAAAGAAATACATCAGTAGAATTATAATTACTACGTACGTTATTCAACTATCATTAATAGTATTATACAATAACATAAAAATGATAGTATTTGATTGAAGTACTTAATTATAACAAAACGAAATCACAAATCGCTCGGCGTGGCGATGAAATTTGTTTCAAAACGATTAGAAAATTAATTGCGAAGGATAATCAGCTGGCAATAAACTACCCACCTTGCTCTCTTTTCTGCGACTTTTCGTAGAGTTTCCGTCCACACGCCCGATCGTTTCGAGAATTAATCGAACGACGACGTCACCGACCGCGTGTGTCCTATCGGTCACGCGTCGACCAAAAAGAATATCATTTCGTTTCTTTCTACGCACGTACACACACACACAGCTCCGGAACGTGCGTGCGAAATAAAGACAGAGTCTGTTGCGTTAATTGGAGCAACGTTTCTAACCCCGATCGAGCGGGCTGATTAGCCGCGTTACGCCCCGCTGAATTCGTGTATATTTCCCCGACGATCGCCGGTTTCCTGGAAGAAAGCGCCACACCGCCTACGCACACGCGGCCTGTGGCGTCGATCGATTCATCCTGTGAACGCCGCGACGGCGTTATACAGGGTGGCTCGCCGCAAACCGTGCACAACCGACCGAGGTGGTGGCTGGTGCGCGCAAAATCGAATCAAAAAAGAATGGACGAAACTCGTTCAAAGTTCGTTCGAGAAAATCAAGTTTGAAGATTTGATTGTTTCACTTAAAGAAATAGCAGAAAGAATTTCGCGCTCTACAGTTGTAGCAGCAAGCATCGATTAATATACAGTACGAAATTTCTCCAAACGCCTTTACTATATACTAATATACTATATACTAAAAATTTACTATATACTAATATACTATATATTATATAGTATACTAATATATTATAATATACTAATATATATAGCATATAGTATACTATATATTATACTATACTGATATACTATATAATATATTATACTATACTGATATACTATATAATATAGTATTTAGTAATTTAGTATTTATATAAAAAATTTACTATATACTAATATACTATATATTATATAGTATATAAATATATTATAATATACTAATATATATTGTATATAGTATACTATATATTATAATATACTAATATACTATATAATATAGTATTTAGTAATTTAGTATTTATATAAAAAATTTACCATATACTAATTTACTATACATCCTTAAACTAAAGCATACGTTGTTAATTAATTGAGCAGGAAATGAAAATAACAATTAAATTTGACAAACTTTCAGTTAATATTTTTTTCCATTGATACAACAATCAATATTAATCACAAGATATAGGAAACACCTGTCAAAATGAAATCATTATACTGAATTTATATCGGAATTTCTCCTTTCGACGTCTCTGTCCCATTTTTGCGCCTCGTTTCCTCTCGCTTCGACCGCCACGACACCACCCGTCATTGACGAACCTTCTCTCCCGTATAGAGGGAAGTGTAGAAACTGCGCTCGCACGCGAACAAGCCGAGTAACGTTTTCCTGTCACGAGATCACCAGAGAGGGAGGAAAGGAGAGTAGCAGCGTCGTTCGTAGAGAAGCCCACACGAGTCTGGCCGGATACTCATACTTCCGGTCCTACACATGGCCGCGCGCGCACGCGTGTGTATTCCTTCCCTCTCTCTCTCTCTCTCCACCCCTCCCCCTCCCCCTCCGCGTTTCGTCCCTCTGTCGTTCTTTGTCCGTCTCCGTCGTCGTTGCGTTACCTCTCTGTCCGTGACGTTTAGTCCATGCTCGAGTACGTCTAGAACGGCGCTTACTTTACTTTACGACGCGACGTTACTCTCCCTTTTCGCTCGTGTAACGTGGAATTTACAATTTCCGTGCTATTGGTACGGGGAAGTGCAGCTGTTACTCGCGCTTTTTACTGGCAGAGTTCTCCAAGCAGAGTACACGCTCGAGATGTTCCGATAAAGGCGAGAAGATTTCCTTAAAAATCAGGATGTGCGTATCGTGCTCGATAAAATAATACTTCAAAAACTGATACGTCAACTTTATATATATATATATATATATCAAGGTGGTGAGATATTTAAAAAAACGAAGGGCAGGAGTTTTTACAGTTGGATACGAAGATAGTGAAGCGAACGTTACACGCGACTTACGTCGTTCTGGATTGTTGTGTGCGTACCTCCTCTGGCGTGACGTCACCGATGGGACACCCTACGCACGCACGTTCTTCGTATGCCAGCGACCGAGTCATTCACCAGCGTGGCCGGTGCCGACTTCTTGAACTTTGCCAGGCTTTTGCGCTTTCTTCTCCCTTTGCACAGACCCCGCGGGATTATTCTTGCCGCAACAGACACCCGTGCAAAGTCTCTGTTTACGCATCAATTGAAAATAATATAGAAAGTGACCGATGTCTTTTAAATTTATCCTCGAAGCTGTTAATTTCTTGACTCGAGATTATTGGAACTTGGGAAATTAACCTCTTGCCACGCACGTCGATAATTTCTTTTGCCCCGAATCGCAACATTTTCTTTAAACAGTTTCGAGTATATATTTAACCCTTTCACTGCGGCGCACTCTCGGAGCGACATTCTACTGTTAGGCGCTGCGACTCGGTTCTCCACAAAACAGTATCTGGAGATTTGATACTATTCTTCGAGGTTGCAAAAATACTTATAATTGTAATTGCAAATAAATTAAAAATATCCAGTATTTTAAGTGGTTTTCTAAGCTATTTTTAATTTACTGAATTTAAGAAAAACGTAAAGGTCGTATATTTACGGCATTCGTATATATATATATCGATAGACGTGTGAGAAGCGTATATACGCGTTCAGCAGTGAAAGGGTTAAATGTAACTCAGGCGAAACAAATGATAAGTTCGCCTGTTAATAATTCTCTGTCCAGTGGGTATCATCGTACCGACACTAGCTCGAAAGGAAAAGAAAGCGACGAATTGGTTGTGTACGGTTGCTCGTTATGGTCCGCAATCAAGTTGCCGGCGCAACGTGGTTTTGAACACGTACATTAAATATATCTCTGCACGTACACGTGGCAAATATGAAAAGTACGTTTCTTATATTCTCCATATATTAACCAGACCAACGTTCTAGTTGTCGACCCGAGTGATACCAGGTAAACATATGTAACATGAAACGTCAGTCGATCACCTTGGTTTCCGATCGCAACGAGGTGCCGCTCGTAGCTTAACTCGAAGCTTTTCAAGCTGCTCGAGTCTCGCGGGGGTCGTCGAAAAATTTCTCAGGTCCCGTTTGCGTGACCGAAAAAGAGAAGAAAAAAGAGAACTAGGGGGAGGAAAGAAGGAACCAGGTCTGGCCGCGGAGACAAATTAACGGCGAGGGTTTCCGCCCGTCGTCGGACGCATTTCGATGAGACAGATTTAGACGGGAGGAAAAAGTGGGTGTAGGGGATTACGTGGCCTGTTTACAGAGAGTGTGCCGGCAACGGCTTGCTCGCGCGTCACGCAGAAAAGAGGGGCTGCCTGCGCGAGAAGAAGAAAGAAAGACGGCGACGAGCGACGGCGGAGAAAGAAGGGGGATGGCCATAGCAAACGCGCTGAAGGGAGGTGGAGGGGGACGCGAGGGGGCAAGAGAGCAAGCAGCGGCCACCAATTTGAGAATCGGCGACGACCCTGGGCACCGACGACTTCCGGTGGTTCCGTTGACCCCGTAGAGAAGTTCGTCGCTGCGAACTCGCACGACGCCTCGAACAAACGGGCGACTATTCGCGCCGAGCACCGCCAACTGCCTTGCCTCGGCAGCAACATCCGTATCCACGTTTCTTGCCTTTTTTTTTTTTTTTTTTTTTTTTTTCCGTTTTTACTATACTTCCGTCCATTCGACCAGCGAACGTCGTAACTCTTCACTCTGTTGGAAATCGTTCGGACTGTTTTAACATAAAAAAAGAAAGGATTCGAAGCTTCGTTCTATTTGGTGCAACAGTGGCGGACGTGTAGGATATTGCTTTCAGAGCTTCGTCTCTCTGCTTTTGCGACGGGCATGCGCGAAAAACACGCGACTGGTTATTTTACTGCGACCATGCAGTTGGCACGCCCGAAGAAGTTTCAAATTCGTTAATTCTATCGGCGATATTGGTAGCGATGAAATTGGGAACGATTAACATGTCGGACTCGTCTAAAAATAAATAACTCCGTCGCAACAAGGTGGCACAGTGAGAAGGAACCATCGTTCTCCAAAGGTAAATTCCAATAGCTAAAAAAGTCGAAAGTTTTTGAAAATCGATCGACGAGACGGCCCCCGGCCGCGTGTTTGCTATTCTCGATTCGCGCGTTGACAACGATCACGTGAATCAACAAGAGGAAAGCGGCACGGCGCGTAAAAATACTACGCCACGCGAAACGGAGTGGCGATGCGAGTAGGAGTAGGAGGCGGTGAGGAGAGGAGAGGAGAAACGATTGAATGAATCGTCGATGGGTAAGCGGTGCGGCGGCGCTAGTTAGCGGATGTAAAAAGTGTGTACAGGATACGGTGGGCCGCGAGGAGGGTGGCTAGGTGGCTCGTATTAGTTAGCAGGAAGGGCGACGACGAGGAAGAAAAGAGGAAGGAGCGGCAACGAAGAAGGCGACGAACTGCGCACGCGCACGCTACGTGTCCGCCAACTTTATGAATGCACGCCGCAAACGTGCGCGTCGCCGCGCCGTCGTACGTACGCCCGGCCACGCCGTACATTCATACGGCCACCGTGAACGTAGCCAACGTAGTGCGTAGTAAGCACTCGCCACACTCGCGGCCAATGTCTGCGGAGCTAGCTGCGTGCGCGCTCCCCCCCTCTCTCTCTCTCTCTCTCTCGTCATCTTTCTTTCCCTCTCTGTAGCCCCAAGGGATTTACTTTAGGACTTGGAGCGTCGGTTCTGCCGCGCGAATCGTTAAAACGACGCCGGCCACTTGCGAACGATGGCGCTTGGGTTTATTGACGTACCGCGGTCAGAACGCGTGCAAAAGTCGATTCTTGGTAAAGTAAAAAAGAAAGAAGTTTCTCTGCGTGCCTCGTAGATTCCGTGAAAAAAAAAATGGAATTTAGGACAGTACGTCCTAATGTTGTTGTTTTGAACAAAAGTTACATTTCCAGAGAAATAATAGGATAGTACAGGATTGAATATAATATGACAATAAATATAATAATAATAGAATGTCGTTTTGCCGTTATATACGGTTCTTCGTTAAAAAAAAAAAAAAAAAAAAAAAAGTATCACTCCACGTATGTTGGAAAAACCATTAGTCGAAGAGGTAATTTCACTTTGACCAGTTGCGCCTAGCAACTGATTGCGGACCGTAACGAGTGACCGTGTACAATAATTCGTCGCTTTCCTTTTGAACTCGTCGTAATATATGACATCGCCGTATAGAAATGATTGAGAAATAATATATTTATCATTTGCTTTGCTTATTTTGTTTTGAAACTGAAAAGATATTACAATTATTTTGAAACAAAAGCATTCTCGACGTGACGTAACCCAAACCTTTCGACGAAGCTGCGAAAGTTCAACATCGAATTTAGGTCTCTCTTTTAGTCTTCATAGAAATTTGTGCAAAATTTTAATACTCACGCCGACTATAATGGGAAACGACGCGAATTTGAATCTGACCTAATGTGTCGCATTTAGATCATTTTCTTTCCAGTTCGATTTAAAGAGAGAGGGTTATGACAGAATTGTTGAAGATGGCGGACAAATTTACGGCCGACGTAAACACGGATGGCTTCGCAAATCATCGAGCGTATCCACGCCTGCCCAGTATCGAGAGTAACAATAACCGCACTCGTTTACAGACATACACAGCATTAGTTTCGCAGCCTGTAATACACCGGTCGTCCCACTTGTCTTTCCTCTTCGCGCTTTTTAACGAACGTTCGCACGAGGATGGCGAACGACCACGCATGCGCCTTTTCTCCATACGCCAATGATAATTGCACTCATTGACATTTCCCTGCTTGGTTCATTCACCAAAGTCAGCGTATCAGCCGCGTTATTATCTCCCGTTCCATCTCATCGATCCTCGTGAAACGCCGATTCACTAGAAATCCTCTTCCAACACTTTTTTTTCTCAAACTGTTTGTTGATCAGCTTCGTAAAAACTAGAAACTGACGATGTTGGTCTTTCACCTTTTTCGACCGTGCAAAATTGTCCAGCTAAGAACTTGGAATGAACGTTAATTTAATCAGGATTGCATTTCTGTCGTTAAATACGAAAGGCTTTTTATTAAAAGTAAATATTTGCAATTTGTGTGTTACACTATCGACGAGTCAGATTTGTTTTAAAATGCGCCACTTGTGTTAAAATTCTGCAATCTTCTCAAGATATTACACAGCTGCGTTATCATCGCCATTTGTTTCTTGCGGCTGTAGCCAACTGCGAATTAATAGTCGCGTCAACGTCATTGCTTAATTGCCTCGTAAAGAAACATTTTCATTCGCGTCAGCTCGGCACGGTGAACTCCACTGAAATTGAAAGTTCACTCAAGGGTTGATCAGTTTGGTTCTCGAGGGGGGACGACGCTCGTGTCCCAAATTCCCTCCAAAGCGAGCCCTCATTACTCGCGCCACAAAAACCGCATCCAACCGCATCTCATCTATCATCGCAGGCTATTGTCTCTCGTACGCCAATATCGAGCCGAAACAAAAAGAAGAAACCTTCGTACAGTCCTGGTGGTCGAGTTCGTGCGATCACGAAATAAACACCCCCTGTACGTTCCAGGTACTATGCATTGCTCTCGGTCTTTTTCCACCACGTCTACACACGTCCCTCCGAGAGAGAGAAAGAGAGAGAGCTCCGGTCGCTCGTGCTACGAACGATAATTGCGCTCACGCAACTCTCGGTTCATTGACGCCCTTCTTTTCCAACTCTACCCTCGTCCGACGCTCGGTCCATTCATCGAATCCCCCGGTCCGCGTCGTCGTCGTCGTCGAGGATCGAACTATTTGTGCATGCCGGTGTTACGGCGAGAAAGGATGAGAACACACGAGGAAAATGGAGAAAGGGAGGGAAATAATAGAGAGAAAGAGAGAGAGAGAGTGATATACGTAGGGTTTCGAGAAGTCAGATGGAAGGGAAGACGGTCTCTCGCATAAATATGCGTTAGAAGCTGGAATGTGAGAAGAGGGAAGCGAGGGAGGAGGAATTTCCTGTTGTGAACATCTTGGGATGCATCTGCTTCTCTCGCTGCGCGACTCTTAAGCCTGAGCCACGCGTGCGAGTACCAATTAAGGCGCCACGAGTCGTCGTGATTAGCCACGCGGGTGCAGCTCGTCGTCCTGCTTGCTGTCTCTCTCTCTCTCTCTCTTTTTCTCTTTGCCTGCGTTTTCTTCTTTCATGCGTGGTTTGGTTCCTTCCAAGAGCAACACGTCTCCCTTCTTAACCGATAACGGCGGCCCGTTTGGAATCACGGAGTAGAGAGGCCAATGACGCTGTGCGCGTGATACTGTTCTTGATTATTCCGTCCGGAGTATCGTCACGTCAGTGCAGTCGGGAAAATGTCGGCGAATAAATACAGTGACAGACACAAAGAAACGAAAGTGTGATCTGTTAAAGCGACATTTTGCATTAACGCAAAAGATTTTTAGAAAACAGCATTCTGTTTGACTGGCGGCACGCTCACGCCTGGCCAATACCGTAAATAAATGTGAGTGGACATGGAAATTGGTAAATAATATTAATCGGCAATTATTTAGAAGTTCGCAACATTCGTCTCGCCGATTTCGATTTTTGAATACACTCCCCTCGTTTCCGATATATTTCTGAAAATATTTTGAAATATTTTGTTTGCACTCGGGCCGCGGTGAGTATATATTTATACATCTGACTTTACGCAGCAACAATTCACTTTACATCTGTCACAAACAACATATAATACTAACATATTAATTTAAATTTAATTTCATTTAAACATAGATATACATACACGCTGGTAATAGAGGAAAGAAAAGGAAATGTCCCTTTTTTTTTGTTCCTTGACACTGACAGTTGTCAAGCGTGATTAAAGAACGTAGTAGTTACACGATGTAATTTCAATCAGACAAGAACGATTCCATTGCGTTTCATTGACTTTCCGAGATTGTCGTCTCGTAACGAGAGCCAAGGCTCGAGACAAGTTAAATAACATTTCGTAACAGCCGCTGGAACGTGGAACGCCTTCGACTTCCGTTCTAGAGAGGTTTTTCCCCCCGCGTTTATCTGGGCTGACACGTGAAACACGACTCGCTCGTTGATGACGCAGCGTGGCCATCGAACGTTTCCTAGATTTCCAGCAGCGGTGCCTTCCCCTTGGGCGCCTTTTCTCGTAAATAAAGAGGCTGTCGTTGTGCGTCGGTATATACCGCGCCAGAAACAGCCGTGTCCCATTTACGCGAAAGCAAAGAGAAGAGGTGGCCGGGCGTCACCTGCGCGAGACGCGCGACCAAACGAGCAAAGATCAGAGCCGCGAAACAAAAACGAGAGTCAACGAGAGAGAGAGAGAGAGAGAGAGAGAGAGAGAGAGAGAGAGAGAGAGAGAGCGCAATCGTAAAGAGTAAATTACCTTCTCTGCGTGTGCGCGATTGAAATGATTCGAACTCTGGTGAAAAATGCACGAGAACAAGTTTTACAAGTACGAAGAAATAATCGCAATATCCATTCATTGGGCAAAACGCAAGATTCTCGTGATCTATTTTTTATTACAACTTGCTTTAAAACACACTCGACGCGTCTAACCTGCTTTCAGAGCCCGCACATTTTTTGGAGCAACAGGGAAACTTTATGCACTTCTTTAATTCACATTGACAAAATATTCTTAAATATTGCTATATATTTTTTAATATTTAAGAATCTATTTATTATATATTAAAATATAGTAATATTCAAAAATTTATTTATCATGTATTTTAGATTTTAACTATCATTTATTTTATATTTATGGTAACACATTGAGGACGGTGTGCTCTGATAAACATGTAGCCTGTATTTCCTCGTATTCTTCGAATTATTTAATGCGTGATTGAAAGGGTTCAAGA
The DNA here is from genome assembly GCA_036937485.2 of Tetragonisca angustula. Taxonomy (NCBI): domain Eukaryota; kingdom Metazoa; phylum Arthropoda; class Insecta; order Hymenoptera; family Apidae; genus Tetragonisca; species Tetragonisca angustula. Next base: position 953,706 of record JAWNGG020000012.1, on the reverse strand, counting down.
GTATGTATAGCATTTAACGGGCGTATTATTTTATTAATAATTAAAATTATTCATTTTAGAGGTATTTTATTAAATAAAATGAAAATGCCTCTAGTTTCTAATTTCTCTACTTCTTGAAAAATTATATAACATTATAATATATAATTATATAATATAAATATAAAATTATATATAAATATATATATATATATATATAAAACGTTGCCTGGGTCGTGTCCCCTACAAACGCAAACAATCCCCGTCCGCAGCGTTGAAACACGAGAATTCTCGTCTCTCGTCCGCACTGTGTTGGCTATAACGAACTAAAATAATCAAACGAATTGTATTCTATATTTTCATCTGACTACAAACGGCAGATTGTAAGTGAATGTTATACGCACGGAGAGAAACATGCAAAATGAGGGAAATATATACAGAAGTGCAGGCGTATAGTGTAACAAGAAGAATCGGCGTTAAGGACTTTAAGCGATAATATCATGAAAACGAAAGCAGCCGGCGTTTTTCCTTCCAACCAACGGAAATATCGCCCCGTACGTTACGAAATCCGAGATAGCGGGCATTCGTCTTCCCTTTTGGTCGCGGATGGGTGTCGTTGTTGCCTTAAGTGCCCCGGTGTGTCAGGTGGAAGAACTCCGGAACGAAAAAGGGGAACGAGCAGAGAGAGAGAGAGAGAGAGAGAGAGAAGGGCGGCTCGCGGTGCAGTGATTCATCGAGCGAATCTCTCTTCATTCGTCGTCACGCATCTAGCGGATAAATCTTTTCTCTCTTCTGCTTCCTATTCTCTCTCTCTCTCTCTCTCTCTCTCTCTCTCTCTCTCTTGCGTGTAAGCAGGTACTGCCTTGTTTCGACAAGGAAGAACCAAAGATCGAGAAGTATCATTCCGATTTTTGACATGCAATGCAATCTCGTAAAGAAAACATACTTTTCGATAATATTTTTATCACATTAACGCGATATTGTCGAAATAAAGTCTTCCTTTATTTTTAATCGAACAGTTTAAATTGATCAAAGTGTCGGACAATTTCTTCAAATTGCAACTGATGCGCGTATTAATAGTAAGGAAATTTTACAAAAGAGCAACCATGAGATCAGATATTTCATGATTCGCGATTGATTTAGACAAAGAAACGGCACAGTGGGATGGAAAAGAAGTATCGAGTAATGGAACGGTGACGCGGGCATTCCATCACGTTTCCGTGTCTCTTTATAGGTTAGGTGCGCCTCCGCGATCTCCTCGCATTGGCGTCGCAACCGAGCCTAGCATAACGACGGTGCACACATGGTATACACGTATATCGAATGGAATGGACAGGAACGCGTGGTCACGTTCGCGATATGCCACATTGTTGACCGAGATGTAAATTACACGGTGAAAACGGGGCCGAAACGGTTATTATAAGTCTTCGATCCGAGATCCGAACCTTTCGCTGCGATCGCTGATTACGTGCAATCCCCTCCGCTCGATCAGCCGTGACGATAAAGTTGCAACTTTTAATCCACCTTCGTTGCTGTCTCTCGGTTTAGATTTTAGATTTCTTCCGATTCGTTTCGAAGAGCACGACGGTGAATGGTAAATCGACGAATCAAGTCGACGTGTGTCGATCGTCGAAAGGAACGAACGATGGCAGACATCGACGTCGAATAACGAGTTAGTCATTGAAACGAGCAATTATTAATTATCGTTTTCGCGCAACGACGAGATACAACCGGAACGTTGCGCGAGGAATAGGTCCGCCTTATTTATAACTGTTGTTATCGCTGTAAATCGATACGTATGCGTGCGTTCAATTGTTCGACCGGCAGTTCAAACGCGATTACGCTGGAGAACGATGTTTTTACCGAACAATCGGTAATCCAGCCTGCGAACAGAGACGAAATCGGGAGTTATCGGTGCGTGTTGTTCGTCGCTACACCACTGACCTTAATAACTCTCGTACGTTCCTCGCGTACCTCGATGATGACGATAGACAAGGTCTGCCGTCTAGCAAGCGATCCGTGCGCATCAAATATGTATGTAATACGGTTGTGCCGTGTCTCTCTTTCCCTCTGTCGGTCGTTGCTCGCGTATAATCCTTTTCTCTATCTCTCCTGCTTCTTTCCTTTTTTACGCACGCTCTCGACATCTATCTCTGAGATCTCTGTTTCCTCCCCACCCTTCGATGTCTCTCTCTCTCTCTCTCTCTCTCTCTCTCTTTGTGTACAAGTACACCTTACGGTCGTTCACACGAGCGCGACCGATGGAATGCACGCCGGTGTACACACACGCGTGCGACAGCCTCCGTGTCGAGGAACCGTTAATGAATCTTGCAGTTCTTAGACTGCCCGTGTGTTTGTGTTCGGGGATCGTCGTGAGAGGAATGGGACACATGCACGAAACCAACGTTTCCCCTCGGTCCCCTCCTCTGCACCGGAATTCGGCTCGAGGAATTTCACACTTTTAAAACGGTTGTCGTTTGCTCCATTTTTTTTTTTTTTTTTTTTTTTTAATACCGATTTTTTGTATACGCGATATCCCGCGAGGCTACTCGATGGAAACACGCGGTCGTTGTTGAAAAATACGCGAGGATACTTTAAGAACACTTATTCGTAATGAGATTGAAAAAACACCGTGATTGTAAATGACAATATTCTCATTCCAATTTATATAAATATAATTGATTAATATATATCGAAAGTTTGAAGCTTAGGAGAACTGGAGATTTTCCACGGAATTTTTTTTACAGTCCTAATGCCAGAAATTGAAGAGTTTGGACAATGTACTTTTATGAAACTTGACGCGAAACTTTCTTATTTCGTTGGTACGCACGCTGTGCGTGTACGTACGTGGTGCGTGCCACCCACGACGCTGCCCCCGTTCCGTGAAAGAAAGGAAATGTTGATCCCCGATGGGTGTCTCTACGTCTTCGACCAATCGCCACTCGCCGCTTTTACTCGACCAAGAAAAGCTAGTCTCGAGGTCGCGTTTTGGCGAAACGCTTGATTCCCGCGTTTCTCTCTCTCTCTCTCTCTCTCTTTCATTTTTTCACTCAGAGTAGAGAGAGAGACGATAACCGGTTTTTCTCCCAATTTCATCGACGTCAAAGTATTTACGGTGCCCCTTCGTCCGTTCCTCTCTCCGCTTCGTTTCGTCGGCTTTCTTGTGAAAAACACATGACATCGGTATGTATTCGTCACTCGAGTAAATACTCGTATCTAATCAATGGCCGGTCAGCTTGCGACAGAACACGCGCGCTTGTTCGTTTATCGCGCTACGCGTAGATATCGCCCGATATACACGTATCATTATAAAGTAACGTAACACAGAAATGAATGAACGCACAGAGAGAAATATAATATGGTATACAGCGGCGAGAGGAAGCGACGGAGGATTTTCTAATTTCGAAAATTCCCAATCGTCGAAACGCCTACTACATTTGGCTATAATCGTCGAGCGTGTGCGTGCGTGCGTGCGCGCGTGTGTGTGTGTGTCTCGCGTGTCAGAAGGACACGCAAGTGTAGCGAAAAGAGTAATAGGGCCCAGAGCGAGGCACGTCGGTGGTAGCGAGCGAAAGAGAACCACCACACCACGGTCGGTACGTGGTTACAGGTCTGTTTGGCGGCGAGCGGTGGCGGTCCACTTCTGAGAACTAACGGGTCTGTTTCGTCCCTTCCCTTTCGATCTTTCTCCTCCCTTTTCCTCGCCTCTCATCCTTGGTCTTTCGCGGGCCTCTGTGCCATCCGCGGCACGTATACGAAAAACAGGAGAGAGAAAGACAGATGGATAAAGCGAGAGAGAGAGAGAGAGAGAGAGAGAGAGAGAGAGAGAGAGAGAGAGAGAGAGAGAGAGAGAGAGAAGGAAAGTAGTGTGCGAGAGGGCCCAGATTCGTGTGGGTGCGTGCATATCGCGCCTGCGTGAGTGCGTGTTAGCGAGCGCGCATCGCAGGGCTGGTTGCCGCCGCGTCGCGCGCAGCAGCGTGTGCGCAACCCGCGTCTGCGCATCGCCGTGAACGTGACGCGCCAGCGATCACTCTCAGTGTGGTGCGAGCCGTCTCGCGGTACGGTTGTGTTGTTGCGTTGTCGCGATTGTCGTCTCCGACTCGTCTCCCCTATCTTTTTTTTTTTCTTCTTTCTCTTTGTTCGCATCGCGCAGTTTCGCGGTGTACGCGTGTGCCTCGAGTGTATCTGGCGGAATAAACATCGCGGTTGGTGCCAAGGGCGAAAGCCCGACGAGGAACGACGGTGTAAGGATGGGGGGACCGTGTTGTTTACGTACGGAAGAGAACGTTAACAATTGGTGCGTTTTTGCATAGAACGAGAGGGATATACACAGGCTACTGGTGGTATATCAGTGCCATGTCCCATGGTGATTCGGAAGATTCTACACGACGAGGAAAAAACGCGCGAGTTAGCCACCACGTGGATACAAAATGACGAGGAACAAGATCGGGAGAGATGTATGTGGAGAAGTAGGCGCAATGGCGGAACCTTCGGCCGGAAATCGCTCCACCGGTTTCTCTTCTCGCTTCTTACGCGTGCTCGAGGACGTTGTTATCTACGACGCGGGACGAGTCGGACGTCGGCGGCGTGCTGCCGACACGTTCGCGGTACACCGTCGTAAAAATTCGTCGTCGAAAGCAGGAAGGAACGAGGAGCAGTTTTCCACGCGAGGTCGAAGCAACGGTGGAAACGTACGAGTAATTTGATTGCGCCGAAGAAAAGGCCGAATGAGGGTCGAGGGAGAAGAAGAAGAATCGGGAGGAAAGTGGAGAGGTGTGTACACTGCCCTCCCCTCCCGCCCCTGTCCCCCTCCCCTCCCCTCCCTCTCCCTCCGAAAAACGCATTAAAGGAGTAACGACGAGCAACGTGGCTTTAACCGGTAATTGGACCATTCTTTTTGCCATTGAGGTAGTAATGGCCCTTGTAGCGTGGTCACGCTACACTACGGTGCGCCATAGTACTATAGAGACTTCCGGCCCGCCGCAGGAAGTGAGACACACGTGTTCAGGCGTGTGTGTTCCCATAATACGGGCCCCGGCTCCTCCTCTACAGTGCGTTCCAAGTTCGACGGCCCGTACGGGAAGCAACCACGCCACGGATATATATATATATATATTACCGTTCGTTCGAGGAAATGTGAATCAAGGGGAAGAAAAAAAAAAAAAAGTGAGCAAACGTCACGGCGATCGGGCGAGAGAGAATCGACTTCGCACGGATCCTTGGATACGAAGAAGCGTTACCTGCAAAAACGTACGTACCCACACACACTCACACACATAGACGTACCTGTTTACAGATATAAATAAATATTTATTCTTATCGACAACGTAACTCGACGCACAAATTGATCGCGTAGCAATGTTTGCGGTAGATGATATCGTAGGAAAAGAGAGCGGCGAAGAAAAAAAAAAGGAAAGAAAAAAGCACGCTTGTGCCCATAATCCTTCGTACGTTTTTCTCCAGCCGTGTGTCCATTTCGTTTACTCGGTTTTTTTGTAGTTGGGAAGGACGCTGTCTCTCTCTCTCACTGTAAATACTCGAACGAATCCCACACGGAGGTATCGAGCAGACAGCTCACCTCACCGATCCATTATTCTCACGATTTAGGAAAACGACCGTGTTATTTATCGGCAGATCTCGTTAACCTTCCCCCCGCCCCCCTCCCCCCTCCCCTCCCACTACGTTCCACCTCCTCCTTCTCTTCCCAGTAATCAGCTAACGACCGGACTCTGGTAATCCGAAATTCAAATAGCACGGCCCTGGTATGTCGGAGTAGCCAGATCTTATTATGAATGAATTTTCGGCGTTACATTCATATTTCCTGTGGCAGCGTGTACGCCGCCCGCACAGTCAGCGTCGCGCCAGCGGTTCTCATCCACGGTATATATAATATCACCGACAGGAGGCGTTGCGCGTTTCGACTCGGTTTTTCTCTTTTTTCGGTTCAACGTTCAAGAGTGAAAAGAAAGCGTGCAACAACGCTTCCCTAGAGGAGGTTGTCCGACCGCGTTAAAGCCGCGCGTCAATTGAACGAAACGAGAAACGCGGCAAATATAACCTCTTGCGTAACGTTATGAATAATCACGTCTCGGACGGTTGCTTTCAATGGCAGCTGCGAGCGAGCGCGCACATCCGAGCGCAAGCAGTCCCTGCATCATCGTGTTTATCGCATTCCTGAATACCTGATGCCTGGCCATTTTTGTTTTACCGCTTGACCGTGTTTGCTCCATCCGCCGTGAAGGTATTTTCCCAACGAGTTACCGCGCGTGGTGAATTGCATTCCGTTGATCGCGTTGTCGATGAAAATCACATCGCTACGAGATACGATACAGATGGGACATGCTTCAAGACGTAACAAGCGCCGGGGCGGTGTGTTCCTGTTCTCTCTTCTTCTTCTTTTTCCGTGAGAAGGATCGAGGCACGATGCACGTCGCGTGGTGTTGTTATAGGTTTAGGTGGGTCGATCGCTGCCAACTGTGGGTGGGCTGAGTTACCGATGGAGTGTCGTCTTCGATGTTGTGACCTCCGCGCTTCGTCGGGACCAACTCTCTCGAAAATCATTTCTAACGGCGAAATAACGAGAGGACGCGGGGGGGAACGGAGCAGCGACCCGAGTGTTGTCCTAGAAGACCGGCGGAGGCGAAGCGGAGGCAAGACCTTCTTCTCAAGTTCATCGCTCCCGCGCATGTGCAAACACGAAGCATTCATGCGCCCTTTCTCCGCGTTATTGTCGGCGGTCGCGCGTTAGTTGGACCCTTCTCGCCCTTCTACCGTTTCCCCCTTACGAGACGACGTTCCCGCCCTCCTGTGGGAAGATATACGATAGTACCCACGTTACCGAGCGAGGATATCCACCAGGCTTCCCTGCTCCCCCTCCCCCCCCCTCTCTCTCTCTCCTTTCGATTTCTTCTTACTCTGCGTGCCTCCTTTCATTTCTTTGTCGGTCTATCCTTTCCAACGGAACATCGAAATTTTTCTGTTAAAAGAATCTTCGTTAATTCATAGCAGTTATATAAAGAGAGTCTTTGTCAATCTGTTTAATCTCTATTAATTTGTCGCAGTTACGAGACAGCTGTAACGTATTTCAATCGTACAGTCGAAAAGAGCGAAATTTTTATTTCTTAGTTGCACGCGCAATATTTCCTATGCAGATTCGTGTATCACCTTGGTACTAGGAAAATTCGACAGTACACTTTGAACATTTCTCAAACTCTTTCGTAAGTGATGCAGAGACGATGACGTCCAGATTTCGACGGAAGCTTTCCGGTTTCCTTGGAAAGAGGAGGCGGGTGATTGTCCACGATCGATCTCTCGACGCGGGCAACGATTCCTCGGGAACGCGTCGGCTGAAAAACGACCAGCGGTCTCGCGGGCGGATATTTCGGTCCAACAAAGCCCGGGCTGATTAAATACGCGATCGTGGTTAGCGTGGCCGGCAATAAAAGCGTCGCGCCATCGTCGTGTTTACGAGGCCTCTCGCTTCTCGCGTAATGGTCCACGCTAAAAATTATTTCGCGCTTTTCTCACACTCCCTTTCACTTTTTACTTTTCTCTCGCTTTCGTTACGCGCCACTCTCCGAAGAAGAATCGAACGTAAACACAATCGTCGGTATCATCCCCTCCCGATCGATTCTTCAGTGCGTCTGACGTATTGTAGTCGGCGTTTCTCGTCGAGTACGACGATGTTAATGCAAAATTGTACCGCACAATTTTTGCAGAAATTTCATTGGAACGTGACAGGTAGTTATCGATGTGAAAATTGTCCTTGAAAACTGGCCAAAGATGATCTCATAGCTGACCAATTCCTAGCGACGTTGTCTGATTTGTGTGGCACTAGATCGAGATGTTACAGGAAGTGGCGAAAGTTTTAATAATTTTAATTCGATCGGAGTTTTACTCTTGTTTTGTCGAATTGCGTTTTATATCGTTCAGTATGACGCAGTCAAATTGGACACATCCCCCGGCGGAACATAACAAAAGAATGTATCACAGCGAGTATTAATAACATGGTTGCTACTGCAATAATTTACAATCCATGTTACATGTGCACGTAAGCGCGAAAATGAAAATGAAAATGAAAATGAAACCGACTGACAATACTGAGAAAAGTACTGTTCTTTCAACACCGTAACGAGCGACCGAACCGTATAATACAAGAATTCGCTTTCTTTTAGAATAGAAATTATCAAGAAGTAATAAACCTGTCGTTTGCTCGCGCATGTTCTCGTATACTTGAAACTGAGAAAATGTCGCGACTTGGTGCAAGAAATCCTCGACGTGCGTGCCATTCGAGCGCAATAGGTTAAGTTACACGTTGGATCGATCTGGCACTTTGCATTGACGAAAATTTCACCCGCGGCATCGCGGCGAAGTTGAAATTTCCACGCGGCGGAAGAGGAAGGCGATCGTTTGGGCGTGCTGATAGCGGCGTGACCCTGGCTTGTTTATGTCGCGACGCAAAAGGGCCTCGGCGAGGAAAAAGGAGAGGTGGCCCCCCGAAGTACAAGAGGGAGAGAACGCGCGCCTTCGTCGTGGAGCATTTAACACAGTGGGCGCCCCCCTCCCTACTCCCCCTCCCCCCTCCCGTTTCTACCGTCTTTTGCCATCTCTCCCCACAGGCCTCTTCTTCCTCCGGGCAACAGCACCCCTTCCTTCTCGCTTCTCTTTTCACTGTGGCCGGGTGCAACGAAGACGAACTGCACGTTGCCCCCGGTGTGCATGCACAACGAGGACAGACGAAGCGTGTCTGAGTCGCTCGCTGGCCGCCATGACAGACCGGAATGCATGAGAACGCAGAGCTACTGACCCTCTTGTCCCCTTCTCTCCTTCCTTGTACATGTATAACACGATGCGTGTGTATATAGATATTTTTGGTTCGTTCCTTCTCTGCTCTACGTTTCTCTCTCTCTCTTTATCGCCAGCTCTTTCCTTTTAATCTCCATATCAATCCCACACAGCGAAACTCGCGCGCCAATTTCGAATTTCTACGTGCGTTTTAACACATTGCGCACCCACCTGCCGCCGAGAGCCCGCACATTTTTGGAGCAACGTTTTGAGAAACTGTACAATGCGTGTATATGCAACTTTGACTCGCATTGAGAAAATATTCTTAAACATCACTGTATATTTTTTTACGGTAATATTTAAGAATATATTTGCTATGTATTTTAGATTTTAACTGTCGTTTATTTTATATTTATAGTAACGCATCGAGGTGTACTCTGATAAATATTTGCCTGTATTTTATCTTTCGAATTGTTTAATATATGATTGAAAGGGTTCAAAAGAATGTATAGCGTTTGACGAGTGCATCATTTTATTAATAATTATTAATTGTTTTTCACTTTAGAGATATACGTCTAGTAACGTGAGGAAACAATTTCCCTACTTCTTGAAAAATTATATAACATAATATTATATATAACGTCGTCGTGTCCCCTGCAACGCAAAAAAAAAGCATTCCCCGTCAACAGCTGAAAACTGAAAGGTCCAAATTCGCGTCTCCACAATCTGTCAACGCTATACAGACAAATACCAGCTACAGCAGCGTAGAACGAGGATAGAAATACGGAAAGCAACTTTATTACATTACCACGAAGAAAAGGGGTTCTAAAGATCGCCTGGTGCGCCAGGTTAAATCCAACCTACGTTTCAGTTTCATTCGAAACCGAACACACGCGGCCCGGCGAAAATAGTAACGAGAGAAGAACGGTAATAGCGAATTTGCCATTGGGTGCGTGGTGGAATAGCGGCGACTAGCGAGCAGCCAGGTCACCGAAGCGTCTAGAATGTTAATTTCGCTTGGTATTCGCGCGAGACACGGGACACCTCTGGGCGCGAATCCGGGCAGCATGGGAAAGCAGAGGAGGAGAGTCGCGTAGACAGGTGCGCTGGCTGGCAGTCGTGTGCCAATCGGTCACATAACGGTCGCACGGTCGTAACACGACCGTCGTCCGCCACTGCCGCCGTGACGTCAAAAGATTGGCGACCACACCGCGACAACGACAATCATTCATACGACTCGAAACGAAGAGTGGCGGAGGTGAATTCCTCGGTCGCGCGTGCGCGTTTTACAGTCATCGGCGACCGTTTTCCACGTATTCCACGTATCTCTCGGTCGTAGCCTTCCGCGTATATTGTCGAATAGAATCAAACGGAAGGTTTCGAACGTTGCGTTCATACCGAAGAAACCTTCCAGCAGAAGAAGAAGAAGACGAAACAGACGTGTTGGTTCGCTCGGTGACAGCGCATATCTCCGTACAGCTCGTCGGTATTTTCCTTTCTAACGGTGACAGTGACGTAACTCGCCGGCCTTGTTAGATCGGCGCAGAACCGCGGCGACTTATCGTTGGCTCGAACCTGCGCGCTGAAAATTACACCGTTCCGTCGATATCGTCAAGTTCGACTTTGTTATTTTAGGGGCTGTTTCTCCTTCGAATTAATTCTCGAGAGAAGAAAAGGAAAAAAAAAAAAGAAAACAGCAGTTGGAAGAATGCAAGAGGGAATTGGGTTTCTTGCTCGGTTGCGTTTATCACGTTCCACCACCTGTACGAGGCGCGCAGCCGATGGAATTCCGCAAGGCAAACGGCCTTGATCCCGTATCAATCTGCAATAGCGGTGGTCTTTGCGCGGTTTCAAGACGAAGAGAGAGAGAGAGAGAGAGAGAGAGAGAGAATAAGATAGAAGGTTTCGAGCGCGCCTTAACGCAGAGAGACGGCACTTCTCGTTGGGTCGTTGACTCCCCGTTTCTTCTTTCTTCGAATCCTGGGCCCGGTCCCTGTCCTCGTACCAACGTTCCCCTCTTCTCTTCTCTCCCTTTCTTTCTCCATTCTGCTAAATCCCTCTCTGTATGTGTCTCATCTCTCTCTCTCTCTCTCTCTCTCTCTCTCTCTCTCTCTCTCTCTCTGTTTCTCTGTGTGCTTCGTTTATTACACTCGACTCTCTGCCCTCTCTCTCTCTCTCTCTCTTATTTCTTTCTTTCTTCTTCTCGTTCTTCCTGGTGTTCTTCTTTCGCCGGCCCTCTGTGTGTGTGTGTGTGTGTGTGTGTGTGTGTGTGTGTGTGTGTGTGTGTGTGTGTGTGTGTGTCGGCCTCCTTGTTTTTCGTCGGTGCACGCGGATGCTTCTTCCACTCGGGTCCTCCCAGACAGTAAACAACGCCACGCTACGGTGTACCCACTCCTCTCATTCATATCTCACACGAGCGTATCCCGAATTATTTGGATGCCGACGTATTTCGCTCAGCAGGGGCGCGCGCGGGGCCCCGGCGTGGAACACGAGGCCTGGGCCCGGTCGGCTGCTGCTACGCGTTAGTTGCCTACGAAAAACCGTCCCCGATCCTCTTTCGTTCTAGTCCCTTTTCTTACTTTGCGGCCAACTATAAAAATACCTCGCGCCCCCGGCGGAAGCGACGAAACCAGCCGACCGGCGTGAATCGAGGCGTCAATTGGCCGCGCAACGTCCCTCCTTTTCTTTCGTTTCGCTCGGCATTTTTCTAACGTCGAAAACGGACCCGACTTTAATCGTCGTTCGCATCGATTCGAAACCACCCTCGTATTTCGTACGTAACGCTTTTGCATCGTAGTATCGTACGGTTTTGTTGTTTGAGAACAATAGAAATTGCTGGAATTTCAAAATATATAATTGCATCTTGTTTTTAACCTTGGACGCATTTTCGTCCCGAAATTGTAATATTTCCGCAATAAAACAAGATAGACAGAACGAATGATAAATTTATTACTTCTCAATAATTTCTATCCAGCGATGTCGTACGAGTTTAAAAAGAAAGCGACGATTTATACACGGTTCGGTCGCTCGTTACGGTCCGCAATCAGTTGCCAGCGCAACGTGGTTAAAATATCACTCTTTTCAATGGTTCAGAAAAGCGAGTGATGCTCCAAAATCTGCAGAGGGTCGAATCCCTTCGAAATTCAATTAACAACCGCTGTAGAAATTGCATCGGTTCGATTAATATTATCTCTAGTTGTTACGCTGTGCCGCAACCGTAACGACAACCTTACCACGGATAGGTGGTAATGGAATTTTCGAGACTCCCCGAAGGTTTTCAACGCATCGTGTACAAAGTGGGACAGAGAAAATGCGAGAAAACGCTCTAGGTAGCGTTGACACGTTGAAACCATCTGTCAATACGGATACGTTTTCTGAATCATCCATGTCGCCAATAGTTTTAACGTCTATACACCCCGAAACCACGTCACTTATTCACAAGTAGATCTCATTCCCCCGTAACGGAAGCATAAATTACGTGCGGACACTATTCCTATGTCTCTTGAAAGCGATTAGAATTGGTTATGGAAACACCTGGCCAAGAGAGAGAGAGAGAGAGAGAGAGAGAGTCAGTCACAGTCTATCGACTTGGTGTCTGTCGGTGGTGACGGAAAAGGAGAGGAAGAGTTTCTCCGGGATCCGTTCAACAGGTGCTTGGGTCGTTGGTTGTCGGTCGGTCGTGTGTGAGCCGTGCTGAAAAGGAAGCCCGAGGAGGAGGAGGAGGAGGAGGAGGAGGCAGGCGCGAGGAGAAGGCGAAAGAAGTCGAAGGAGAAAAAGAAGATGCTAATTGGAGCGGCTTGTAGCGTCCAGCAGCGCGTGTTAACACGACTTCCAGGTACTCGGCTTCTCGCCTTCTTCTTCCCTCTCGGATGAATACTTTCCAGTAGGTGCTTCCGGCTAGACTCCGGGCGGCCTCCTTCAAAGAGCCTTTTCGAGCCTCGAAAATGCAAGACCGCGATGGATGGAGCGCGCACGTTTTAGAGAAAACGGCGCAAGAGGTAGAGAGTAACGGAGCCATACATGGTGTCCCAGTTTTTTCTTTTTTTTTTTCTTTTTTTATTCGGTTGTCAGTGTGTTCCTTTGGATGAAAGAGTTACAGGACAAAATCTAATCGTAGCCAATGGCAATTCTTCGACTGTAACTCTGCACCTATGAAATGGTAATTCCATTTTCAAACGTTTGACTTTGTATATCACTTTCTCTAGCAAGTATATTTCTGAAATATTGTCGTACGCCCCGAAAAACAACAAATTTGTAGTATCGTTGAACATGGTAATTATTGGATTGAAAAGAAAGTGTCAAGGTGTCAGCAACGCCTTTCGGTAACACGTCAACATTTACGACACGTTTTTTCTCGCCTTCGCCTGAAAGATAGTGATAACGTAGCAAAAATTGGGACACCCTGTATAACAGCGTGACAGAGCGTAGAGGGGAAGGAAAATGGAGCTCTTCGTTGACTAGAGCAGAGAAAGAGTTCCAAGTGAAGGGAACGCTTTTAGAGAAACTATGAATGATGCTCTCTCTCTCTCTCCTCCCGCGGCCTGTCTCTCCCCCTCCACCCTGCAGTCCCTTTCTTCGTTTCTTCTCTTCTCTCATACGTACACGCCCGTTAGTCGAACGCGCTGGACAAATATTTGCTCGAATTCGGGGCGACCGCTCGTAAATTAGAGAAAGAGCGGGCCGAGAAGGAGAGGACTCTGAAATTCTTCGTGGGGCCCACCCTCCCCCCCCCCCAACTCCCCCACTCCTCCTCCCCTTTATACCACGCACTTCCTCTTCTTTGGCTTCTTCTTCCCCTTCGTGCTTCGCGTTTCTCCTCTGCTACGCCTTGTTGTCGCGGTGACGCGATGTGGAGTTCTTCGTTTCCTCTCCCTCGTGGCACGCTCGGTTAGAGTGAGCCTCTCTTGGTTTGGCGTGCAGCGCCCGGGAGTCTTTTGGCTTCTCGCCACGGCAGGAAATTAAAACGACCCCTTCTGAAGTGGCCTCCGACGTTCCACCGTGGGCCACCCCTCCCCCTCCCGGTCTCTTTCCTGAAAATCCGCGACACGCCGCGTTCCGCTCAGTTTCGCCGGATCGCTTTTGACTCTTGAGAAACGGTTTTCGTTGTTTTGCTAAACCACGGACGAAACAATATCGTCGACAATTGGTAGTTTGCAGACTGATAGTTCGGAACTTTTCAATTGCAGTTGCGAGCATACGTTGAGGATCAACCATCTTTGGTACCTTGCAGTTATTAATAGTACCAGTTGGCAAATTGGCCGTTTAGAACTTTGTAACTTTAATTGAGGACAATTTGACAAGTCGATAACCATCGAAAATTACAAGCCGTCGTCGTAAGTGCAGAACGTGTGATATTCTCGGCCTTGCCTTTTATTTAGACACATTTATTTTATTATTTATCTCGAGCCGGATATGTCGGGCTTGATGAACATCCACCGTTTCGAAATTCCAAAAATCCAACCCGCGGATTTCCAAACGCCTCGGCACGACTTTCGCCTCCGACTTCCCCCAGCCCCCTATTTATAGCCCGTGAATCATATCATTCGCGCGGTTCTCGTCACCAACGGATTTAGAGTTCCAGCAAAGCGAGTGACGCCGCCGCCCCAACCGAGACAACGACCATCAAAACCGTACGTACGCGGCACCTCGCCAGCTATACTAGTAGTAGCCCCGTGTAGTAAAGTCAAGAGTCGCAAGAGGGGAAACTCGTGACCAAATGGAGAGTTTGTCGACTGTCCGAGCCGAACGGTTGGAGGGTGGGAAACGACCGATAGAGAGAGAGAGAGAGAGAGAAACGAGGCGACGCTCTGTTCATGGGATGCTGCGTGGTTCCACGTTCTTCTCGCGAGACTTCTTATAAAACAAACACACAGAGAGAGAGAGAGAGAGAGAGAACGAAGAAAGAAAGAAAGACGATTACCATCCACGGGAAGAGCGGCGAGGATGAGAAACTGGGCGATCCGGGGGCAGAGGGGGTGCAACGTGGAAGGGATTGTGTGTGTGTGTGTGTGTGTGTGTCGAGTGGGGGTGGGGGCAGTGGCGATGTCCTAGCGAAGGTCACGGCCGGGAATGCGGTTTGCGTCCGTCGGTCCAAAGTGGCGTGCCGCGTTGCAGAGCTTCTCCGTCGCTCTTTCTCCTTCACTCTCGACGGTCGTACGCTCTCTTTACTCGCCTTCCTCCATCTCGCCGCCTCTCCGTCCAACATTGCCCGGCTTGCTCGCTCTCCCTCTCCCTCTCCCTCTCTCTCTCTCTCTCTCTCTCACCATCATCGCGAGCCGCAGCGGCGCAGACTGCAGGAATGCACCAAATGCACCGCACTGACCGGTGCTCGTCCCCGTTCCACTGCTTCCACTTGTTTACTTCGGCTGTGCTCGCGCGTTCTTCCTCTTCTGCTCGCTTCTCCTCTTTTCTTCTTCTTCTTCTTCTTCTTCTTCATCATCATCATCAGAAAGAGACTCTCCTCGCGTATCCTTTATCCCCGGATGGACGATTCAGCGGCATCGTTCGTCTTTCTCATCGTCGACCTTCCATTCCTACGTCCCCCACCCGTTTCTTTCATTACTCTCCACCCCCGTGCCGAGCGTTCACCCCCTTGCGCTTCGTGTGTTTGGAGCGTGTCCTTGCGCGCTCGCCATGGATCCGTACGTTCTCTCTTGACTGTATATGGAGGAGAAGCCTGTGTGGTATGCGCTACCTTGCTGCCAAGGTGACCAGAATTCTGCGTTCCCTCTTGGTGATTTTTCTTTCCTCTCTCTCTCTCTCTCTCTCTCTCTCTCTCTCTTTGTACGCGTCTTTTTCCGTGTCGTATCTCTTCACTTGTTGCCCCTAACCTTTCCTTCCCTTTAGTTTTGTTTGTTACCTTCTTCCTCTATTTCTTTTGTAATAAATCTATCCGTGTGACACTCACGGGGGAATGAAAATTTACGTAATTTTTGTTATCTCGTAACAAACAACGGGCGTTCTCGAGTAGGGTTGTAGCCGACATTCTCCGAAACGCAGGAGTTTCCTGGATCCGTAAAGGATATGTAACCAATATATCATTTACCAACAACTTTGAATGACGACACTTTGAACCCATCAAGTGGAAAACTTTTCTCACAAAATTTCTCTACTCTGTGCCTCTACGTGTATGAATTTAATATTTCACACGTTCGGCACCTCTGAAATGTCTGTCGGTGAAAATTCTTCCGTCTACGCTTGTTGGATAAAAATTTGGTGTTTTTATAGTATACGCGAAGAAGGAGGATTCAGTCATCATTCGGTGACAACAACAAACTTGGTTGGGTGTTGCTCGCGTACAACGACTCGAAAAGCTTGGCCCTTCTACGGTTAACCTCTCTGCAGATTTGATGAACTCTTTCGTCACAGTGGCGCGTCCCTTCGACCTAGCCGAATCCGGTCGCGATTCCCTGGCCCTGACCCACCCAAAGGATGCAGTCAACCCTGCTTGCAACGACGGTAGTAGATGGGGTGTTGCCTCGGTGGGGGAGCGGTCTCTGAACCAAGCGAGCGATGCACGGCGTGTGCAGGGTGAGACAGTGTATGCGTGCTTGCGCGCGCGCGCGCGCTCGACCGTCGGGGTCTCACTGAAAGGGAGTGTACCTCGAAGCCGTAATTGTATGCGGCCGTCTGTGCTCACGTGTGTGCGTGGAATTCGTGCGTGTATATAACTGGTCTCTCCCTCTCTATGGGGAAGCGGCGAGAGACGAGGAGCGCGCGTGTACGCGCGTAGGCCAGCCTGTTTAGCGGCGAGCCGACACGCCGTGGTAAAGAGAGAGAGAGAGAGAGGGGTTGAAAGCGTCGCGAGAGGAAGGGGTGCGGTGCGTTCACTCCACAAATCAATACCCATTGGCTGCCGCGTGTGTACCAGCCGTGCACAACGAGCGAAACGTGTCACCCACCGACCCAAACCTAAAGGACGATATAGCAGCTGCACGCACGCACGCACGCACCGCAGCCGGCATATGTCGGCCGATGGCCAACGCCGCGACGATGCCATAAGCGTGTTCGTACACGTCTTCTTCCGTGCATCTTTCGCGCGCTGTAACGCGTTCTGTATTATGGTTGTGTTAGCTCCGATCCATGGACAAATTTCGTCGACTTCAACGAGGTGGGCAATTTGCATAATGTTCAGTCATACGAACATTGCGTATTTTCGCACAAAATTTTAGTCGAATGTAAAACGAAAACGAACTGTTGAGGTTAGGTTTGAGGTTGGTAGACTGATGTTCCCGCTGATTGTTTTTAATTTCGTTGCTAGACAATGTTTATGCACTTTGCAGGCGTAATTCGGGAAATTGTTGCGTAAATATTCCAAGTATTTTATTTTCAATGTTTGCACATTTTTAGTAGATGTACATTTCGTTTATTTTATTACGTAATTGACCAGATGCGGACCATAACGAGTGACCGAATCGTATACAATAATTCGTCGCTTTCTTTTCGAACTCGTCGGTGTGGTATCGCTCGATAGAAATTACTAAGGAGCAACAAATTTATTATATTTCGTTATATACCTAAAACTGAGAAACTGTTGCAATTTTGGCTTCTCGACGTGCGCCATTCCAACGTTAATGTTCTCAGAAAAAGACACGACTTCCACAAGTTCGTTCACTGCAACAATACGATATAAAGTGTGAACTTGAAAAACTCATCACTTCGTTCATTCTTTTCGATTTGCTTGTCTCTCTAGGACAGTTTTTTAAATCGTACGAGCAATAAGATTCCAACGTATCGGATTTTTCCGGCTCGATCGGAGTTTGTTCGTCGCGTTGCCGCGCGCGTGCATTCGTTTTCGTTAATTAGTTGCACGCCGCGTTGTTTTTAGCGCGGCGAGAACAATAGGATATCGCCTCCGGGCAGATATTTCCAGCGCGTCGCCGACCAATACTCGTTTCTTTTTTTTTTTTTTTTTTTTTTTTTTCTGACGAGCTGGGACTCTCTCTCTCTCTCTCTCCGGTGTTCCTCGAGTCCTCCGTTTCTACGCTATTGTTCCGAGTCCGAGAGCTTGCTGCGCAATTACTCGGCGGCAGAGCCCGCAGTAACGAATCAAATAACAATCCTACAACCATCTCCGCCGAGCAAATTTCTAATTTCCTCTCGTAGCGCCTCGGTCTCGGCACACTGTGCCAGCGACGAAGGAGAAACGCGCGGCGGTGGCAACACAGACCCAGGCGTCGTCGACGATTTCTGGCCAAGCCAGCAAGCACGTTCGTTTCTCCGCGCCAATGAAATTCGATCATCGACGAGCGCTACACGATCGAGACGAAATCCGAAAAGTGACTTTCAGCCCATTAATCCAAGTGTGAAATGTTCGCGAGATATTGGAAGTTAATTAAAAATTTGCTACGTCGTGCTGCTGCCAGTCAGTAATTACAATTCGTTACTTGAATTAAATTCCTCGTGAATAATAAAACACACTTGTAAGTTTCAGGATATTTTGAGACTCGACCAGTCCATTTTCCATCGTTACTCTAAATAATTTCTCGTACGTCAACGTCGATTGTTGTCAATCGAGAATTTTTACAACAGCTGCCATACACTCCTGCGACGCAACGTGGATACACTTGCCTTCAAAAGCGGCACCACAGGCCGAGAGGTTAAAAAGAGCAACGCGAGTAACGAACTTACGAGCGAAGAAATGTCACAAAAGCGGCGTTCTTATCGAGGGAGCGGGTAGGGACGGAGGGAGTGTATGCCGTGGGCGCCGCTTCGAATTCGAAACAAAGTTGAAAGCCACGGGCGCAAACACAACCACACGGGGCTGCTCTTGGTGGGAAGCTTCGTCTCGGGCTGCTGCTGTCGTCGCATCGTGTAACAGTGGCGTGCGTGGCCGTCGTCGAGCGACGGTGGTGGGGGCCTTCATTCACTGCGCCTCTCGGGCTGCACGGCGCGCATGCGCGCGGCCCTCCGCGCGTACACACGCTACTCACGCTGTGCCTCCCTTTCTACTCTAGCGTTCCCTCACACGTACGCGCCGTGCACGCGCACCGCACACCGTTGTACGTACCTACGTCGCCACGGACTTTGTACTCGAGCCAATCTCTTTTGCGCGGCTGTTTTTCAAGAACGAACGACGCGCCGACACGCCGTTTCCACACGGCACACACCGGCGGCCTCTCTGTGCCCGATCCACGCACACTACCGTCAGCTTCGCGAACCCACGATCGTGCGGAGGAGAAGGAAAACGTACGCGAGAAGGGTTAGTTGACGGCAGAAGGGAACGGAAGGTGGGAGAGAGAGAGAGAGAGAGAAAGAGAGAGAGAGAGAGAGAGGGTACGAACTGCACGAACGATGACTACACATGTCGGCCAGCTCCAATACGCGCGCTTTTACCCGTTCATTTTCCGATTTGCCGAATCGATAATCGTGAAATGGTGGATCAACGAAGTAAGAAAGAAAATAGAAGAAGTTTGTAGAAACGGAGAAAGAGAAAACTGTCGTGCATGGCCTTTACTCCTTTTCCCGCTGTTGTGTAATTTCGCGGGTCGCGCGGGCGGTGCGTACGTGGGACGCGCAAGTCCGCGCGCTTTCGAGGTCGTTGCTGTCTATCCGCACGCACGGTTAGCATTTCTTCCCCTCCGTCCCCCCTCGTCGTGGAACAATTCCAGCGAATTACTCTTTTTTTTTTTTTTAACACCTTTCCCCCCCCGTTCGATTTGATATTTCGACGATCAGCAGAGAGGGGGAGAGGGGAAGGAGCGAGACCGTTGGAATTCCGCGAAAGGCAAAACCGCGAGCGTGGTACCGTTCGGCAGTCGCTTCTGCCTCGCATTCCTGGTTCTTACGCGGCCGTTTCCGCCGCGTTGACTCGCGTGTCATTTCCTGCGGGTGGGAACGTCGAATTCTCTCGAATCGTCGAGACGACGAGAGGGGGTGAGGGAAGAATCACTCGGTAAGAAGAAAAGGAAACGGTATTATAGCAGAAATCGTTCGGTTTCCAGAGCGTGTGAAACGTGTGTGTCACGTCAGATCGATACGGTCGCCGGTTGTTTACAGCCGTGACCCCCCCCCCTCCCTCCCTCCCTCCCCGAGTTCTCTTTATCGCCTTTAACACAACCGGGCCCCGCATTCGACGATCTTTCTCCGGTACTTCAGTACTCCTTTCCACCTCCGCGACGACCTTCCCTGCCCCCTCTTTCTCCCGTTTCTCCATCGCGGCTTTTTGTCCTGTTTAGCGAGTGAACTCGAATCGAGTTCGACTCGTAACACGCGCCGCCGTCGGTATGCATCGTCCCGTGATGCATTGCTTCCGAGAAGCGATAGCACACACCGACCTGTGCGTGCTGCATTTGCGCCCCGTTCGTTCTGCCTCGCCGCGACGCGCTCGCTTTCGTGCTCTTCCCCCCGTGACTCGTGGGAAAGCAAATTCACCTGAGGAGCCAGCCAGCCAGCCAGTCTCTCTCTCTCGTACGCGGACGCTGCCTTTCGGTTTTTAAATGGCCGTCACGATGTATACACGTTGCGCGGCGGCTGTCTAGCAAGTTGAGGAATGCGAGTACAAAGTGGATCGTGAATCAAACACGATAGAAGCTACGCAACGGTACTTCGCGAACTTTGTTCGCGCTTTGGTTCTAACAATCTGGACTCATTCTCACGACGTAACCACGGTGTTCTCGTTAGAGGCTAATTTCATTTCTACAATTGTGGACACGCTCGTGCAAATCGGCAGGCTCTGTTGTTTCAATCTCTGGAATAATTTCTATGCGGTGATGTACCGACGTGAGTCCAAGAGAAAAAAGAAAGCTACGAATCGTTGCACACGGTTCGGTCACTCGTTACGGTCCGCAATCGGTCAACCTTTTCGGGTAGCGTTGCTTCGCAGACACAACGCGGAAAGAAATTGTCTCTGTGGCGCTCGGTCGATAGATTAACATTTACGCAAGATGATGACCAACAGACAACGATAGTATTCCGTTATCTAATTCGACGTACGATGTCAAGTGGCAGTCGACGACCAGTACCAGTAGAAATTAACAAGCGAGAAAGATGTCCGCTGTTAAATAATTCAAAGTGTAACGTGAACCTTACTGTTTCGTATCAGTGACCCAACAGCGACGACACCCTCTCATCTTCAACCTCGAACGCACCAAATTCACCAAAGAACCCAACGAGAAAATTAATCACAAAACGTCCGCGACGAATCCATCGTCTCTAACCCCATGTACGCACGTACACAGGGAAGTTATCCTTCGAACGGAGAGCCTCGAGGTAGTTAGGGGGGTGGGGAGGGGGGGGAGAGAGAAATTCACGGAAAAGCCTGCGCCAGAAAAAGCGTGGTCGCGTGTAGTGGCCGAGGCCCCAGTGACAACGTAGTCGTAAAGTGCAGTAGAACGCGCCACTACACTCTGACGTAGCGGCAGCAGACTCTTGTGCATTGCTTGGCGCGCGGCGCACAGCGCGTTGCATTCCCCTGCGGTGCATTGACTTTGCTGCCCCTCCTGCCAAACTCCCCTCCCCTCCACCCGCCCCGCGCGTCTCTTCACCCGACGTTTCCCCTCTCCGCCTCGTCGTCGCGTTGCACCGTGTTTTCCTTTCTCTCTCGTTCTCGCGTCGCTCTTGATCCACGCCGCCGGCCGATGCAACCGCCTCCCAGCGCAACAACAACATTCCTTCCTCTCTCTCTCTCTCTCTCTCTCTCTCTCTCTCTCTCTCTCTCTCTGTGGAGTCAGTCGCTTCATGCCACGGAGAGGAGACCCAGCTACTACTCTTCTTCTTCTTTTTCTTCGTCGTCGTTCCTTCTAGACGAGGAACCACACGCGTACGTACATCATTCCTTCCTTTCTCTTCGCGCCGCGATTCGTACAACTACGCCTCCCCGTCGGTGAAAACTGGTCGCCCGCGAATCGCGTGTGCGATCGGTCGGTCTCTCATGGCCAGCGGAGAGCGAGCGAAACTTTTCGGTTTGGTGGTACGTAGGTACGTAACAAATAGACAGAGGTGTGACTGTTCTCTCTATCTTTGTCTCGCGGGGGTCTCGTCGATTTTATCGATCGCTGCGTGAAGAAGAGAGACACGGAGGAGCGGCGCGGTGAAATCCTCGCGTCCCGACGAATGTCGCTTCCTTCGATATCGATCGAGTTAGCGGAAGAGTTCGCTCCGTTTTCATTAATTCATGGCGCTGTTCGTTGGTAGCAGTGACACGCCGATGTTTGAGAGACGTCATGGTAGATAGAATTTAGCATCAGATTCAGTGGTCGAGTGATCTTAACCTCTCTCGTCGCGCGCGTCGAGAATTTTTGGTCCCAAAAATCATTGCAATGTTTTCTCAGTTTTAAATGTATTTCGATAACAAACCAGGTGAAGTATAGTAACAAATTCTTAAATTACTTACCAATAATTTCTATCGTGCCGACGAGTCTTTCGAAAAGAAAGCGACGATTTATTGTATGCGGTTCGGTCACTCGTTACGGTCCGCAATCCAGTTGCCAGCGCAGGCGTGTCAGAACGCATCTTTTAAACGTAAGACGAGGAAATTCCAGCGATTCCAAGCGAAAGGAAAGATCGGCGCAGCGTGGAAAAAGAAGATTAGTTGTGAAATTAATTTTTTCTAAACCAGAAGTAACAGTCCCACCTGGACGAGGAAGCGCGTAACGCGCGCGTGATTTGACTCGATTCCAGGCGTGAATCGCGCTCGTTTTCACGAATTATTTGTTGTCGCCGCGTGCGTTACATCGATCTACCGCGAACAGGTTGAACACCGCTAATTGGATTATTACGCGTCACCGTACGAATCGTCGCGTGTTGCCCGCACAATCGCCATTCTTGTTCCTCCTGTGTTTGTGAACAGTCTCGACCTCGCCTGTTTACTCGCCTGATTTCGAATTTGCGGACGATACACGTTACAGCACATTTACGACCGACTAATGAGCTGTTCTTCTTCTTTTTTTTCTCCTCGCTCTTTTTTCTTTTTTTAGTCGTTCATAAGGCACAGAACTTATAAATTACATTTATCTCGCCAAGTCGGATATTACGTATTTTCGCGCATTTGTAAAAAATTTGGATACTCTCGCGGCTTCTGCTTGCCCGAATATTAATATAAACACATAAAAGCTAGAATAATCCAACGTTCTACTTTTCCTTTTCCTTTTCGCGTTTTTAAAAACCACGAATTTGCAAGTCGATCGATCGACAATCGAAGTAAATAACTCGGCGGTTGATATCGCCCTCGTTGTTTAACGATTGTACGATCGTCGATCAGTTTCTGGCACGTCCGCATTTCCCAAATCTGTTCCCGCGGAGCAGGTAAAACTTTCCCATCGTGCTTAAACACGTAGCCGAGGAAACACACGAAAAGCTGAAATTCGCTAAATAAACGCCGAGAACGTGAGCATCGGGCAGCCTTGCCAGATACAGAATTCATCCTTTTGGTATATACTAGTCTCTCGGATTATTAGCAGGACTTGTATTTCAATTTCGAGGATAACAACGATGTATGGCTTTTCCAAACAATTAAGGCGAGGCTGTTGGACAAGAAAGAATTAACTAGCTCGATGATCAAGATTCAACCTCTTCTTCAGAATCAAAAATACTTTTTCCTTGACAATGAAAATATAGCAAGAGGTGGCGCGTCACCGAGTTTCCTCTTTGTCCTTTGTCAAGATCGTTGACGTCCAGCTTTTTTGCGTTTCCTCTTGCATTTGCCAATCCTTGGACCGTTTGTTCATTGTCACGTATGTGTCATTAGAGCGTAAAAACCGTAAACCAGTCGTACGAACGTGCGTTAATCCTCTCCCGTGTTTAAATCGCCCTTCTCTTTTTCTGACTCTCTCTCTCTACACTTTCTCCGTTTTTCCCGCCACTGAATCTCACGGCCCAGGCCGGCCGTGATCGCAATTGTTTGATTTCTTGGCCCTTAATCGGATTTTAAAAGGCTTTCCCTTTATCGAGCGTGCGGAAGCGCGCACCACCTTTCTCGAATGTCACCCACCCCGGTTGATTTACGGTATACGCCGAGTTCAGAAAGAGTTTAAGCGAGTCCATCGAGCGGAAGTCGCGTTAATTCGCCACAGATTTAATCCGTGGTTCTTTGCGTGATTTTCTTTTCTTTCTTCCTCTTCTTTTTTTTTTTTTTTTTTTTTTCAATTTTGCCACTTTGAGTACACATACATCTGTCGATCCATGAAAATATTCAAACTTTTTCATTAGCACCGTTTTATGAAATCGTGGATTTTCACGCATTCGTCGGAGATTTTTCAAAGTGTTCAAATTATAATAATTTTTATAACATCTGGCAACGTGTAGCAAGATTAAATTTTTCGAATTAATCTTCTCAAACGGTTCTCATGAAAATAATTAAAAAACAGAAAATAATTAGAATCCAACCATTAAGTCCTGCAACGAGTACTACGTTTTGAAAATTCTATAAAGTTTTATATATCTTGATAGTTGACTTGTGTTACACGTCCACAGATGTATAGACACATATATACAACATATATAATACTTTTCTACAACTGTTCAAGTACTTTCATCCAATGTCTACGTAATTTATAAATATTCGAAACTTCGTCTCTCGGTATATTATAAACTTATTTCTACACATCGCGAATAAATTATTCGAAAAAGCAAGACACTGTAACGAAGTAGAAATCCCAAGAAGAAGATTAATACGCTCAATTTGTTTCAACAGATCGGCGGATCGTAAGATGGATGAATCGGTGCATCGAATTTTTACTGGGTTTAGCAAGCGTATTATTCAGACCGACAAATTGCGGATTTTCCTTTTTGTGTTCCGCTTTCATTGACAAAGTTGGCAGGACGTCGTTGTAAGAGAGATTAGATGAGAGAAACGCGCCCGGGCGACAGATGCATACACACGGCGAACAAATTTCGCCCTTTCTTATTTTCACCGCCATCATTTTTCTCTGTCCTCGGATCTCGTGCATCTGACGAGGCACGCGCACCTGGCGAGAGGGCGCTCCCCTAAATTACAATGACCGGGGCCCAGATTTTCGCGTACCCCTCGTGTGTCGGCACAGCGTCGCGCATCTGGGAAAAACTGTTGTCGCCACTTTCGATCCAATTGATGTCGCTTAAATTAATTTCTCCTTCTCTTTGAATCGTCTTCGTTCCATGGTTATCTAAACGTTTCGAGGAATTGAAACTACTTCAAAGATTATGTTCTTTTTAATTGCGAAATTCATCGTAATCTTTCTCCAACCTTCAACATGCAGACAACAGTTTACGATATTTCTGCTTACTTTTCACACGATTTCAGTTTTGTCTCAAGTGCTCGAATTTTGAAAGTTACTTTCCACCCATGCGAAGTTGATCTTCGTTCCTTGTGTCCGAACTCCTCGACAAGTGAAATCCTCGAATGTACTTTCGCCAACGAAATAATAAATAGCTGGTTTATTCGCTCGTTAAGAAAGCTGGGTGTTTCGCCACGATTCCGCGGTTCAGCCCTCGTCTATCTAACCGCTCGGAGGAATTAAGGAGCTTGCACGGCTTCCGCCTGTTGCCGATCCTCTTTTACGGCTTCCGCGACTTTTCCCCAAAAGAGGAGACTTTCGCCCAACGCTTCGCCAAGTTCAACGACGAAGCAAACGCTCGATCCTCTTCCTATCGCTTTGTCTATGGGGGACACATTTTCCCTGTGTGTACGACCTTTTTATCGTCGATTCGTTAGCGCGTTTGTCCTCCGCTACCGAAACAATGACGGAACGCTGGAGAGAATGAAAAATTCACGGACGTGGCGCGGGACGCGATCAACGAGAGAGAGAGAGAGAGAGAGAGAGAGGGGGGGGGCCTAAACAAATCCAGGGGTTAGAAAAACCGTGTGAAGACGAGCCGGTGGAAAGTCCCGTACGTGGAAGCCGGTAGTCGTAGCCTACGTGGACTATGCACGCGAGTTTTTCGAGTGTCGGAACCCTAGCCACCGCTTTTTTTTTTCGACCCTCGCTTCTGCGCGATCCCCCTCGCGCTACCAATGAACCCTGATGAAAGGTCAGGGGAGAGAGGGACGACCTTCGGGCCCATGGGAATTTATCTTGTCTCGCAGAATTCTCGTGGCGCTGGTCTCTTTGAGAAAACACTGCTTTGGGGACAATTGTTCGTTTGGCGGCGATGGAACGAGGGCGGACGGGAGAGAACGACGATTTACTTTATTTAGATTTGCTCGCCACGAACGTTTTCAGGCTCTCTCTCGCCATTTGTGTCGTTTGGAAATTTGTCAGCTTGCGAAGCTCTTCGTGTTCTGATTAAAGTATTCCATAGTAACCAGAACATGTATGATTATATATTAAATATAATATGATTTGTAACGTTTATTTGTCAAAGTGTTGTAAAAGACACGTTGAAACAAACAATCAACAAGAGTCAAGTTCGACGACACGAAGAATTTTCATAAAGTGTAATTGTACCTATATAATCCTTGCCCTAGGCGGCTTGGGATGGCTTCCGGTTTACAACGAGTTTTCTTGTTTCTTATTTCTACTTCTATAGCTAAATCTTAGTGTCTACGTCCTATATCTCTAATTTGTCTTTTGCTCATCTTCTCTGTAGGAATACTGTCTTCTATTATTGCTTTTTCTTTGGTATCTGTTTCTCCTTCGGTCTTTTCTCCTCCTTCCTTCTGCGTTTCTTTATATGTCTATTCCTCCCCTCCACCTGTTCGTTTGCCTCTTCTGTGTTTCTCCTTTTCCTTTCTCTCTGTATCGAGATAAGATCCTTTTCTTGCGGATTCAGTTGCGTCGATTCAATTATTTATACGGATCCAGTTTGAAGCGATCTTGGAAAACGGAGCTTTTTAGTTCTTTAGACGAATGTGGGTCGCTCGTGTCGAAGACCAAAGTGGGGCTTTGTCGTTCGGCTAGCTTCTTGAGATAACAGCTGACTTCCGGTTGCTAGTAGAAAGCGCAGTCAACTTGCCCCGAGCTCTCGACGTCGATCACTGACGCGTTTGTTTAACGAACCGGGGAACATTGTCTTTGTCGAATGGCCAATTGCCGCGAATTAAGATCGCGATTCCAGCTCCTGATGTTCCGCTTTGGATTCCTACTCGCGTCCCTCCGAGCTAATTAAACGCACGACAGAAGAATATCATAATATGCCGGAGTGAAACGAGACGACACTTCGTCGAACACGTTAATGCAAACGACCGTGTTTCAGGTGTGTTGAATGGGTCGAGGAACTTTAACATGGTCGCATTTCAGATCTTTACAAGCGATAGCAGAGGAATTTCTGAGATCGACGTTCCAAGTTCAGTATAAACTGATTAAAAATTCCACTTTTCACCTCCTTTCTTTTTTTTTTTTTTTTTTTCTTTTCTTCGTGATAACATCCCACTGAAATTTAATAACGCGGTTCTTAATCAATTGTGCGGGATATAAGCAGGCAGTGATAATTGACACATTAAAATTAAATTGTAGATAATCATGGGAAATTGAAGGATTCCGTTTCTTTGATTCTCGGATTTCGTCTGCTCATTTAGAAACTAATCGTTACTTTAAACGAATCTATTCGCTCTTTTTCTAATATTGGAACAATAGTCGGATGAAATAAGATTTTCGAAACGATACGGTTGCATTATAAAAGGTTGATTCTCTTCAAAAATCGCACGAACAGAAGGACATTTAGATGGGGAATTGTTGCTGCCAGCGAACAGAGCAGCATCGGGCGACGATATGTAAGATTCATCTTTACCATTTCTCCGTCTGTGCGACGTGACGCTACGTTTATTTCTACGAGCCTTCCCTGCTCGAAACGACAGGCAAATCCACTTTTCTTCGTTCAAACGGAATACGAGACGCGCGCACGGGACTTGAATACAACATTGTGCACCACGGGGAACAGTTTACACGCGACGTCGAAGACACGATATATTTTCCCGCGGACGTCCTTGCCTCATAAACGACTCGTCGAGCCTATTCCCTACATACCACCACGGCAACAACGAAATTTCACGACCGAGAACATGGCGCGAATTACGCCAACTGTTTGTTTTCGCTGTCGGCCGTGTCTCTGTCAATGGAGCGCCAACAGCTTCAATATATCGATAACGAGAACGAAAATGTCGGCGTCGGTGAATTTTTCACGTTCGACGTGCTTTGCTATATATTTAATTAGTGTCCGTCTGTGTTCTACATAGAAAACAGTTGCAAAAAAAAAAAAGTTGGATCTCTCTCGGAGAAGAAATTTAGCTTGAACATTGTATAACGGGGACGACTTTAAAAAAAATCAGAAACGCATGAAAATATTTGACACCCCGAGACACAGATGCCGAACAATAATACCAGACTATAGGGTAGTTTCGTCGAGTTACCACGAAATCGAGCGTACGGTGAATCGTGAAGTTCTCAACGCGTTACACCCCTCCTCCCTCCCTTCCTCCCCCCTCGGCAGATCGACTTTCCCCTAAAATCGAAACCAGCCCCCCCCCCCACCCCCGAAGCCCCGTCGGTCACGAAACCGCCGTCTTTCCTATCGATCTTACGAGCCATTCTGAAGCACGAACATGCGCAGCAGCGCGAAGTTGCCCCGCGTAGTTGTGCTTCAATTTTGGGCCGGAGGGTGGTGGCTGGGTCCAACCACCCATATTTATATATATATATATATATATATATATATATATATATATATATATATATTTACATCTCGTCTCCCGTGTGCGCTGTTGGCGCGGATTGTCGTTCGTCGTAGCGAAAAACCACCCCGTGGCAGGAGGGGGGAGGGCAGATTCCCATCGATGATTTAGAGATCCAGCGTGGAAGAAGTTCAGGGCTACGACTCCGCGTGTGGGAATTCAGCGGTGGAAAACCTCGTGGCCCGGTGGTCGTCGTCGTCGTCGTCGTCGACGACGACGTCGACGACGACGACGCCGGCGGCGGCGGCCATGTTTGCGCCGACACGGTAGGCGTTCACGGGCGGTACCATCCCTCTGCCGGTTCTCCAACGACTTTGGAGAACGGCCACCCCCCCACCTCCGGTCATCTGGTAAACTTCTGGTGGGGTACCGCAAACGATTTTCCGTTGGTGCCGGTTCTACCCCCCACCGCGGTGCCACCTCCCCTCCGTCCCCTCCGCTGCTTCGTTAACGCCGCTTGCTCGGTCCTTATCGCTCGACTAGCCTCGTGGCACGGTCGGCTCGTCTCGCGGCTACGTTCCTCACCCCCTCCACCTCGCTTCCCCCTCATCGTTCGTTTCACGCACTCGCGTGCAACGAGTATGGTGGGGGGCGTGGAGGAGGAGGGGGGACAGCGTTCCTCTCCACCACGACGGAGCAGCGGCACAAGTGGGGGGAAGTCTTGCGAGAACGCCGAACTGTGCGGAGGATCGAACTCTTCGCGAATCTGCTTCCCCTCTTTTCGTCCCTCTTTGTCTTCAACCCGTGTTTTCTCCGTTTTCTTCCTTTTCTGCCTCTTTCTCGATCCAACCATCGATTTCATCCGTTTCTATCCTGTCCCTCCCGCCTCTCTTTCCTTTCTTTTTTCCTTTCTTTCTCTCTGTTGCTTCCATCCCCTCCACGACCGACGCGTCGCTACATTTTGCGTTCCATCTCTTTCTCTCTATCTCTTTTTTTTTTCTTTTCTTCTTCCTTGTCCCTTTCTTTCTTTCTCTTCCTTGCGCTTGCTTTCGTTTCGATTTTTCGTCTCGAGGAGTACGTTGCCTTCCTTCTCCCCTCCCTCCCTCCCTCACTCCCCCCCGTCGGCCGCCACGATGGCCGTCCGTTCGCTCTCAGATCCTCTGTCCGCTGACTACAGGCCTGATTGGCCCCCGCTGCCGCCCCGATCGTTAAGATTCGAGGAAGTACGCTCGCTTCGCCAACTTCTTCTTCTTCTTCTTCTTCTTCTTCTTCTTCTTCCCCCGCTGATGTGGAAGTTTGAACGAAATTGGCCCGGGTGGGGGGGCGAAAAGTTCCGGCCGGATCGTCTGGAATTTCGGGGACACGCGAACGATTCTGAGGCTTCGTCACCGGGGCGCGTGGCCCCATCGTTCCTTGTTAAAACTTTTTTCTCTCCTCACCCCTCACCCCCCCTCCCCCTCCCACGCGAACTTCTCTGTTCGTTGTTAATTATCGTCCCCATCGCTGATATTTGCATTCGTCTGCGATTCCGCCGAGAAAATGTAATTTTCCTTCGGTAAACCTCCCCCCCCCCCCTCTTTTCCCTCGCGACTTTCTTTCTTCGCGCTCCCGTCCCTTCAGGATTTATACTCGCGACGAGACGCGACTCGCCAATTTTTGGCTCATTTTCCCCGACATCTCGCGCGCGTCGTCGATCGTCATCGCCGCTTGAAAATTCGTCCAAAGTTAATTGAAAATTAATGGAAATAGCGATCTTTGATCTTCAATGTATTTTATATTCTTCGAGATAGAAATTAGTAGCAAATGTATCATTATTGTCCATTTGCAATTTATCTGTTTTTCAAGTTCAATTTTGAAAGGAAATTTCAATGAAATTCTGTCCTGTCATTATTCATCACGTAGGTTCTGCAATTGTACAAAATTATAAAAGAACGATGAAATTGCAAAATTTAAAGAGCAATACTTAAAAAGTACTTAAAAGTGCTCGCCTAAGTACTTGGAAATGTACTTGTGACAAATTATCGGTCGTATCTTAATGGGTTGATCATTAACCACGATCGTAATCACAGACAAAGAAACGTGCTCAAGTAGTGACAAAGAAAAGTGTTAAATGAAAAAAATGACACGTTAAAGAACGATTTTGAATTTATATTGTATTGTGTTCCCGTTATATTGTACCGTATTTTAATTGTGAAACAGAATACGAAAATAATCATTCGGTGTTTCAGCGAGTAAAAATATTCAGAAACTTCCTGAATGTTTAATTTATGTTGTATCGCATTCTCGTCGTATTTTATCGTATTTTAATTGTGAAGCAAAGTACGAAAATAATTATCCGGGGTTTCACGAGTCAACACGTTCAGAAACTTTCTTTTAAAGTCGTTTAACTCAAAGTAAAAGTAGGTGTCTCTCTCGTTGTTTCAATTGCGCAATCCCCTTTTTTTTTTTTTTTTTTTTTTTTAATTAGAGTTGCAAATCGCGCCAACTAATCATCGCGTTGTTATCCTTTTGTTGCAGACAGAGAATCGGAAAGATGCTGGTAGAGGTGTTTCGCACTACCGCCAACAATGGAACGAAACTTAACGTCAACGAAGTTATGCAGTTGGTGCAACAGATCGTCGAAGATCCTGGTAAGTCGAAAGCTCATTCTCTGCATTAATTATCGGAATTGCGAACGAATACAGTTGAAAAACGTGTCGCACTCGTTCATCCGTTTTTTTAAAGTGTTCAACGTTTGGAAAATCTAAAGTTTCCCAATCCTGTTTCTAAAATCGTGGGCGTTAAATTTGACGATTGTCCTCCATCGAAAATAAACACGATTCAAGCACGTATTACATACCAAATCTCTCCATCACGCACGGTTATCTCAATTTTAAAGTATGCACGTGATTAGTGTTTGCACTCCTCTTTATTTTGCAATTTAACGATATATACGAACGAAAGGATTGGAAATAGTTCAGAGCCAGATCCTTGACGTGTTGCTTGCGTACGACTTTACTGTCACAATCCTGTCTTTTCTCATGCTTTTTAAAAATGCCTTTGTAGCTACTCGTTTTGTTTCTTTGTTGTCTCCGATTCGTTCAGTTTGCCAATTTTGTCGTGAAATTGGATTTCGAGCATATCTGTCCAATAGACGAAATTTGTAATAAATTTTCATTTCTGGATGCACGAAGTTTCATTTCTAAACATTTTGCACTGGATTGTACTTAATATAACGATCATCGAAAGTGTGATCGACTTTGTCACCTTTGTCAGATAATTAAGTGTTACTTGCAAACTTTAATGTCAGTTTATTGCATTGGATGAAAATTCTGTTCCTCGGGCAACGAGAAAGTATCGACAATTTGCACGTTGCCACGACGTCTGAAAAAAATCGTCAATCGTCAATCTTAACATTACAAGTACCAGCGAAATGAGCATATACTTGAAAACGAAAACGTTTTTAGAATTTTTTCGAAACGTCGCAATAAGTAGAGCAGAAAACACGATCTTTCAGAAAACTACGAAAAAAAAATTTTAAATTATCTGTTTTCACTGCTCTGGTATTTCTAATGTTTCAGTCATTGTAGCGTTGTTGAGTATCTGTGTACCAATAATCACACCATCGTCAAAAAAAACCTCGCTCAAAAAAAAAAAAAAAAAAGAGAAAATTCAGAATGAAATTCTTGCAACTAAAGTTTTCGACTTTCGAAAGTTTCGTCTCATTACGCAACGCGCCTCTGTCACAGCGATTTGTTATTTACTCTCTCGTCTTGCTAACTCGACGATGAAAAATCGAAAATACGCGACGTTTTCAGTATGTCCCCCTCCCGGGGAGGAAATTTCTGTTTAGGCGGGTTGGCCATTTGTTTCTCGGGGCTTGGCCCCTGTTCCCTTAAAACGAAAAGGCCCGTGAATCGTTCGAGACACGGGAGAAAAACTTAAAAATAGAAGGATCAGGACGGGTTCTTGAGTGAAGACAGAACGTGTTCCGCGGTGCCGTCTCGAGGTAAATGAGGAGCCAAGCCAGTCGGGGTTGCAGACGAGGGTGGCTGTTGCTTCCATACTAGGCGACGACAAGATTGTCCCCGTTTCCGGTGTGTGGCACACGCGCCTCGCCGGAAGTTTATCGTGGTCTCCCCGCGTCGAAGTATTTATACGAGGAAAGGACGCCCGCTCACAATTTACTTTTTTCGTCCAACCCCACTTCCACGTTTTACACGAGCATTCCTCACAAACGAAACACGAATGTCGCGCTGTTCCACTGTTCAAAATTATCCTCCCTGATTTCAGTGATCGTTTCAGGAAACGGCCGAGTTGGATTCTACGTTTGTTGGTTAAAATTATCTCCGTCGTTTCTGATTTTTGAAGATTGTTAGGGAAAGTCCTGCACCAAGGAGAAACGAGAAACACGTGTTCGAACGACGGAAGATTAATCCACACTGTCCGCAGTTTAACAACGCTTTTCCCAGCGAATTGAAACTGCAATTAAAGAAAGTTGGCGAAGCCAACCTTAAAAAGAATGAACGCAAAGGAATAGGAAACCTGTCCAAGTACTTGCTAACTCGTTTGCATCGCTGCCTGTACATATTTATAAATTTGTACTTGTCGATTTCGAATTCTCGAAGCGTTCGACCGGAGAAAAGCAGGCGAGGATTGCTACGTAAGAGATTAGATGAAAATTTTAACTCGTGAACGATTAGTAAGTTTGGAAACTCGATTTCTCTTTCCTCCCTCCCTTCCTACGAAGATCAAGACCTACGTGTCTACGGTCGGGGCGGTTTCGCAAAGGTCATTCCCGTGACGTGTACCGTCGATGAGTATCTCTCTCGAAAACGAGAGAGACAGTTGAGAAAGAGAAGAAGGAGAGAGCCACCTTTGAAAAAGCAGCAGCAACAACGACCAGTGATCGGGTCGACAGCGATCCTTCCACGAAAAACGTTTTCTTTTTACCTGGACTGGATTCGGGGAAACGTGGAAAATGACGCGCCACTGCGTTTTCATCTCGCTAATGGGCCTCTTTTCTTTTCTCAAGCCTTCGAAAATACTTTAAGAATCGCCGACCTCCGTCACGTGAAACAAACGCGGCTCGCCTTCTTCTTTTTATATTTCCGCGCCGCCGCCCATCGCCTTCCACCCCCTTAATACGTGACCTCGCGACGACAGAGCGAATTGCGTACGAATCGCAAATAAACTCTCGATCGTTGTATATATTTGATAGAGCGTTTCAGATTCGTTCGTTGACTTTTCTTTCAGCGGGGCAAATACAATTGCTGCTCGTCGAGGAAATTACGACA
Source organism: Tetragonisca angustula (assembly GCA_036937485.2). Lineage (NCBI taxonomy): Eukaryota > Metazoa > Arthropoda > Insecta > Hymenoptera > Apidae > Tetragonisca > Tetragonisca angustula. The sequence goes on along the minus strand of JAWNGG020000012.1, from coordinate 920,145 downwards.
ATTTAAAGCTGGGATTATATATGGCGTTACTATACAGTTTTGTACTGTGTGGTTGGAAAAGAAAGTTGATGCTTCTTATAGCTGACAAGAAAATATGATTTTGCTTGACACTGAAACTACCAAGGACCAAGGTGTAGAATTTTCATCAGAGAAAAAATAGAAATACAGTAAAATAGAAATACAGTAGAAAAAATAGAAAAATAAAAATACAGTTTTACTCTTGTATTTTATAAAAAATTTAAACCTCTAAAAATATACTGTTTTGCATCTGTGATGTATAAATGATATCTAAAAAAAAATTATGAATCAGTCATTTTGACCACTTTGGCAGTTCTAGTGTTAAAACATGATACGTGACATTCATTATTATCGCACGTGAGATGATTAAACAATGCGCATTATCCACTTGTGCTAACGCACATGGTATTGTAATATTAAAAAAAAGAAATGAGATTGATCAGTGTGTCCTATCTTGTGAATTGGCGCTATCTGCAATCTACCAATAATGCAATAACTGACAATTATCTGTACTTTAATATGAATTATAGTCGTAACTGGGATTTTCATACATATATATATATATATATATATATATATATATATATATATATATACATGCAGAAAATTTAGAAAATGTTCATGGAAGTAGGGGGAAAATATCGAGGACAAAGATAGATACTTGTTACGATATTTATCAAATAACAAATGGCAGTACGTAACACACAGTAATTTAGCAACGCAGCGTCCATTAAATTCACAATTCAAATTTAATTTCACAACTTCGCAAGACACGGTGAATGCTTGAAACGTACACGCCACGTCGATTATTGTCGATACATATTTCTCCACTTTTGCCAGCCTTGGGAAATAATCGCGTTCGAAAACGAGCGCACGTGTCGCGCGGACCATCGGGCGTTTCTCTCGAAGGATGCAACTGCCGGGGTGCATCCTCCCTATCCCCCTCGACAGTGCATGATCCCGGACGAGTGTGTCACACACTGACTGCCCTATTTTTAGGATTGGATAGGATCTAGGCGGAAGTAGATGGAACATGTTGGCCGTAACACGTGCCGGCATCGGTGTTTTTCCGCGGGCCGATCGAAGTGTGCCAAGGGGGAGTTCACGCGAACGAGAAAGAGGGCTCGAAGATCCAGGACTCGGGGAGGCACGCGACACGCGCGTTCACGTATTTTTGGAGCCAGCCAGCCAGCTTTCTCGAGCGAGAAAATGTCGAGAGGGGACACGAGGGTTCCTCCACTTTTTTTTTTTTTTTTTTTTTGTTTCCCTTTCGATGGATCGAGGAAAGAGGAACCGACGCCAGTTACGTCAACCAGGGTTTCCTCGCCTCGTAGAACGGAAATACGCGTGGAAGATTAACGGATAGGGAAGCAGACATCCTCGAAATGCAGCGTCGTCGCGTTTGGAAAAGAAACGATTATTTGATCAGGTTGTTAATTACTCGCATAGAGTTTATCCATCTAATAAAACAATCTAATGTTTCTTGATCGTACAAAGTCCAGCGTTTCAATATTTTGCCTCACAGACAGTTAGTGAACGAAGCGTTAACAGAATTTCATAATTGGGGTGAAATGTTCGGTGAAAACGGGCCGAGATACGAGAAGAATGCGTCGGTTTCTTTCTTTGGCTTCCGTAACAATGACGTTCTCTCTTTCTTTCTTTCTTTCTTTCTTTCTCTTTTACTCTTGATAAGAATGCAACGAAGCTAGCTGTTCTCCCGTAAAGCGAAAGGGGTTGTTGTTTCCGTGAAAGTAGTTTTCATGCGGATCTCAGTTGTCGTTTCTATGAAACCGTGGCCCTGTTACCGGAGGGTGTCTCATTATCGGCCCGATACGATCGATACCAAAGATCGATCCGTCACCAGTAGCAAGTAGGTTCCGTCTTCGCGGAACCGCCAAAAGGAAAAGCAACTACGGGCATATCGATCGCGGTCGCGTTTTCCAGTTATCTGCCACGAGCAAACAACATGCCAAGGAATTCAATTACCAGGAGGTAGTTGCTCGAATCACGCGTTTTGATAAATGAATTTGAGGGCTTTTGTGCCTTGGTTAATTCCGATCATCTTGAACTTCGCCGAGATTCTCGAATACTTTACGCGACGATCTCTGACGAACGGATTTCTCGAATGTTTCAAGAACGTGTCCACAGCATGAAACCGAAACGAGAAACCACCACTGGTGATTCAAGAAATTGCAATAAACGCAGGTTTCAAATATATTATTGCAGGCTGCAATGATTAATTCGGAGTCAACTCATGTTCGTCGCTAATAGATTTCTCTAGACTTTAAAACTTTTTAATTTATACACGTTCCTCCCCCCCTTTTTCCATAGACACAAAGTACTTTCTCAAAAGTAAAACGTTTAGATGTTCGAGCCTTACTCGAGACTTGCCCTTTCCTCTCTCTTAAAATATAAACATAATTTATATATCAAGTCTGTCCACCTTCAACCCTTTGTTGTTCTCGCGTCGAATCGAGGGAACTGTCCACCAATGAAACAGCGTCCAAAAACTCGAAAAACTCCGAAAACGAAATTTCTGGAACCGTTCCACGAAACATTGGCGCCAAATGTGAGCGATGACCACGTGGTCGGTAGGAGAGGAAACCGCGCCAGGGAAGAGGAATGCGTGTCGAACATCGTCAACAATGAACCATTCGAAGAAAGAACGATCGACACAAAATGGACGAAGGGCGTCGACGAGGGAGACGAAGATACGCCAGTGGGTGAATAATCGGTGACGCTTGATCCTGCAGGAACGCAGCGGGATATTTTTGGCGGAATCTGGACAGAAGGCGCAAGGGTAGAATAAGTGGGAGGAAAAAGAAAAAAAAAAGAGAGAAAGATAAGACCCAGCGCGTGATTTATGAATCAGTCTTGTGTAGGAAGGAAAATGCGAGCTTCTCAACACGTCGGGAAACTGGCGTTGCCTCGACCAGCGACGAAAACAAAGGAGGGTGAAAACGAACGAGAGAGAGAGAGAGAGAGAGAGAAGCAATATTCGAGCACGTGCTCGGTTCATGGGCCTCACGTAACGCGGCGGAAACGAACCAACTCCATTTTGTCGACAATTCCCTATCCCCTCCTAAACACCGATTAGTTGGGCCTTGCAGTCGAGTGTGGTGGGGGGATCGCTACCCTCCTGGTCCTCTCCCTACCCCCCCTACTGGAAAAGTCCGACAAATCGAGCATTTCCCACGACGAACTGAATGACCCTCAGTTGCACCCACGCTCTCGTCGGTCGTAACGTGCCTTCTCCGATGTTGCTGCGCGTTCTCGGGGATATCTAGGCCCTTCGGTACGAAGGATGCCCACGTTTGGAGAATTTCCTGGCCGTTATCTCGAGTGTATCGAACCGATATCACGCGTTGCTCGCGTGTCTCCCTGAAGCGCACGTTCCATCTGCTTGGCTCCCTGCTCGAGAGCGATCTTTTTTTCCCGGGGTGTGTTGTTGCTTGTACGTAGAAGTGAAACAGAGTGCCACGTTGGAATATATACCTTTCCACGCGTAATTCACCGCGATGCGATCCAAAGTAATACGGAGTCACGTGCACCTCGCCAATGGGCAACGATTGCTAGTTGTATCGCGAAGTTTCAAGTTTCTGAGGAGGCTGAACCAGAGGGTGAAAAACATGCATAACGGTGCGTATAGCTGTTCTTTTCCTTCTCTGGGTGTTAAATGAATCTTCGTTGGAACGTAAGTTTAATAATTTCGTGCGTTTGAATTTTACAATCCAAGTTCAAAACATTCCATCGACCAACGACTAACGGCCAAACGATTCACGTTCTGTACGAGAGGCCAGTGAGTTTTTATTATAATCGACGCCTCTTTCTTCTTCGTTCAAGTATTTTCATGAAAACGTCCGGTTGGGGAATTAAAAATGGTCAAGGTCGAATAAATGGTCAAAGAAACGGCCCTCTCCCCCAATGCCTTTTCCTCCTGTTTTTCTTGCTTTCGACGCACGAATGGCTGTGTCGTCTAACAGCCGATCGTGAGCTGCAAAGAAACGATCGGATTCCTCGTTGGAACACCTTAGTCGGTGTCTTTCCTCGTTTAGAAAATCGACGTTTAGAAACTCTCGTCTTTTCTCTCTTTTTTTCTTTCCTTCTCTCTCTCTTTCTCTTGTTCTTCCCTGTGTCAATAGGAATTTTTATTCGTCGCTCCGCCGAAGCAACGTTAGATTCGCAGAAATCCTCGGCCACCGAGCGAGTGAACATTCCGAGTGATTAATTATTTAAGGGAAATCTGGCGAATATCGCCGATTCGATCGTATCGGCGCCAATTAAAATAAATTTGCATTCGTGGCCTGTTTCGCCACGTCGAGTTCGCTTCAATAGAACGACGGGGAACGGCCGTTTGTTCTTTTTACACCGTCGAACCATTTATAACTGTCGAAGGGGGGAGGGGGATCCTTGTCGCGAGAAGAATTTGTTTCTGCGAAACGAACGAGAAACAGACGGGGATGTATCAACAGCAAAATGAAACTGACGTGTGTTCGAACGGAGCGATCAAAAATCGATTATTTCTGATTTTAGACATGCAAATCCGACTGGACCTGATAGAACATATACCACACGTGGCGACGATCTCTTGCGGCACGCCGCACGAGGAAGTTATCTACGATTATGTGACCAGCATCATTATCAGATATCTAAAAGATCAAGATAATCAGGTGAATATTTCGTGCGCGATTGAATTCTTTGTCGGTATATAACAAACGCGTATACTGCCGCTTGAAAAGCTTGGAGAGCACGCTGGGAGTTGAAAAGAAATAAATGTATGTATGCATCGACGTACATTTTTAGTATTTTCAAGTATTGAAATTGTAATTAATTAAATTTAAAAGTGAGATTTACAATTACCTACAATTACCATATTTATGTTCCCCAAGTGAAAACGAAAAGTTTATTTTCATCTAAAAGGGAAAGCGTGCTCGAAATTTTTGAGCGAGAGTGTACCATATATCTATTACAGATGGATTAATAACATGATTCTTCATTTTTTTTACATTGAGCTTCTTAAAAACAATTTTATTTTATTTTGTATTTATATAATTTATCCATGATATTTTACAAAGCGCGTGTTAATGCTAAACCGACGAACTTTGTACTGATTCATCGATGAACATTCTTCTCTCTTATAGTTAGACTGCGGATATTTGTACAGACTGCACATAACTCACAAAAATATATAAAATGTCTAAAGCATGATACTCTTTAAAACTAATATTTAACGAATGAAATAGTTCTCTATCTAGGTTCTTTATTTTTGAATCTGCAGTCTCTCTGCTCAAAGATCTTGGAACGTGTACTGCAAGATAAGCATGACTTTAACGTAACAAAGAATCCCAGCGAATCTATTAACAATTGTTTTATAAAAATCATGTGCAATTTAAAAATTTGAAAATGTTTGTTACTAACGGTAAAAAAAAAGTAAAGGCCGATCCAGGAATCCTTTTCGAACCGCCTCTTCCTTCCATATTGTTTCTGCACGAAATAAAATAATAACGTGGCAAGAAAAAAAAAGATTCAAGTTCTCTATGTACTAATGGACTCTATTTTTTCTTTGGTTGTTTATACAGGTACGAATGACAGCACAGACAGCAGTATTGCTGCTAACTAAAAGAGGATTCTTCGATAACGCCACGATAGAGACCAAATTCTGCCCCGTTATAGAATCTTTGTGTACGTCCGCCGATTTCTCTGGCATCTCTGTAAGTTTCTACATATTCTTCTTCTTCTTCTTCTTCTTTTTCTGTGTATGTTTTTTTGTGGTTTATTCATTTTTTTTCTCCTTCATTCAAGATTTTAATTTTAAATTTTGTTATCTTTCTCCTTCGTCGCAATCCGTCGTTTAACGCGGGTAACGTTACACATTTATATTTTCTCGAGAAATACTTTAGAGCGACATCGAGACAGAGAGACATCGATTCTGTCCTCCGATGAATTTTTGTTTTCATTCGTTTCGAAACAATTAATTATTAGTCTGTAACCTGTACATTTATCCTAACTGTATATATTATCGTTAAGAAGCACAAAGCAATATTTTCTTTCAAATGAAACAGATTTTTCCGAGGCACGAATATTACAATTATGAGCTTTCATTTTTCAACCTAATCGTAGTGCTTGAAAATGTTGATATGTTAATTATTTATAGTTTTCTGAACGACCAGGTTTGTCGCCGTTCTCTTTTCATTACAATATCTCCTACGAAAACAAAGTAATTGCAACCATTTCCCTACGTTTGTTGGAATTCCCCAAGTTCTCGGTTGGGTCGTAAATTACAGAAAGCTGAATAGCGCCGGGCTATCTGCCTTCGAACAGTCACGAAATCACGTCGCCGCTAACAAATATCATAAACAAGATATTTATATTTGCCTAAGGAAGTCATTATTTCTTTCGAAATCTTAACACGCTCTAAAACTTTAGCGCGGCTTAGTGTACTTAGGGAGATAACACAAACACGAGTCATTTCGAACATTTCAACATATCTCCGTGAAATGAAAAAGAAAGAAAAAAAAGGAACAGAAGAAAGCGTTAGATAGAACGTTACAATCGAGAAGAAACTACCCCTCTTCTCATCTGCCATTTTATCAATTCCTCGTATTCGTAATACAGGATACGTGACCTACGATTACTTTTTCGAGGAAACGAGTCGAATGGAACCTGAACGCAGAATCATTTCTCCTCTCTTTCTTTAAACCGCCGTTCCTCCTCCCCTGTTTAACATTCCATCGGGCGCGACAGCGTAATTTCCCAGTTTTTTCCCATTCAAACGGACCGTAGCACGATCGTCGTCGACGATCGTTTAATTAAAGAATACGTATGTAAAGAATTGCCCGGGAGGGGGGGGGTGGAACGTGTGTCCCCATTGAAAGTACGGTAGAGGAGAACAAGGCGGGACTGGCCCCTCTCGCGTCTAGCATTCTTGATCCATTCGACTCGACGATCCCGATCGTATGCATGGAATTGTATCGGCGACGATCTAGAAGCACATAAGTGCCAGGTTGTATCGATGTTGTCCTTCGCGTTTATGGCCGTTGCGGACCTTTTGCGCGCCGTCCTTCGAACAGATTCCGCCTGAAAGACATGGGTAGTGAGATGTTCTCACGCTATCGCGTCTCACTATCTTGTCTTTCATCCGGCGTCTGTTCCTACCACCACGTTCGCCGATAAACGAAGAAGACGTGTAAACCTAAGAAGACGATGAGAAAATACGGACACCACGCTGTTGGGACGTTTTAATTTTACAGCGTAGCTTTGGTAAATTCGTCCGTGTTCCGTGGTTCGGGTATCCTTCAGGTACGCTGCCTGCCACCGCTGGTGGCTTCCCACGAGATGAAAAGCCATTACTGGTGGCTCTCTTCTTTATATGGCGTTGTATGAGTCCCCTTGGAAGCCAAACTGATCAATTCCAGTTTTTGTTAATTTCTGGATTTCAGTATACGATTAATGTTCGAACGAAGAAGGGACAGAATTGTTCTCAAGGGATCGAGATTGCTGGTTCTGTGATACAGCGATAGTAAATTTCAAGGGGAATTTGAGAAATTGTTATTAAAAGTTGTCGTTTCCCTCGATACTTTCCAATTTCTGAAATTAATCAGTGTGGCCTCTGAACGGTTTTTGATTTGTACTTGTTTTATAACGTATTGTTAACGTACGTGAAAGGCTAAGAATTGCGACGGTGCAAGACGAAATTTCAACAATACGAACTATTCAGAATTTACAACCGTTAGATGAATTTTCAACGTTGAGAAATATGTCAAGATCTCTTGTGTACTAATGAAAATGGAACGTTTTACAAAACTTTGCGCCACCGTGATTTTTAGTCCGCCATATACGGCATCCAAAAATCTGGAGCAACTATCAATTTTCTATTCAATGTGGAAACATAAATAGATACGTGTCACTCCAGTCATAAATATAATTAAAATAGTAACGATTCGTAAATATCTTCAATAACGTAATCTTATCTGTTAAGTAAACATGGTTTTATCCCAAAATTGGCAAGACCCTCCAAACTTTTTCGACGACGAATACGTTAAAAGTTAAAGATATTGAACTACTATCGTTAAAGCACCCTCCAACATCAGCTGAACCGCGCGAGGGTTGAAACACCGTGTCGTTAATTAGAAATCAAATGAAAATCAACGAAGAGGTAGATCTCGAAACGATTTCTACGTTACGACGGCGAGGAGGAGCCCACGGAACCCTCGGCAGGGACATGCTTTTACCATCAAAGTTGGTTTGTCATAGAGTTCGACTATCACAGCCAGCTTTGATGAGCAAAATTGTGTCCGTCCACGGCGCACAGTTCGACGAAAAAAATCGAACCGGAAGAGGAAAGGAGGGAAGGGCGAGTTGGAAACAGAACCTCCCCTCCTCCTCCCACCCTCGCTCACCTGCTCCAAAAAAAAAAAAAAAAAGAAAAAAGGAAAACAAAAGAGAAACGTGGAAATAATTATCAGAGAGGAAGAGAGAAAACGGAAAGCAGCCGAACGTGCCGTTTGTACCTCTCGCAGAATTGAGTACATACGGATTCGGCACGAACAGAGAGAGAGAGAGAGAGAGAGAGAGACAGCGGGACACGAGCGACGTATATACAGGCACCGAAATGAAAATACCTTTTGCGGTCCGATACATCAAATTGGTTGTGGAATGTTTCGAGTCATATCACAGCCATTTTGATGAGCTTGGCCCGCAGAATCGATCGTCAAGGGGGAGAGCATGTGTTCGTGTGCGCTGTACGAGTGTACTTAGTGTCCCCGCTTAACGAATAATCATCCACGACGAGGATACGTTTCGCAACAGACAGCGAGTACGCCTTTAAGATTTAATTTTCATTCCGATTTTCAAGCCTGACGTTGCAAAAGACACGCAACGATCGAGAGTCGATAAGCAGCATCGTGTCGATTTGGTTTTCTTCCCCTGCACGATCATCGTGGGAAGACCGAGAGACAGACGGGTTAGATCCGGTCGGAACAGAGAAGAGTGAAAAAAAAAAAAAAACAAACCACGAAGAACGAGAGACGCAACGCGATCCAATCGTCAAATTGGTTGTGGCGTGTTGCTTTTCTAGATTTCATATCACAGCCATTTTTGACGATTTGGATCGCCGTTTTTTGCAACGTGTCTTGCGAGAAGGCAATCGATTCGAGCCATAATCCGTCCGGACGATGTTAGGATAGTGATGTTAGATAGAATTAAAGAAACGTGTGGAGAGGCTTTTAGGAAACATTCGAAAGGTGAACAAAAAAAAAAAAATGGCGCGGATGCATCGCTCACAAAGTGGTTGTGATATGCTGATGCAAATGTTCATATCACAGCCAGCTTTGATGAGCGCGGCGTCGCGTTTAATCAACTGTTTTCTTTTCTTCTGTGTGTGTGTGCGTGCGTGCGCGTGTTCGTTCGAGGTTTGAAATGTAAGATCAATTACAGATGGACACAGCTTCGTGTGTAGACCTCGGTGTCGATTTTTCTTCTTGTTGTATCAGGAGGTAAATCGGCCTTTACGCTCGCCACGAAGATCCATTCTCGATCGTTTTCCCGCGAAACGGCAGCGTTCCATCGCGAGCCATTTTCAAGAAAAACATTTCCGACCGACAGTCCCGATACGGAGGCCGACTTCTCCGGCGCAGTTTCCACTTTCGGGAAAGACCGTCCGCTCTTTCATAGTCGACTTCCTCTCATGGATTCACAGGATCCACGAAGGACGTGATCGCGTTTATTGAACGACGATCCCGAGATGACTTTCTTGTGCGTGATGATTGCTCCAGAGTTTCTTTCATTGTCTTTCAATTGAATGTAATTGTAAAATGTCCAGTTAAATGAAGGATAATAGAATTTGACGTCATTTTGTAAGATAATTAGACTGTGGATTTTTATGCAACGTGCGTGAAAATAAAAAAAAAAAAAGAAAAAGGAACGTAAATAGAAATTTGCTATCGTCTATTAAATATTAATAAATGTCTTACTTTGGATATTTTATTAGTATTATGTTTGTACTTTTATATCCATAATTAAAGAATCTGAATAAAAACTCACTTCGTCTACTTTGGATATTTTTATATATTTTATACACGTGCGTGCGTGCGTGCACATTTCTCAGAAATGTATGAAAATTCGCAATTTAATGACAATCTTCGTATCTTCTAAAGTGCACGGTACATGTACATGTGCTTTCATGTGTCCCTACAAATAAAAACTTGACACAGAGAAATATAAAGTAGGACAGAAAAGCAGCGCTGCGTACATAGTAGTGTTTCACGATCGTTGAACGACGATAGGGTGATTCACCTCTTTCTAATTCGTTTGATCATCGCACAATGACCTTCTGATTCGTGCAGATGCGGGCGCCGAAAGAAGGTACTCGAGAATCGTCGCGAAACGATCGATCCTCCGCGGCTGTTCCGAGCTCGTTTCATCCTCTGTGTACTTACTGGCCAGCATCATCTGACGACGATGATGCGTTGTGTACCTGTTGTTCTTCCCTCTTCTTCCAGATATTTAAGAGGCGCAAATTCGACTGTTCCTCCTATCAGAGTGGTTGTGATGTGGTGACTTGGACTCGTATCACAGCCAGCTTTGATGAGCGGAACGGTGCGATCTATGTCTTCGTTCACTGTAGTCTCGTGCGATCTAGGCGATACCACCAAACCAAATTCTAATACTGTCGGTTTATTTCATTCGACTTCCTCTTTTCAATCAAGTGTCATTATGTAGGTATATCCAGAAACAACATACATGTGTGCGTACGCAAGATATTTCGTGCGTATATTTGTTACCTCTAATTTTCTTTGTCACTGATCTCTTTCTTCCTATATCGTATCATCGTTTGTTTTACCATCGAAAATACAAGAAAATTCGTAAGGAGTATACATTGTTGTCGATCCGCAGCTCATGTGCAAGATGGCACCGCTTATCGGTAAAGAGATGACGGAAAGGATTTTTCTGGACAACTTCGTCGCTCTCTGCGGGGATAGCGAATTCTTCATAAGGAAGGTTTGCGCGTCGCATTTTGGTGAAATGTGCACCGCTGTCCGCAGAAAAACTCTTTTTCGAAGATTGGTAAGTCACTTTTTCCGTGAATTTCCTTCAAACTGTCCAACCGTTTCGTTTAAATTTCATAATCTTCTGTTTTTTTAGAAATTGCGAGGGGAAATTTTAAGTTTTACTTTTGCCGAGATCTACGCTCGCTGTTGAACGTGTAGTTGACGAAACAGAAAGTCGTTCATTTCTTAATATCCTTCCGATCACGTTTCAGTTCCCGATATTCGTCGATTTGTGCTACGACGAAATATGGAGCATCAGGAAAGCGTGCGTGGACGTTATGATGCCTGTCTCGTGCTGTATGACCCTTGAGCATCGTCGATTACTGCTAGCGGATCTGTTGGCCACGCATCTGAACGACGAATCGAAATTGGTGCGAATGTCTGCCTTTCAAATTTTAGGGCCATTTATTTCTACGTTTGCGAAACAATTTACCGGAGTTACTTATAATCAACAGGGCGAACTGGTGTTCACCAGTCAACAGGATAATCGTTTCAGGTATAAAAAGCTAAAAATCTTTTACCCTCGTTCGACTCTGTTCAGAGACACTCTCGCATTGTAATTTCCATTTTATCTCGGTTTCTCTTGTTGCTTCCTCGTTTTTTTGTACTCTAATCGACAGTTGCTTGCCCACTTCCCTCGTTCAACCGAGAAAGAAAGAATAAAACGTAGATCGATGATTTTGGTTTTTGCAGTATAAGATATTTGTACGAAGGGATATTCCCGATGAAGTGCGCGGTACGAAGTCACACGCTCGACGCGGAAGATCATAATTCTGAGGATAACTCGGATCCATCTGTGATAACGCAAAAACCAATTCTCGAAGAGGAGGAGGAGGACGAGGACGACGAGGACGAGTCACAGGAAGACCATATTTCCACAATGAGAGATCATAAGGTACGACGCGTCCGTAAGTAACGAACCGCCGACGGTTTGCGAACTCATTTGCCTTTCTATTTCCTTGAAAATAGCCATTAGCGTGATTCTATTTCATTCGCCGGTTATGGCGGGTAACGGGTCGTGAGCGGGATTGAATATTCGTAAAACTCGAGATTGTTTCCTCTTCTATTTCGTTCCCCGGCACTAAACGGAGACGAGAATGATCTTGTGAATTTCTTTCAGATACAGAGGAAGCACCAGAAGAACGAACAAACGTTAGACGACGCAGAGAACTTCAATTCGTTCCTATATTACTACATAGAGCCTGCCCTTCCGCTGGACGACGAACTCGTCGAAGCTGCCAAAAGATCCGCCGCGCAGAACAACGTTGATTGGAAACCGTTGGCCAATGTTATAACGGCGTCTACTATAGCGTCGTTGCTGGATGACGTACTAAAAGAAGATAAATACCCAGGAGAAAAACACGAATCTGTCAATCTGGGAGATCAAGAGATCGTGCCTCGGCATCTGATCGATTCGTTCTTGACGATGGCCGAGCCGGACCAGTGTTTCGGCGACATGGGCCCGGATATTCCTCATCATTGTGCATTTAGTTTTCCCGCGGTTGTACTTACGTTGGGGAAAGATAATTGGAAATACCTGAAGCATGCCTACCAATCCCTGGCGAACGCGAAACAGTGGAAAGTAAGGCACACGGTAGCTTCCAGCATTCACGAGATCGCCATCATACTCGGGGAGGAATTGACTGTCAGTGATCTAATCCCGATCTATGACGGATTCATCAAAGACCTGGACGAAGTTAGAATAGGTATGCTCAAGCATTTAGCGACGTTTTTGAAAATACTCAAGCCTGCCGTTCGGGTCCAGTACCTACCAAGCCTGAAAGATTTCCTCGCCACCGATAACGAGTGGAACTGGAGATTTCGGGAGGAGCTGGCTTCTCAGTTATTGGAAATTGTAAATCTGTTCGATCCTGTGAACGTTGATCGGTACATCGTCCCGTTGGCTCTCGAGCTGCTGCGCGACAAGGTCGCCGCTGTGAGACACGTTGCGCTTTCTTTGGTACGATTTCATTTATTTTCTGTCGAACCCGCTGAAATTGTCGCCTCTTTAACGTTACTAATATTCGTTTTGTATCTTTGCTCCGGCGTCTACGTAGATGACGCAAATAGTAGCGCATCTTTCAGACAACAATCGCCTGGTGAAGGCGCTGTTCCGAAAGCTCAAGTCCCTCGTATACGCAAAAAAATGGATTAAAAGACAGACGTTTGCCTCCCTGTGCGCTAAAATAATTTCAAGCAACGCCATCAGCGGAGACAGGTTTTCGCAAGAGATGTTGCCTACCTTGTTAGAAATATCTTCTGACAAAGTACCAAACGTGAGACTAGTTGTAGCGAGGACTTTGTCGGAGAACGTCGTACCTATGGGGTGTAAGTATTCGTCTTTATTTCTTCAGACAGTTACGTTACAAAAACTTCAGATATACTCAAGAAATACGTGCTTTAATTTTTAGCAGAATGGCTGGGAGTTAAGGAGGCGGAAGATGTGGAGAATAGGCTCGCAGAAATGAGATTAGACCTGGATAGAGACGTTCGAATTTTAGCCGGTGGCGAGGATAACGTACCATTAAATATATTGTCGCAAACAAAAACTGAAGAATCGAGGAACATAATGTTTTAACGAACTCAGGTTTCGTGAAAATCAAGTTCTAATTGTTTTCTGCCTAAATTGTCGGTCCCCTGGTCGTAACGATAGTTACGTTGCACTTTTTTTCTATCTTGACTGCACTAAATGGTACGTGTTGTTTGTTTATTCGTGTAAAGCTTATTTTTACATCATAAATGTATCAGTCAGAGAAACGCCGACTCTTGTATATAAGACGCAATTTCATCGATTGGTATCTGTATCATAAAAATGAGTTCAAGTTTTACACAAAAAAACATGCATCATTCAGTGTAGTGAATATAGAAAAGAAGTGCAACTTAATGGTGTCGTTAACGATCAGAGGACCAACAATTTCTACTTCCTTTTAGGCAGGAAACAATTAGAACTTGATTTATTAACAGATTTTAAGTATCGGTGGTCAAAAGACATTAACGCAGTTATATAAGAGTGTGTGCGCGTGTTTAAAACGAAAGCGAACGTACACTGCCGCCTGTATATTAGGATACTTGTTTAATCGTAGTAAATACGCAAAGTGTTACGAACTGATTATTGAATTTCACTAAATTGTGTGTATTCTATTTTGTAACGTATTAGAGAATATATTTTACCAATAATCCATTAAATTTCTCGTCAATTACGATAAAAATTATATTATCTTTTCATCTATGTATCCACCGAATGCTTTTATAACTGCGTCAACAAATCTTGGTAGTCTAGCCACTAATTGTTTTATTGTTTCAGGGCTGATATCGTTCCATTACATTTCTAAAAGTTCCCAAAAATATTTTTACCATTTGGAATATTTTATTTGGGTTTTATTTATCTAAATAATCTCATAATTTTTCTAAGAGGTGTTGACTGGTGTGAACAGTTGAGTTCGCTCTGTTGATTATAAGTAAATTGTTTCGCGAACGTAGAAATAAATGGTCCTAAAATTTGAAAGACAGACATTCGCACCAATTTATATATATATATATATATATATAGATTACTCTAAGAATAAAACCTTGTCTTTTCCTTATCTTATTTTGTATACTTGATATTTTAACAACCAAAAATACTACTCTATACAAGTCGCCTTTTTATTACTGCCACTGAAATTGTTTCATTCTTAATTTTATTTATTTCTGGTACTGTTCTTTTCATCTTTCAACGTTTTAATAAACCTTTGTATACATTCTAAATGTTACAGATCTTTTTACAGACAAATAATTGTATCCTCCCGTCTGAAATTTCATTACGTTGGATAATAATTCCAACTCTATAATCTTCTAAATCTAAAGAAATGAAGCCATCATAAATAAGAGAAAGAAGCTTCAAAAACCGTCCGCATGCAACATGATGCAGCGTAGGCACATCGTATAAACTTTTAATTATTTAAGGAATTTAAGTGATTAAATTCTTCAGTTTTTAATATTTAAACAATATTACATTCTATTATAGATTCATTTAGAAATGAACGAATGTCCTAATGCAGTCGTGCGGCAATGTATGCGTAATTTACTATTCGCGAGCATGTATGCTATTACCATTGTGATCAATGTATTTGTAAGTTGTTCCTTGGACAAGCAAGATATTAGGACAACATCGAGATCTCTTGTTTTTTAGAAAATTATCATAGCACGTTTTCTTAAATGTCATGATCATTGTCATCGTCTTTTTTTTTAAGCATTAAGTTATCGATATAAAAGATATTCCGAAATAGCTCCTGCGATCAGAAGAGTATATTTTACTCCGTAATTTTGTACGTCAGTCGACTCAGTTTTCGTGCTATGATTCATAAACTTTGGCATTGTTAATAAAATACTCCTATATTAAAGAAATGTAATGTGAGAAATTCATAACTGACAAGAGTAAAAAGAGAAATTCATATTGAATCCTCTGATCATCGCGACTTGGTAATTCGTAGCGAAGTTCGTTCAATTTAAATTGTGTGTATTTTGTATATAACATTTAATCGTCTCGTGGAAATGCGATGTGGATATGGAACGAGAAATGCAATAGATTGTCGTTTAAACATTCGAAGGCGAACTCGAGAAATAGAGCCGTTTGCGAAGCTATTGATGGTGAAGCTGCCGTGTGGAATATTCTGCACTTTGTAACCACAGTCAACGAATAGCTACGATCTTACGAAATTATTAACAATAACCAGCGAATTTTAATCTGTAAGACGGCGATATGCGACTCTTGATGCGATGGTGCCTGATCAGATATGAAAAACTTATTACCGTCCCGTGTTGCGTCGATTTAGCGATTTCATATTTTACTGATTTGGTGCACCCGGGGCGCCGCAACCAGTTACTGTGATCTTTGTCTACGTGTGGTCACGTAGACGAATGTATATCATTTCATTGTAGATACGTAAACGTTGATAACGTAAACACAGACTTTTGTTATCCCTCTCTTTTTCTCCGACTTAAAAAAATAAGGAATTACGATTTACACGAGAAGCGTTTCGAGAGCCTTATATTTCGAAATTTTTCAACGACTTATATATTACTAAGTGTCACAAAAGGGAAGTCATGTTTATACGATTTACACGATAATACTAGTTTATAAGCAACAAAATATAAATGAGAAACAAATGAGCGACTTTTAAGTAAAGGATATGTACGATAGAAAATTCAACGAGTGTAAAAAAAAAAAAGAAAAAATACGTGTGAACTGTAAAGAAAAGAATACAATGTGATTCACCGAGTTAAGTGGTTGTACATTTACGGAACGACTGTTTCGAAATGGTACTACGGGATATTTGTGAGTACTTCCAATAGTTCACTTACGGTCATTAATATTTTGTGATATTTGTCACGTCCCAAGGGGGCATCTGTTATTTTAATAAAAATGCCAGGACTTATTGCGCTACGGGAACGTAGCAATTTTGGGATCGTATCGATAAGGTAGGATAAAAATGGAAAAGGAAACGCGGAGTCGCTACCAAACTCATCACTGAAGCTAATGCCGGCGATCGCTTGGGCCTCTAGGCTGGGCATGAAAATGATCCTCCATCCTAAGGGCAGTTCACGCACGATGTGTGCTTAACCTGGTAATCGCCATCGATCCATAGGTAAGCTGCATCCACCGGCGGCTGATGATTTTTATATCTTCGGCATTGGTATGTTAAAAACGGGGACTCGACACCAGATGAGACTAACTCATCTTGATTGCCGGCCGAAAGAAGAGTTTGAGAATTAAATTGAATAGCGATAGTAAAGAGATTTAAACGCGAAAACCCGTAGTGACGTAGGAACTACTCCAAGGCGTTAAAGAAATTACAAAACTGAAATATGTACGTCGTAGTTGATTTTTCGTGAAAACATAATAATTGGATTACAGCTACAGTAAAAAAAAAAAAAAAAAAAAAAACCAACTTCCTATAAGCAATGAAAACTCGTTACTTGTGAATACATACAAAGAAAAGAAGTTTTGTTTAAAATATTCTGTATATTATGTATTTACTAATGAAACGAAAAAAATATACATCATGCGATTTGTTACACAACAGCGTTGACGTCGTTTGTTTCTTAATTAGCCACATGATTCGTTAATCAATATTAATTACGTTTGTTTCCAATTTTTTATTTAAAAATATTTTTTCTTTGATATTTTTACATAAGATGTGCCATAATCTTACGTACATCAGCATACAAAATTACAATGCAGATATACATTAATAGAGTCTATATTATTGTTATTATTATTATTATTATTATTATGAGCAAAGAGACTCTTAAGCCATTAAAATATACCGAGGAATTTTCCTGGTGGACAAGCTGGCAATTGACAAGCCTTCTCTTCCATTTCAGTTTCTGCAGTGCTACAATCGCGTAAACAATATCGCCATCTTATTTGACGACCTTTGCCACATGTAGTGCTACAGCTACTCCAGTCTGTCCATTTGCCCCATTTACGACCTGACTTTACTTCATTTTCTTCGCGAATTGTTTTTGAAGTTCTTGGCGACGTCTCGCCAACGCGTCTAGTCACTGATCTCTTTTTCTCTAACGAACGTTTGCTTGGAATGTTAACAAGTTTATGATCATTGACTGGATTCACTTTTTTTTCGACAATCTTGACCACCGATCCACCACGGTTCGTCGGTACACATTTCTGAACAACTTCAGGTGTTTCCTTGAAAGCGTCGTAACTAGTGCTAACATTCGAACATAAATCGTCGATCGCACGTGTTTTTATCTTTTTCTCTTGCTCCTCCTTTCCTGATGTTTCATCGACATTTATATAATTTTGAAGCTCATTTACCTGAAGAGAAATGTTATTAAAGAGCGTAGAGAACGTAAGAGCATCACTATTAAAGAATTTAGAGAAATTGCGTACCTTTGTTACCAATTGTTTCGCGAGTTTTTTAACTTCATCGATTGATCTTACTGCCCGGTTAGGATCCATTTCATTGATCATCGCTAGTTGATTTTCATCTCCATCAATGCAGCGATCGATTTCAGTTCCAGGCTCCCGTATATTCTCATAATATTTTAATTCCTCTTCCTTGTTTAAAAAACCATGATTCGATTCGGTATGTCTCTTTCGTTTCGTTCGTAATTTTGTATTCTGCGGCGATGTCATCGATTTTTCGGTTTCTTCGAACGCTTTCTGCTCTTTATTTTCTGTCGCGAATGTATTTAAATTCTCGTTCGTGGCTGCCTTAGAATCATCAGCGCCACCTGCGGCTATCGAGTCTCTCCCTACTAATGAAAATCTCGAGGTATCATCGTCAAATTTTTTCTTACTTCTTTTCAATTTCGAAGGATCGTTTTCAGAATCAATTCTATCGATCGATTTTTCCGATTTTTCGGATCTACGACGAAAATTGTTGCCATTATCTTTTTTAGCCGCTAGATTAGCAATTCCCATTTTTAAATTACCCTCGCTTATCGCTTTATTCGCTTTGCTCTTGCGAGACATTCTCGATCGATCCGATCGCAGAGAAATTTTCGAAACGTCGTGTTTCTTTCCTATTTGTTTCTTTTTCTGTTTTAATTTGTTTGTTTCGTCACGACTGCGTTTCCTCGCTTTTCTTCTAATTCGTAGCAGATCTGCTTTTACATTAGCGACACTTGAACTCGGTGGATTTAAATGCTTCTCAACTGTTCGTGATCGCGATAGGATCGATCGTTCCTTCTCGTTGGATTCTTCCTTTTTATCAATTGTACTTTGTAGATCGGATGAGTTTTCCTCTCCTAAGTTTCTTTCATTATGTACCTTTGAGCAATCGTCTCGTTTTTTCCTAACGAGTTCTACTGCTAGCATTGAATCTAGCAGTTTCTCGACTTCCGGATCTTCGTATGATTTCTGGTTTGCAATAACGTCATTTAATGGTTCTTGTAACGATACAGTTTCTTTGCTTCTCGTTCCACCTATAAATTTTATATTTCTTTTTCCTGTGTTTATATCGCGAATGTCAGACCGTGGACTGATAATGTCACTAACGTCGGATTTATCTTCACTAAGGTACGAAGGAACCACAATTGGTCCATTTTCATCTAGAGAGTCATCACATTGTTTGTCTTCCGATTTGATTTCCCGTTTCGTATCAAACGAAACATCATCGTCATAAAGGTTTTCTCCTATCGAATCATACGAATCTCGAGGGAAAGAGTTGGCTAAATCTTTTAAATAATCTCGTTGGTATCTGAACGCAGAAACAGGATCCGATTCTGATTTGCTTCTCTTTACTCGCACATGTGTTTTTAAAGAGTCTGGATCGTCAATATCATTCATCGAAACTGGTTCATCGTAATCTAATAGCGTCTTTTCTTTACCTGTATTTTCTTTATTTTCAAGCAAACTTCCAGTGAAATATTTTTCATTTTCAGAGGTTGTACATAATGCTCTTCGCCTCCATCTATAGTCAACTTGATAGCTTTGAATTCCGCTATTTCCTTCTATAGATTTTGACAATACGTTATTGGACACTAAAGTGTTGTTTAGAAAACGATTAATCGTGTCTTTCAAAGAAATTGTAATTATTAACCTTTCGGAATGGATTCGTATATTTTTCAATTTGTCTGTTAATAATTGTGGCAATTTATTTACGTCGTCAATTGCATCTTTTGTACTACTTTCAAATCGATTTGTAAGAGACAACGAATCATACATACATGTGCCATTTAATAAAACACTTATGAAATCTTGCAAAACATACGAGAAACTTACGAAGAGATCATTCGAGTTTCTTAATGATTCGCAATCTTGAAGATAATTGTAATTATGATAATGGCACGTAAATAAATGGATATTAACGTTATTGTAATTCTCGGTTTTACTAACAGGAACAATTAACAAAAGGATCGTAGAAATCCAAGTGACTGTGTAAGTTGAAAATTTCAGCATTACACACGCTATTTCAAACTTTTCATGTTACTCGTTGCTCATTGAAAGATCATTTGGTTATTGTTGATAAGGATTTGGTAAAATAGTTGTTGCCCCAGGGTTTTGGTTACTTCGAATTTGATTATTTTTGCGATTCTGCTAACATCGATTGAATTTCGATAGGTTGAGAAATGTACAATAAAATATCGATATCGCTTACACCATTTTAACATTGGAAACGGTGCTTTAGATATTTGTTCGTATAATACGTGTTTATAGTCTAAGCCTGTTAATTATTATTTTTTCCAAGATAACATATGATTTCTATGTATTTTATACGTATAAAATAATATAATGGAGTTTTTAACATTAGCATATATATTTTCATTTATCTTAATGGTAAAAAACTAATGTTGTTACTTAACCTATTAAATTCGAATCGATATGTTCATCCAAATGAAAAATGTTTTAAACAAATTAATATACATTAAAGTTGCCATTGAATTAAACTGGAATATAACGTGCAATATATTTTCATTATAAATGTGTTCTTTTAGGTGAATGTTGTATCATCGGAATTTTCAGCTGATGATTGTAAAAGTTTAGGTTTTAATAAGGCTAATTTACTTTGTTCTACTTGTGAGGAATTTAATAAACACGGTTTAACAGAAATATTGTAAGTAAATAAATACATTTGCTTTGTAATAATTTAACATCTTATATTAACAATTATAAGAGTATTGTTTGGTAATCACAGGAGTAATTGTAAGGAATGCTGTTTGAAAGATGATGATTACGATGCATCTGGATTGAAAAAATATCCACGTGCTATTCTTGAAGTGTGCACATGCAAATTTGGCGCATACCCACAAATCCAAGGTAAATAGAAATTTATTCTTTAAAGATAGAACTGTATGCGTTTATAATACACGTTTATCATATTTTTTACAGCTTTTATAAAAAGTGATCGACCTAGTAAATACAAGAATTTACAAATAAAATATGTCAGAGGCTTAGATCCAATAATTAAATTATTGGATGCAGACAATAAAGTTGAAGATATTCTGGATATACATAAATGGGATACTGATTCCGTTGACGAGTTTTTAGCAACGCACCTTTCTACAGATTAATATTAATGCCATATATTTTAAATTTCATTATTAAATATAAATAATCATGTTTTCTATGTAATTTATGTTGAAAAAGATACTTTTTTTTTATTTGTATTACTTTTCTTCTTAAGTGTGTTAACTCTCATCAGTTTCAATCTTGCAACTTAATTTATTTCTTGATGTCAAATTGACAAAATTGATAAAAAATTAATACCTACCAAATACCAAATTTTGTTAGTAATAGTAAATATAATAAATTTCTATTCCTACTCTCAGGTATAGATATTTTATATTTTTATATCGCAATCTTACACATTTCATAAGTAAAATTAATAAACTAGGAACAGATGAGGGTTAAGGAAAACATTTTATAGCTTATAAAATTATATAAAATAGTATTCATATTAACGAGGTGAAACTATATTATTTTTTTTTAGACTATTTATTGTTTCATATTTTCTACACACTAATACAAAAAGTCCAATATTGGAATGAAAGTTGTTTAAATAATTTAAGAATAGTGTCAGTTTTTATTAAATTGCTTTAAATAGATAATAAAAGTGATATTATAATATAAAGAAATCATAAATTATATATCACTTGTTACTAAGATATTGTAAGGCTGTTGGAAACAACCTTTTTCTGGACGCAAATTTTATTATAAATTAAATTATTTTATACTGACTACAAAGGCAAGGTGAGTGTCATCGTGTTGAAGTTACAAATTTCGGTAGTCTATAAGGCAATTGTCAACGTGCATTTTTATATTAAACCTTTTTGTTATAATGCCTTATATGTCACAAAAACTTTAGTCTTACCATAAAATTCTACTGCATTATTATAAAGCAAATACAATTATTGTAATTATTTCTGATACTTATAAACTTTGATTATAGGTATTTTATTATAATTAGACATAAACGGGATGAAATTTGTATCAATATCTTAAATTTATTGCAAGATATATTGGGATTCTTCATTAGCGTAATTCAAGGAATGAATCTTATTATAGTCTCATATTATGGTTATTATTGAAAAACCATGAACATGTTATATTTACTTGAATATTAATAGCATTTCTTAATACAGAATAGTTACAAGTTATAGGATAATTAGTATTAATACACAAAAAAATCTTTTTATTTATTTTTTTTTATTTTAGAAATGTACATTATAGATCATTATACATTGATTATATTATTTTAAGTATTAGAATATTTAAAAAAAATAATACAATCAATGTAAAAAAGTGATAATCTATGATGTAGATTTCCGAAAGAAGGGGAAAAACTATAAAGTTTCAAATAAGCTTGGATAAGGTAATTATGTTTTCTTACGTTTACTTTTGTAAATAATACATGAATAATGTCATGATTTATACATATAAAAAAAAATAGCCATTAATAAGCATTAAGTTGCGTCAATTTTTTTCATTTTGTTAAAAGACGTAACAAGTTAAATTACACAAACATTAATAGATTGAATATATTGAATACAAAGATGAAACCTAATAAATGACATGCTAAGAGATGTAATTATAAAATATACCCAAGCTTACTTCAATTTTGAGTACAAATCACTTCATCGTCGACCTCTCCGTGCTCGAGGACTTCCACGTCCACGGGTAAAACCTCGACCACGTGGTTTTATTTGACAATTTTGATCTCTGTCTGATTTTTGCATAGACTTTTCATGATCAACATGCTCTTTTTCATCCCCATCATCAATTAAATTACCTATTTCTGCTTCATTATCATTATCGAAATCGGCCCACATTTTATCAACTGGCGTCTTCTTTTCCGTAGTATTAACAGCATTTTGTGAAGATTGTTCATTACTGTTCTCAATTTCGTGAATTTCTTCTTCCTCCGATTCTACACAAGCTTCAAGTGGATCATACTTTTCATCTCCATCAGCTTTCTTTTGAGCGTTTGCATTTTCAACATCATTTTCTTGTTCTTCTTTTACTTCTACATTATTCTCCTCATCAGAATGAGCTATTTTACGACGTTTCCTGCTTCCATCGTATTCCTTATCGTTTTCTTCAGTGTCTTCATTAGTCTATAAAAAAATTTCATTTTTTATTTTACTGTAACTATTTACATTGCTCTAATTTTTTCATATATTAAATTATACCTCAGTTTTCACTGTTGGCTTTTGCTCTGTACTCTCCATATTTGAAATTAAAGTCTTTACTTCTTGTACGAAATTTCGGTAATGAGTGATACTACGTAAATGAGCATTCATATCTTCAGCTAAAAGCATGAATCTTCTACATTTTTCACAATAAAATCCTTGAACTTCTTTCACCATAGATTTTCCTGAAACAGCATAAATTCTAAAAATTCAAAAATAATAAAAAATAAAATTCATAAACGATGAAATTTACCAAGGGAAACTTGATTCTGTCGACAATATTTGTAAGATGGAATTTTGAATTTCTTTTCGCCCAAATTTTCGATAATATCCGTAATATATTCTTGTTCTTCTGCAGTATCATCTTCCTTCTCATTTTTATTATCAGAACCCACATCCTTTTCTTCATCTTCAGCTGTACGTACTTCAGATTCTCCTTTTGCAAGTTTTTCTATAAGAATAAAGGACAAAAATTAAACAATTTTTAAATATTCCAAGATATCACTTTGTTGCAAAAATTAAATAGTTTTTCATTTTTAAATACCTTTCTTTTTATTTTTTCGCTGTTCTTCACATTGTACAGCTTTTTTCATGTGTCCAGGAGTTAAACAATGTTCATCATACTCAATACGCGATGGAAATTCTTTTAAACATGGAAAACATCTTGGATGTAAAAACGTTTTTAGTTGTTGATGTTTCTCACTCTTTCTATGCGTAGATAATGTTCCATAGAAATTCAAGTCACACATTGTACAGTACTCACGTACATTAAGATCTACAGATACCTAAGCAAAAAATAAAAATAAATACACAAAGTATTATAAGTTATTAAACTCATATACTTACTTTTTTACCGCGCCGTTTCGAATTAGTTAAACTAAGTTCACGTTGTTCTTCTGCTACTCTTAATTCATGCCGCATTAGATCAACCTTTAATTTATACGATTCATCTAACTTTTCCATCATCAACTGATGCGCTCGCCCTCGTAAATGATTTTCAAATGACTATAAAAAATAGGAGGATAATAAAAATCAATTTCAATATACAATATATATAGTACTAAATACATACATATCCATCCCACATATGCTTATTACAAATGTGACAGAACATATGATTCATAGGAACTTCTGCATAACGACTTTCAGCATGTCTAACTTCTGATTTTTTGCCTGTCATTTTTGAATCCTTCTCTGTTGAAGGCGCATTCATTTCCTTTGCTGTTGTTTC
Organism: Tetragonisca angustula; assembly: GCA_036937485.2. NCBI lineage: Eukaryota > Metazoa > Arthropoda > Insecta > Hymenoptera > Apidae > Tetragonisca > Tetragonisca angustula. The sequence continues at coordinate 895,710 of JAWNGG020000012.1, read as the reverse complement.
TTCTACTGCAGGTTTGTCTGCCTTTTGTTCTGCACTATCTTCAGACTTTTCTCCTGTTTCGTCAGTCTCTCCAATTTTAGCATCCTCGGTCTCCTTTTTATTATCCTTCCAGTCACCTTTTTTGTCTTCAGATTCTTCATTTTCTCCACTAGTATACAAACAAACAAAATTTTTATTATAATTATAGATGTTAATCGGATTTACTGTGCATTGTTTAATGTGATATAAATATTATATTTCTTTAATATGTGTTTTAGTGAAAACACATATACACAAACTTCTCAAAATCGATAACTAGAGAGAAACTGGGCATGATATTAAGTTAAAAGAAGATAACTCACACTTCTAACAACTGTATAAAAATTTAAACAACCTATTATTATGAATAAATATTCGGATAATGTGTATTGAAAGAAGAACACATGGGGAACATTTTACATGATTATGAAATACTAATGTTATGAGATTATAGATAATCTAATTTACATTTGAAATGTGAGTTGAGTTTAATCAACAATGACGAGTGAATGTATAACATGATACATATGTAGACATATGTATATATAAATGTATATATACGTATGTATGCAATACTTTTTTAAAAGTCAGACAAGAGAAAGGACACAATGCTAATTCTTTAGCAATCATACCATATGTACGTAACAAACACCGTACATACAGAGATAGGTGACAGAATGAGACTTACTGAAGTTTGAAGAAACTATTCACAATCACCAGGAGCTTACCTTGTTACAGCAGGTGCTTCTGTTTTTTCATTATCAGAGGTCTTAACGTCCTGCTGTTCCTTTTTGGCAGTCTGATTTTGTTTAGAGGCAGGAATTGGTTTAGAAGATTTATCGTTGTGATGTTGAGTTTGGTTTCCATTCATACGCTGATTGCCAGACTGGGGTGCACGAGATTGTTGTGCAGATGGACCACGTCGCCCAGCAGGGCCATCACGGGCGCGATTGCCCATCTAGTCATGTAGGTCAAATGACCAAACCGTCATGAGAAGTATCTGATATAATTGCGATTCTTCTCGAATCGAATTTGGTTTTAGAAACCACTGGGATATTTGAGGGAGAAAAATATTCTACTCAATTCGGAAGCAGGACGTATTCGGTGTTTCAACGAACACCAAAGGTCAGTATTTCCACAGCTTAGTGGATGGGAAAAGGAAAGTAATATCAAATCGTTGAAGATGCATACACTCTTCGCATCATCTAACTTTGTATAGGCAATGATCTTATTGATCATAAGATATGATATTTATAACACATACTTTTATCCTTTGAATATAGCTCAGCAATAAAGCTCAATGAAAAATAATCAACAAGAAGAAGAAGTTAAATCAGTGAACAATGTAGCTTGTAATCAATACTTTTGAATACTACTCTTCAGCTACTATTCTTAAGCTACAATGACGAATAGAAGACTTGGTTGGATTATAAATGAACCAAGTTAGAGGAGAAATATATCTGCATGTCTATACTGAAACTTGTTACACAAAATCACAATTAACTTCCACTGCTAAAAATGAGAATACACATATTTTGAAATCAATACACGTCTCGTTATCGTGTTTCGTAATGAAATAACACTGTGATGGTTATTTTCTCCTATGAAAATCGTATTTAGCACAACTAGTCCAGCAGTAAGAATTGTTTATACTTAGTAACTGCACAGGGTAGCCACGTAGCATGTCATCCACTAACTGAAAGCCTCATTAATGAATCGATCAATGAATATAAAAAGGAGAATTTCAAACTTTCAAACTAAGGATTGGTGTTGTTGATGTATAAAAAAAAGAAGTGTAGACTAAAAATTGCCCTTGCAATTTTCATTCAAAACGATCTGCAGATTAATTAAAAATTATATATTCATACCTTGTTATACGGTTGTGGTCGTTGATTCTTCATCGGATGTCTAACAGGACGATCATTGAAACGCCCAGAAGAAAAGTTCTGTTGATTCGGAAAGTTAGGCCCTGGTCCACTAAAGTTATTTCCAAGGCTGAGAAGTGATGGTACCTGCTGCAGACACAAATTATCACTTATAATGTACGACAATATGATAAAAATCTTGAATAATATATAAACAAAGCTCTCTTACCTGTGGTTGTGCTTCTTGCTGAGTACGAAGTAAGTTTGTAAGAAGATTGCTAGCTATTGCTAACTGTGCTTGTGGCGATGCTAAAGACAAATTATTATTAGGTGTTGGTAAAATTCCTCTGCCAGGCATCATTCCTCCTTCCCAAGGATTCATTCCGCCACTTCCACCACCACCTCCACCTCCGCCACCACCGCCTCCTCCACCTCCACCCATTCCACCACCCATATTGCCACCCATACCACCTCCACTTCCTCCCATGTTACCAACTCTTCCTCCACCACCACCACCTCCTCGGTTGTTGAAGTTTCGATTCCCAAAAGAATCACGTTTTATCCCTCGATTAAAAGACATTATATCTAAAACAAAGTACAGATTTTTCATAATGATAGAAAATATTTTATTATTACAATACATGCATACATTTATATATTCATATAATATAATAATGTATATAATTCATATATATCAGTTATATATATATATATATATATATATATATATATATTCATTTAAATTAAAGTATATTAATTAATTATAAAAATATATTTATTTATTTATGAGTAAAATTATAACAGTTTTATTTCTTGCGTGATAATATAGATATTTATTATTCTACTGCACAATCTTAAGTTTCTAACATGCCCATTTTTAATTTATAAATGGAGTCTAAAAGGACGTCTATTTCCGATATAAGAAGTTAGATAATTTGTAACAGTTTAACTACTCAAGTTTTTACCCAAAGAATAAGAATTTATAATTGTGTATATTATACAATTTTAGATAAAATAAGTAATATGTGTATAAGAGAAAAAATAATTATTCAAAATTTTCACGATTTATGTTTTACATACCAAATGACGCTGTGCAATGTGACTGATAAATTTCAAAAAGATTTATTGCCGTATTAAATTTCCTTCCTTTTCAAAATATTCTAAATAATATTTGAAATTTTTAATATATAATTTTTATTCGAAATGGAAAAATAAGTGACTACGTACCACAAAAGTAGTAACTTTTACTACAGCACAAGAAAAGGAGGTAAAATGGTAGGCTCAAGGAAATGGAGTCATCAAGCGTCTACCATGAACTAGAACATTAAAAGCAGCGTTTAAAATGGTCGATGTCAAAAGCAACAGCTGTTTCTGATTGGTTAACATTGCAATCTGATAAATATACATAAAAAATTAAAAGTTTTATTTCCTTTTATTTATATAATATGTTATATGAAGCAAAGATCTAATCTTCAAATCCTATAATAAAAAAAAAATACATTACATGTATATTTCATGCTATGGAAACAAAGTTCAAAATTAATTTCTATGTAACAACTGATTACAAACATACAAACTGAGGTATGAATTGAATATTTTCCTTTTTTGTAAATTCAAATATAATTAAAGTAAATTAACTTATTTCTCGGTTATTTAAATCAATTATATATATTTTATTTGTCTTCATTAAATATTTTCATTTAATTATTAAAATCAATACGTATTTATTTATGCTTTCGACGAAAATACATTGTGTCACACGTGCAATTGGCATGCACACGATTTTACAACTTTCTTATTATTTGTAACACATTATTGATAAGCCTACTGATCAATATTATTGAGGTATTTGTGTTTTAATGGTTATATAAAAAAAAGTTATATGTATTACGTAGTGAACGTTTTATTAAACAACACCGGTAATATATACTCGGTGTTTGTAAAGTAAAAGTATGATATTTATTGAACATTGCTTCATATTTATAATACTTTTAGGAATCAACTTTAACGTTTAATGATAAAGCATAATGTCAAATCAAAGACCAGTTTCTTGTGGTCTTGATTTTTGTTCAGCACCAGATTTGAACAATTGCCTTTTTACAGCAAATTCGTCAAAGTAAATAATAAATTATAATATACATATATTTTATTGTTTATTTATTCATTACTATTAATATCGATTTTATGTATAGATATGAGTTTATATGTGTCCCACTTGTCCATCCATTATTTAAAAGAGAGTTTGTTTCTGGAAGTGCAAAAAAACGAGCTGGTCCATTTACCAGACCAGACATAGTTTTATGCAGTTCTGGTATGTATATTGAAAGACTTTTACAAAATTGAAACATTCTTATAACAATTAATATTATTATCTATTTTATAGATTGGAATACTTTAATCATTGGTAAATTATCACCACACATTAAAGCAGATTCTAAAAATCCCAGCCTAAAAAAAAACAGCGAGGAAACTTTAAAACAAGAGTTAGCTTTAGCAAGTCATTTAGGTCTTGTAGGAGTTACCTTTAAGTTGACAAAAGGAATAAAAGAAAATGCAAATCTTAGCCGAATTATCTGTGATAAAGTTTCAAGCATGTGCAGCTTACAGGTATTGATCAACAATTTATTGTACATTTATTATACATCACAGTTGTCTTAATATTATTACAGGTTTGGATTCAAGTCCCTATGGAAAATCCCATCAAGCAAGCATATTCTTACAGAGAAGAAGACTGTGGTAAAGTAGAAAGTCCATGGGAATGGTGGAATGCCTTCAGAATAGTTTGTGATTATAATAGAAAATTAGGCGTTGCATTAATTGTCAGTCATGATCTTCCTGACCAAGAAGAGGTATTTAAAAAATTGTTATTTTCTGTGCACTTAATTAATAAGATGAAAACTCAAATGTAATGAAGTTGATTTAATTATAAGATTGATAGGTGGCTAGGAGAACCAGTTAAGTGTTTAATCTTTCCAACGACATTATTTATCACAAATAAAAAAGGATATCCTGTACTAAGTAAAGCACATCAGGTATTAGTGAAAAAATTTGCCATGCTAGAAGTACAGTTTGTACTTACGGGACAAAATAGATATCAAAGTATTACTTATTATCACAATTATTTAGAGTACTTATGGAAGGTAAAATTTTATATGTGTATACATTTACTTTTTTTAATAGTAGTAAAATTAATGATTTAATTTAAATATTGTTGTTATAACAATTTTATATAGGACTGTGAATCGGATGGAGCAGTAGAAAGATATGCTCGCGGTTATGAAGATTACCTGCAATGTCCTTTGCAACCACTTATGGATAATCTTGAATCTCAAACATATGAAGTATTTGAAAAGGATCCTGTTAAATATTCACAATATCAAACGGCTATTTATCAAGCAATTTCTGCAGTTAGGTCTAAATCAGAAGACAAAAGCAGAAAAATGTACTAAATATAAATATAATTATAAATAATTACATGAAAATGAATTACTGCTATTTGAAAATATAAAATTTTATTTTAATTTTTAGAGTAATAATGGTAGTTGGAGCTGGAAGAGGACCACTTGTTCGTGCATCCTTAAATGCAGCAAAAAAAGCAAATCAACCAATTAAAGTATATGCTGTGGAAAAAAATCCTAATGCAGTATTAACGTAAGATTTAATAATTATAAACTTTTTCGTGCATTATGTAAGAATATATCTTTTTAATTTATTGTGCATATAGTTTACAAGCATTGGAAAAAGATTTGTGGGAGGACAAAGTAACAGTGGTATCTTGTGATATGAGAGAATGGAACTCTCCTGAAAATGCTGATATTGTAGTATCAGAGTTACTTGGTTCTTTTGGTGATAATGAACTTTCTCCAGAATGTTTGGATGGCATTCAACGATTTGTAAAACGTATATTATTTTATTACATTTCAAATATTGATAACGAAATATTTTCTCTTATATTTATTCTTATGAATTTTTTAATACTATTTTTCATCAGCTGATGGTATATGTATACCAACTTCATACACGTCATATATTGCCCCAGTACAATCGTCTAAATTGTATAATGAAGTAAGACAATGCAGAGATAAAGATAAACACTCTCTAGCGCATTTTGAGACTTCATACGTAGTTCATCTACAAAATAAGTATGACATTGCAAAACCACAGCCATTATTTACTTTTAAACATCCAAATAATGGTTAGTAAGTGAATAATATTCATAAACTTACATTATATATATATTCAAGTATTATTATGCTTTCAGCAACTATTACTGATAATTCAAGATATGACACAAAAGTATTTAAAGTACGACAGAATTCTGTACTCCATGGCTTTTCTGGATATTTTGATACTGTTTTATTTAATAACATTACATTAAGTATAAAACCTAGTACACATAGTCCTGGAATGTTTAGTTGGTTTCCTATTTTTTTCCCGATCAGGGTAAGATAAATTTGTATCTTTACATTGTAACGAAACGTAATATAAAATATAATTTATTGTTACAGGAACCAATACAGTTAAAAGCTGGGGACCAAATAGTTGTTCATTTTTGGCGTCAATGTAATTCTAAAAATGTATGGTATGAATGGTGTATTAGCGAACCTTTTCCGGGACCTATCCATAATCCTGGTGGTCGTTCTTATACTATAGGTTTATAATTTTTATTTTTGTGTCTTATTTAAAAAAAAGAATTTTCTGTTTTTCTTATAAATTGACAAATATTTTTTTCTGATAAAATTGACTTAACATACAACTTTTTAAATATACTATTGATTCTGACAAACACTGATTTTTTTAATATAAATATACATAATAAATTTCTTATAAAAATCTTTTCGAAATTGATGTAAATATATCTAAATAAACCCCTATTTAAAATTATTTAAATAAATATCTATTTAACATCATGAAAGATATGAAGTAGATATAATTTAATAAATGTTCTTAGAATTGCTTTTTAAAATGTTTTTGTGTGAAGGTTCTTCACATTGAATACTGAGGTCACTGATATTGCACAAGTTTGATGACATAAATTAGACGTTATCTCTTAAGCATTTTTACTGATCTTTTAACCTCACGTGTTCATATATAGAATTTTGTTAATATTGCGTCTTTTCTGAAGTCACAAAAGGCTTTTATTTCCAAATCAAACTGTTCATGTTATCAAAATTGAGAAACCAAAACCTCACTCTTTCAATAGAATGTATATATGTACGTTTATACAATGCCAAATTTTACTCTAATTTTTTATTAATATTAGATGATATATAATTCAAAATTAATTCAAAATATTGATTAAGCTTAACAGCAAGTATCTATAATTCATTACTTATAAGGATAGTTAATAAATATTATATATTAAATTATGAAGAACGCTTTAATTGGCATTACTTATTATATTTATAATTTATTTATTGAACATACATATGTTTACATTATATTTGTTTGTCAGCGATTTCAATTGTGATGATAAAACGTTCGTATTACCAAACGTATCTCGTCTGTGCTATTACCATTGACTAAAGATAATTTAGATCGAACATGAAATGGAACTTGATGTCTCAGATCTGAAATACCGACCAGAAAAAAATCACAAGCGCACTATCACAGACGAGATATATGAATAGACATTGTATCTTACGGACTTTCGTTACATGAAGTACCGACATACTAAAAAAATCCCAGGTTTTTTAGCGCACTCTACGTTTAAACAACGGTGAGTTGGGGAACTAGTGAATGCGCCAGCAATATGATTTTTGAGACCTATTACAGTGTTGTTAAACTTCCAATACTGAAATGTGAAGTACGTCTGTGATTGTATGTTTAAATGTATATTTAGAATCCAAAACAATAATAGAGATTAGTATTTAAAATTATTCCATTTTTTCTTATGTATTTATACGTGTGTCAGAACAAAAGAACTTTATTCGTGTTTTATTAATTTATTGATTGGTTTTTCGTTGGAAATGATAAAATCAATATCCACAACAGGATTTCATATTTATTGAAATGTATTTAGAATGGCCCTGGTATCTAATCAAAAAGAAGACATAGAATAGGTCAATCATATTTTATTAAATCACACGTTTTGAGATATCGCCCTCCGATGGGTGGTCTCCTGATACAGATGTTCTTCGAGTAATACTTTAAGAGGTATATCTCGTGAACGAGAAGGAATAGCTGGTCGATATTTCGTATTCAGTAACAGGAGAACATAACTCTCGAAGAGGTGGCACGAGATCGCCCTTCGACGGGTGGTGCTCCTGATACAGATGTTCTTAGAGTAATACTTCAAGAGGTATATCTTGTGAACGAGAAGGAATAGCTGGCCGATATTTCGTATTCAGTAACAGGAGAACATAACTCTCGAAGAGGTGGCACGAGATCGCCCTCCGATGAGTGGTGCTTCTGACACAGATGTTTTTCGACTAATTCTTTAAGAGGTATATCTCGTGAGCGAGAAGGAATAGCTGGCCGATATTTCGTATTCTGTATCAGGAGAACATAGCACTCGAGGAGGTGGCACGAAATCGCCCTCCGATGTTTCGTGCTCCTGATACAGAGGTAGATCAACAAATTTTGTCACAGTAATATCAGATTGAAATTTCGTATTTCGTATCAGGAGAACATGACACTCGAAGAGGTGGCACGAGATCGCTCTCCGATGGGTGCTGCTCCTGACACAGATGTTCTTCGAGTAATTCTTTAAGTGGTATATCTAGTGAATGAGAAGGAATAGATGGCTGATATTTCGTATTCGGTATCAGGAGAACATAGCACTCGAAGAGGTGGCACAAAATTGAAATCCGATGGGCCGTGCTCCTGATACAGATGCAGACAGAAAAATTTTGTCACAGGAATACCAGATTGGAATTTCGTATTTCGTATCTGATATTTCGTATTCAGTAACAGGAGAACATAACTCTCGAAGAGGTGGCACGAAATCGCCCTCCGACGGGTGGTGCTCCTGATACAGATGTTCATCGAGTAATCCTTTAAGAGGTATATCTCGTGAACGAGAAGGAATAGCTGGTCGATATTTCGTATTCAGTAACAAGAGAACATAGCTCTCGAAGAAGTGGCACGAAATCGCCCTCCGACGGGTGGTGCTCCTGATACAGATGTTCATCGAGTAATCCTTTAAGAGGTATATCTCGTGAACGAGAAGGAATAGCTGGCCTATATTTCGTATCCAGTAACGGGAGAACATGACACTCGAAGAAGTGGCACGAGATTGCCCTCCAATGGGTGGTGCTCCTGATACAGAGGTAGACCAACAAATTTTGTAACAGTAATATCAGATTGAAATGTCGTATTTTGTATCAGGGGCGCATGACACTCGAAGAGGTGGCACGAGATCGCTCTCCGATGGGTGCTGCTCCTGATACAGATTTTCGTCGAGTAATTTTTTGAGAGGTATATCTAGTGAGCGAGAAGGAATAGCTGGCCGATGTTTCGTATTTTGTATCAGGAGAACATAGCACTCGAGGAGGGGGCACGAAATCGCCCTCCGATGTTTCGTGCTCCTGATACAGAGGTAGACCAACAAATTTTGTCACAGTAATATCAGATTGAAATTTCGTATTTCGTATCAGGAGAGCATGACACTCGAAGAGGTGGCACGAGATCGCTCTTCGATGGGTGTTGCTCCTGATACAGGTGTTCTTAGAGTAATTCTTTAAGAGGTATATCTCGTGAGCGAGAAGGAATAGCTGGCCGATATTTCGTATTCAGTAACAGGAGAACATAACTCTCGAAGAGGTGGTCCGAAATCGCCGCCGACGGGTGGTGCTCCTAATACAGATGTTCTTCGAGTAATACATTAAGTGGTATATCTCGTGAACGCGAAGGAGTAGCTAGCCGATGTTTCGTATTCTGTAACAGGAGGACATGACACTCGAGGAGGTGGCACGAGATCGTCCTCCGATGGGTGGTGCTCCTGATATAGATATTCTTCGAGTAATGGTTTAAGAGGTATATTTCGTGAACGAGAAGGAATAGATAGCTGAGGTTCCGTATTTTCTACCATGAGAACATGACTCTAGAGGAGCTAGCACGACATCGCGCGCCGATGTGCGGTGCTCCTTATCCAGAGGTAGTCCAAGAAATTTTGGCACAGCAATAGAAGGTTGAAATTTCGTATTTCGTATCAGGAGCACATGGCACTCGAAGAGGTGGTCCTATGAGGACCCGCTTCAGTCGGTTTTCCTGATACATATGTTTTTCGAAAGAAGTTCAAGCGCGAAAATCAGGAGAGCCAGAAGGTCTGTCTCGATGAAATTTCAGATTTTGTATCAGGAGCACATGACCGTCGGAGAGGTGGCACGATAAGACCCCGCCTCACCACGTTTCTCCTGATACAAGGGTTTTTCGAATGAAATTCAAGTATGTATCAGGAGAACCGTGTGTGGCGGGGCCTCATCGTGCCACCTCTTCGATGGTCATATGCTCCTGATGCAAAATCTGAAATTTCATCGAGGTAGTCCTTCTGGTATTTCGTCACGAGATATACATCTTTAAGAATTACTTTAAGAACATCTGTATCAGGAGTACCACACATCGGATTGCAATCTCGTGCAACATCCTCGAGTGTCATGTTCTCCTGGTATAATATACGGAAGTTCAGCTAGCCATTCCTGCTCGTTCACGAGATATTCCTGTCTCAAAATTTTCTGAAAAGTCTCTGTATCAGGAGCACGACCCATCGGAGGGCGATTTCGTGCCACCTCCTCGAGCGCCATGTTCTGCTGATACAGAATACGAAATATCGGCCACCTATAGCTTCTCGTTCACGAGATATACCTCTTAAAGAATTACACGATGAACATCTGTATCAGGAGCACCACCCATCGGAGGGCGATCTCGTGCCACCTCTTCGAGTGTCATGTTCTCCCGTTACTGGATACCAAATATAGGCCAGCTATTACTTCTCGTTCACGAGATATGCCTCTTAAAGGATTACTCGAAGAACATCTGTATCAGGAGCACTACCCATCGGAGGGTGATCTTGTGCCACCTCTTCGAGTGTCATGTTCTCCTGTTACGGAATACGAAATATCGGCCAGCTATTGCTTCTCGTTCACGAGATATACCTATTAAAGTGTTACACGAAGAACATCTGCATGAGGAGCATTACCCATCGGAGAGCGATCTCGTGCCACCTCTTCGAATGTCATGATCTCGTGTTACGGAGTACGAAATATCGGCTAGCTATTCAGTCTCATTCACGAGTTATACCTCTTAATGTGTTACACGAGGAACATCTGTATCAGGAGCACCACCCATCGGAGGGCTATTCCGTGCAACCTCCTCGAGCTTTATGTTCTCCTGATACCGAATACGAAATATCGGCCAGCTATTCCTTCTCGTTCACGAGATATACCTCCTAAAGGATTACTCGATGAACATCTGTATCAGGAGCACAACCCATCGAAGGGCGATCTCGTGCCACCTCTTCGAGTGTCATGTTCTCCTGTTACTGAATACGAAATATCGGCCAGCTGTTCCTTCTCGTTCACGAGATGTACCTCTGTAAGTATTACTCGAAGAACATCTGTATCAGGAGCAGCACCCATCGGAGAGCGATCCCGTGCCACCTCTTCGAGTGTCATGTTCTCCTGATACGAAATACGAAATTTCAGCGAGATAGACCTTGTGACTGTCTAGATATTCACGTTTGAATTTCTTTCGAAAAATCTATGTATCAGGAGTACCGCTTGAGGCGGAGCCTTATCGTGCCACCTCTTCGATGATCATATGCTTCTGATACAAAATCCGAAATTTCAGCGAGATAGACCTTCTGACTGTCTAGATATTCACGCTTGAATTTCTTTCGGAAAACGTATGTATCAGGAGTACCGTTTGAGGCGGAGCCTTATCGTGCCACCTCTTCGATGATCATATGCTCCTGATACAAAATCGGAAATTTCAGCGAGATAGACCTTCTGACTGTCTAGATATTCACGCTTGAATTTCTTTCGAAAAGCCTATGTATCAGGAGTACCGCTTGAGGCGGAGCCTTATCGTGCCACCTCTTCGATGCTCCTGATACAAAATCCGAAATTTCAGCAAGAAAAACATTTTGGCTATGTATATGTTCCCTCTTGAATTTTTTTGTTAAACGTCTATATCAGTGTAATCGTTCGACGGATCGGTATGTCGTACTCCCTCCTCGAGAGTCGTGTTCTCCGGGTACATATGGTTTTCGAAAAGCCTTTAAAATAGTATCTTTAGAAGTAGGTGGTACTCTTCGATGGAAGTTTGTATTTTGTCAATAATTTACTTAATAACTAATTATTCTTACAGTCGAGTTTACTCAATCAAATGAAAGAGTTTTTAAGAAACTGAACTGTAAGTTGTGTAGTTCTTAGCTTGATATCATTTTTCAGTGTTTAATGTTTTGAAAATGATATCAATTACCAGGTCTCACCACGAGGAGGTGACTACACTCGAGACCCGCCCTAAGCCCCAATCCTCTAGTTTCCGTTACACGAATTCCTTTGTATTCTGCTTGTAGAATGCCGAGTACTTATTGTACTTGTCCTTGTTACGTAATGGAGTGACAGACGTTCTATAGCAATTACATTTATATCTAATTTCAAATAACCATGATTAAGTATTAACTCATTCTTGTACTTCGTTTGGACTATTGTGCTGTTCGTATAGGTTATGATTAGTCTGACTTTTCGGCCGTCAGTGATGTGGAACAATTGATAATTTTTGTTAATTTTTCGAAAAACACTTTTTTTTATTATACTATCAGTATAATTTAATAATATTTATATTTTTATTGCAAAGTTATACTTCTCCTTATTTATTACAATGTTAAATGATAATTTATTAAATTTTTTACTAATTCATAATACTAATGTTTACGTTACAACTGCATTGATATACATTAGATAAAAATTTATTTGGAGGAAATTTATAGAATCAAAATTCAGGTTAAGTAGTTATTGTCGCCTTTGAATAATCGCGCAGTTTATAAAAATTTTTGCTTGTTTATTGTTTTAGAGAGCAAGAAATATGTGTATTATTTATCTGTCTTTTTGCGTTATTGTAAATAAAATAATTTAATTTTTATGAATAATTACAAGGGAATTCAATCACTGAATAGTTGTTATAACGTAAATAGTTAAAATTGTTAAATAATATTCGCAAATGCATTATTTTATAGGTTGAATAATTCATTTAAAACATTTAAATTATTTTATTTTTATAACATTTTTAAATATTATTTAATAATTTTCACAATTTTTCTGTTACAATTGAATTAATTATTTCATTCAGTAATTCACATCATTTGCCTTAAATAAATTGTTCAAGTCGATTGTCATAATTATTACTAAAAAAAAGTAGTAGCGCTGTAGTACAGAACCTGTGCCTAAATCGATATGGTAGAATGTGACACGAAAATGATACGGGAATCAAGTAATCCTCAAAACATAAGCACCGACGAGATTTAAGAACAGATCTAGTATTTTATGGGGTTTCGTGGCTGGAGATCTGAAATACCGACATAGTAAAAAAAAAACCACTGGTTTTTTTAGCGCACTCTACGTTAAATGACGGTGAATTGGGGAACTACATCAAGTAAAACGATCGAGGTTGGTCAAGTAGTGAAACCGCCAGGAATATAATTTTTTAAACCCATTACAGTATTGTCAACGAACCGCGAAGTCTTTTTCGATCGTTTCATCATATGCTCAGAAAGATGATTTCGGTTAATTACTACCTTCACATTTCGGTAAAAATTTAACAATACTGTAATGAGTTTAAAAAATTATATTCCTGGCGCATTCACTACTTGACCAACCTCGATCGTTTTACTTGATGTAGTTTCCCAATTCACCGTCATTTAACGTAGAGTGCGCTAAAAAACCACTGATTTTTTTTACTATGTCGGTATTTCAGATCCTCGGCCGCAAAAACCCGTAAGGTGTTAGCTCTATTCATTTGTGGCAAAGTATTCATGTATCTCGGCTGTGCAAATACATTGACTAATAGGATAAACTGGATATTAAATGGGGTTTCTTATCTCAGAGTCTGAAATACCGACTAGGAAAGAAGTCACTGGCTTTTAGCGCACTCTATGCTTAAACAACGGTAGATTGGGTAACTATGTCGAACCTTATTGCCTTATTAGTCAATGGCTTGACATATTTTCATTGCTCAAATATACTTTCAATAAATAAATTACATCTTTACGTTTATTTTATTGACCTAATTTTTAAAAAAGTTGTCTTTTGGTATACTATGTATGTAAATATTTTGTAATTTCTTTATGATTACTAAATCTTCATGTTTTACATCTTATGTTCATTTATATTTGAATGGACTTAATTTGCTACATAACATTTAGTTAAAAACATTATTCTCATAATGTTTAATAACACGATGAATTTATAATAATGTGTGATTTGAAAACACTTGTACATCTGGCGAGAATTGATGTAATGATCTGAATTATATTTCAATGCATTTACTTTCATCCAATAATTAGATTATACCTCATAATTGGACTGCATAATTTGCATAGTTTTTAATAGTAATTAGACTGCACTGAAAGTTTAGTTGAATGCATAGAATGCACATCATATGCAAGAATATACAAAATATCCAAGATGCAATAGAATAGGTAAAACGAATCTCTGCCTATATTATATCTCAAATTATTCTTTCAAAAATGTGGATTTGCATAAAAATCCGCAACTAATAATATTATATTCGATATTTGTTAATATTGAAGGATAATATAAAATAATGTAAAATTTTATTCAATATATGTGCAATATTCACTTCACGAAGGAGTGGAGAAGTAAGGAGTCATTTAAACAGACAGATTTTCATTGAAATGTGTAATATTGTTTCATTTGACTGTTCGATACAAATAGGTTTTATCGTTGTGCTTCCCGCGATTTCCTGCTACTTGAACTTACAACGTGTATTTCCATCTTTATCGAGACATACATATAAGATATACGAATAGAATTATCTTACGCAAGACTTAGATTACCGTCAATAACGTTTAAGTGATAGTTCGCACTTAGAGGCAGACAGATAGAAATAGAAATAATACAGTAGCGGACAAATAGGTTTTCATTTATAACAATGTACAAACGTACATGTAATTACAATTGAAAATAAGGAGGACGTTATGTTAAATGTGCATGTGAAAACATTTATTTTTAGAGCGCGAACATTTCAGCTTTTTTCTTTCTCTTTTTCTGTTTCTTTCTCTCTTCTTCTTGATTGAAACATAATTTAGAACAACACGTTTTTCGTATGCCGTATTCATTTGTAAAAGATTTACTTTAATTGCTATAAAGTGTCATAAATGACTAGTTGAATTCTATATCGTAATACTGTACAGGGCTTCTCGAGAGTCAAAACATTTTCTTCTAAAATTCCGCAATATAAGTGAATATCAATGAAACAATTTGAAATAACGTTTTCAACGACAATTAACTTTGAGAATGGTTTATTTTATCATTGAGTTTTATGTCGTGTTTATGTAATTCTTTAAAAATTTCCAACGAAATGTAAAATAATTATTCCCTATATGTGATAATAATAATTATATTTATTCTCCGTCGGAATTTTAGAACAAATATGGAATAGAATACCCTATACACATACGTGGCTATCGAGTAACATGTATACTTTTATGATTTGTCCCTTAAATTGTCACCTGTATAGTACAAATAATTTCTAGATCGTTGTACATTGGTATAATACCAGTTTTTCAGTGAAATTTAATTACATTTTCTCGCTCGCTTTCTTATCACTAATTAAAATATATATATATGTATATTATAAATACCTATATATATATATATATATATATATATATATATATATATAAAATTCCCTTTACATAGTCTACTTATATTAATTTTGTTTAAGCTTTATTAGCCATAGACAATCTGCTTGGTATTTACAGAGATTAGATACAAAATTATAAACAGTTCTTAGTACAAAATAATTTTATGACTATAACGATTAAGGTTTAATAGCGTAGAGCAGGCCTAGGCAACCTTTCACGGCCTATTAGCAAGTTTTCTCTCCCCTTCTCACTCTTCTTCTCTTCCCACTATTCCTCCCCTCTTTGTTTCCTTTTAACATGTTAATAATAATAATAATCATTCAGATGAAAGTTTCACATTCACCAAATTCGTCTGAGGTATGATATTTACAAATTCTGCAACATTAAGTTTCATTTTTTTCCTTTTCTTTTCTTTTCTTCTCTTTACCAAAAACGCTTTATAGAGTAGGCCAGGGAAAAACATCAACTAGCCGGCATCAAATCTTCTTATAATGCTAACCGTCGAAGAACATTTTCTATTAAGTGTTTAGTAACAATTTTTCGGTGTTTTTTTTTTTTCGTTTTTGATAACAATGAAACAAGAAGAACTATCTTACGTTATTCTATGTCGAGATAAAACCACAAGAAACGAGCCAAGTCGACGAAGAATTATATACTAGATGAAATATTGTAATGTAATAATTATTCGTGGCATTATCCTTTCTTTCTTTTTTTTTTTTTTATCATTGACCTGTCGAAAATTATTGTCCAACGCAAGACGAATTGAAAACTGAATGACTGATATGATGGTATGTTATAGTGAAGAAGCCAGAGATTGCCTGTGCCTGAGTAGAAGATAGTATAGCTAGGTGAGCTCTGCACAGTCTTCCGTGATTACCTCTACATTTCTCTCAATTCCACGTCAGATTAACAATCGGGTGTGCCGCGAATCTGATTCAACAAAACCACAGTTAATGATGCTCCTTCATTTTAGCAGAATTAGAAAAGAAAGTCCCTTAAGACGTCGAATCTATGGAAAGTTCGTTTCACATGATGAAATTCGGTAATTAATTAACAAACCTTTCTATGCTTCTTGTGAAAAAGTATTACAGATTTTAGCTCCGTTGATAATGATAAACAAGAAATATTCAGTGAACATAGATTGGAAAATTAACCCTGTCAAAAGTTATGTTTAAGTTTCTACATCAGTGTGCAACAAGTAATCTGCGTTGGCTGAGTATTTTTTGTTTATTATCGCAAATAACGTAACAGGGATTTGCTTCAGCAATGGAGCACATTTCCAAGACAAATAATACTTCCAAGCTATTGGAAAATTTTTGAAAAAAAAGATCCTATATCCAATTTATTTCATTCTATTCTCGACTCGTAAACACTTTTACTAAGACGATCACTTTTCCTGTAACGAAATTTCATCTTTAAAGATTTTAGGATATGTCTGTTACCTTAATAAATATTACGCGAGTACTGATGTACAAAAGCTATTACAATTCGGGCACGAGATTAAACAAAAATATCTTTTCTCAACATTTAATCCATTAACGTTACAACGATCGGTCGCGTTCGATGATTATTTTCACCAGAGACCGGTAAGTTTTGTCAAGACATCGCAAAATCTGATTTCTCCTGTGTGTGTAAAAAAAGAATCGCTAACTATGAATTTGTAGAAAACAAGAAGGTACAAGTAGCAAATATATAAATAAACGAACATGTATATTCAAACTTACGTCACCGGTCGTTGTAGTGTTAAATAAATTGGTAATGATAGACATGTACCCTGTATAGAAATCTTTTGTTATTTCGTACCATGCAAAACGTACTTGAACAGACAGATTGAGAAAAATGCAAACGAACACTCTGCAGCAATTTAACACGAAATACTCGTTGTGGACTCGGATTGTAATAGAAGACCGGAACGAAATGGCAATTCCACCGTTTATACAATCCTCTTCTCATTGTCAATACTATTTGCAATAGTACCAACATGGAAGATTGAACGATCCCGGAAGCCTTGGGGCTTAAGCGTGATTGTCGATCGTACACTTGTCGCAAAACATTCGTTCAAAGGAAATTGTAAAGAAGAAACCCGTTTGCTTCATAGAAAATTCGACCGATTTCCAATTCACCTCGTTAATTGGGATCGTCGAAATCAACGTAGAGCTCACGAACCGAAGCGACGTTCATGAAACATTAGGTTCGTTGAAACGAGTGTTTTCAAGCGATCGATGTAATAATGATGGAGAATATCAACTGACAGAATATCTCTTCGAAAATGAAAATACGGATCCGTGTAAATCAAAGTAGGTTGTGAAAATGAATTGCACGTGGATGGATTACTCAATTTTTAACTGAGTACTGAGAAATCTGGAATACTCGAACAGAGAGAGAGGATCGTGCATTTTTGACAAAATCTTGCGAGTGAATTTGCACAATGTTTCACAAAGCTCTGTTGGAAGAAAAATTTTTTAAATATGTTCTGTCGGTGTTGCGAGGTTGCATTTTGTCAGTCGACGAAATTGAAAACAGAAGGCAACGTAAGACAAACAAACCCCTTCACTACTGAGATTTTCGAACCGGTGTAGGTACAGGTAGGTACGTAGAGATATACTAAATTATCACATGAGTAGACAAGTGAGTTACTCGTTAGCAGTAGGGGGCAACGATACAGCCAAAGGCAGCAGTATGCTTATATCGATGAATCTAAACGCAACTATGATTCGTCTTTTTTTTTTTTTTAATGTCACGCGCGGGTGACGGCAGTTTCTTTTCGATTTTCTCTCGTTTTTTTTCTTTTCCTTTTTCACTTTACTTCGACGCTAATATCGTGACAACTATGAACTCCTGTAAATGTCTATCTTAACGAGGTGCCTGATTTCGGTATAAAATTCTACATTATTAAATCGTTCTACGTTGTCAGTGCGGGAAACACAGTGTCCCTTAACATTTCTTTTCCACTGTTATCGATAATATCTGATAAACTGAACTGTTCTATTCGAATTTTTTATTTACGATTACTTCGCCCTTCTTTCTATTTCCCTCATTCCTCCTTATCTTTCCTGTACCTTCGTCCAACGACAGAGAAACGAACTTACGAACTTGTTACGTTTAAATTCAACGCACGTACGATTTATATATGAATGGCTATGTCTCTGATATATCTACTTCTTATGCGGCGTTACATTAAGATATATAAATAGTATTTTTAATGTTATAACGGTAACATCACCTACGTGCTAGATATTGCGAATGCTATTAATAGTATTCATCTGGTATAAATACGGAACATAATGAGTCGGATGATTAATTAGTTGAATGTCGTGAGAATAGCATCGTTAAACGAACATTTTACTCGAAGGTGTTGCAAACTCGTCGTTTCCTTGCCCCTTCGCGTTTCTTTTCCTTTCTTTTCTTGTTTTTCTTTTTTTTTCTTTTTTCTTCTTCTTCGCGCTTCGTTCCATTTGCGAAAACAAAGCCACCGATATGTTGATAACGTTTCGAAATCTCGCGCCGAAAAAATTCTGCGCTGCCCACCCTCGGGAACGACCAACCTCGTTGGTTTCTCAACGAGATCGTGTTCACAGAAGAGGTAGAAAAGGAACACGGTTCCGACGACGATATCCCGGATTGCTTTCTCGCTGCTAATTCTCGCCGCGTATCGTTCGCGTTCCTCTCGTTCTCAACACGCAATGATAAACGTCTCTTACCTCTCGATGTACGTCTATATGTACAATATACTAGTTCTTTTCTTTGTCTTTGTATTGATCCCGCCTATCATATAAAGTTACAATTATGATGTGTCATAGTCATGGTGCGAGCCACCATTTTTCAACAGCGAAATATGTATGTATATCTCGGTGAATCACTGAACTACACGATATATATATCTTGTCGAACTCCCGCGCGAAAAACTGTGACCACGATACCTAAAAACCTCGTTAGACTCTTTTAAATCTACAATTCGAGTGCTCCGCTCAAATAACTTAATTAGACCTCGGTTCTTCTTCTAAACGTTGCCCTAATTTTGACGCAAACCAATCGCCGATACAGAAGCCAAGAAATAATACTACGACGAATCGTTCTTTCTTTTTTCTTTTTTTTTTCGTTCTTTCTTTCGTGTACAATTCGACGAGAGCCTCGTGTTACTCGCCACACGAGAAATTCGACAGTCCTCGTTCACCTCGTTCGAAACACGAGCGAAATCCTATCGACTCGTCTAGCGATTACCATAAATTTGCGCATTTACGATAAATTGTAACCACCTACACGTTCACAGACACACGCATTCACGCTTAATCTTCCTTCTTCCCTTTCGTCAACTCGCGAAGGAGCCGTTTGATATTTAGTTACGATATTGCCATGCGATTGTAATTCCTCTTCTCTTCCTCCCCTCCCCAGCTCAGCCCCCTTCACGTCTCTCTCTTATTGTTTCATTGTAAAGGAAAGACACGTTCGATAGGGTAACCATCTAATACCTTAAAATACGACAAGTATCCCTTACTTATATCTCGACGATATTAGACGTATCTTTAAATCCATGCAGGAATGTTCACAGCTGTAATTACAATTACACGATATTGCTCCTGAAATTTTCGACGATCACGTCGAGAATCGACTCGTGATCCTCGCGCGCGAAATTCCACGGCGGGGTGGCAACTTCCCCCAAAACGAAGATCGCCCAGCGTTCCCTTCACTCGATTGTCGAATTCACAGTTTTACATCTGTATGTTACCTGTATACGCGTTATCACGTCTGAGCGACGGTCTCGCCGAAACGTCGTCGCGTCGTTCGCGTCGAGACCGTTGGCGTCAACGTGCGAACCCCCGCGGACTTACGTGCTAAGCAAATACGATTACTCTTCCCACGAACCTCGACGTACGATTCTACTACGTTTCAACTTTGACGCACGGTCCTTTTCACGTACGTATCTTACGCGCTTTGGATTATCCACGTCTGAAGATCGTCTCGAAGTTATCAAATCGCCTCGAGTCGAGGACCGGTCTCGCGGAACAGACTCAGGCAGTTCCGAAGAGTTCGTTATCGTTGCCCGGAAACCAGAATTGGACCATCGTCGTTGTATCATCTTCGTCGATGTCTCAGCGCCGAGGGAACTTTACAGCCGTCGGCCCGAAGAATTCAGAACTTCGTTCTCACGGTTATCCAATGTGGGTAGACGGCGTCCTCGGCCAGCCGGTGGCCAACGTTCGAGCGTCGTTTAGTCGGGCACGCGTGGCAACCGCCGCAAACTGTGCGCCCCTCGACTTTGCCGGACGTTCAATATCAGGACGTGGGCGCGTAGCCGAGGTTCTTCCGCTGCAGGAACATCGAGATCTCGCGGAAGGTCGGCCTCTCCGTCTCCTCGCGTCGCCAACAGTCCAACATCAGATCGTAGATATCCTTCGAGCACGCGGTCGGCTGCGGCAAGTAGTTGAAAAGGTTATCGCCACTCTCCTTGCAGCCGTTGTTCTCGCCATCGGCGTCGCTGCAGTCCGCCGCGCGATGCAATCGCCGCAGACTCTGCACCACTTCCTCGTTCGACGAGTGCTCGTAGGGGACTCGTCTGCCCAGGTTCAAGATCTCCCACAGGGTCACCGCGAACGCCCATACGTCGCTCTTCGTCGTGTACTTGCCCTGCGAACGATCGTATCGTGTTATTGGTCTCTCTCTCTCTCTCTCTCTCTCTCTTTCTCTCTTTCTGGTTCCGGGGTGGTTGGATTTGCTGGTGAGATCGGACAGGGTGAACTTGAGGGCCTTGCAGTTTAAAGGGACTTTGCTTTTATCAACGTTGAATAAATTAGGAGAAAGATAAATTGATAAAGTAAACATGGGTATAATGACTCATTTCTTATCGCAGAATTCTTTTAAACGTACATTATAAGCGAGGAATGATCGAAAATAAGAGCTGCAAGGCTCTCAATTACGCTTCGTGCAAGTTGGAATCAATTAGTCGGTAGGTACCAGGAGTAATTGTCCGTACTAGTGTGTCACATTGAAATAAACTGTAGGAAAGAATTTCTAAAAATAAAAACAACAAGTATCGTTTTTAGTAGACAAAGAAATTCGTGCAACAAAAGATTCGCTCAAAATGATAGGGAAATGGTGTTAATATTCAACTCGATGATGCTTGACAAAAGACAAAAGCTAGTTACGTACGTGCCATTGGTGTTTAAGATACTCCAAAATGGGGATGCGATGAAAAGGCGCGCGCGCACACACACAAACACACAGAAGCATCGAAAGTATTCAAACTACAATAGCTTCGTGCATCGATCATAGACAATTTGTGGACAATTAGAAAACACATAGGAGCATGCACGAGACAATGTGTGTATCGCGTTCGATTGGTATCGCCGCGGATAAAGCTTACCAGGAATATGGATTCCCAGGCCATCCAGCGTATCGGCAGGGGCACCGTGCCATCGACTTTGTAATAATCGCTCGCGTACAATTCGTTGTCCGTACCGAAATCCGAGATTTTAATGTGATAAGCTTTGCCCACCAAGCAATTCCTGTAATCGAAAATCATCGTCGGTTATCGATGAACACGATGAATCGGGCCGCTCGCCTCTACAAACGTTCCCGATGCGCGCCATTTAATTAACTCGCGCGGAAACAACGCCGGACGCTACGCTTTTACCGTTATTATCGCTATTATCGTTACCATCGTCCCCATCGAGGTTAGCTTCAGTCCCGGAGAGGCTCGGGCTAGGACTCATTTCGTCCGTCAAAATTTCGTTTTACGGTCGCGCGCGAGCGACGCAGTTCTAAAAAGGTCGTAGTTTCGCGCGTCTCAAAGGGGAAACTTGCGGCGGGGGAACACTTTGAGAATGATTCTAGTCGCCCACGCCGAATCAGTTTCGACTTCAACGGCCGGAGAATTCGAATACTTTTCCGACCGATTCGTTTCGAATGAAAAAGGCACAGGGTTCAAATCGATCGATCTGTCGGTTTCTCTCTCTCTCTCTCTCTCTCTCTCTCGTCGGTATGTGGGGTGCATAGCACGGCCGCCAATCTGCATACGCGTACGCATTCTGTGCATGGCAGCCGACCGGAAGCAGGAATGGCTGCCTGCAGGCTGCGTTTGCACGTACACGTGTAGATGAGCTACGTTTCCTGTATGTACGGTCGCACGCAACTCGCCAACGTTGCGTTGTGGCGAAGTTTACCAGCGGCCGACACTGGATCGTTGAGCGATCATCGCTGTGGGGTTATGGGGGAGAGGAGGGATAAGGTTCGCCATCGTGAAGAAGAATGCGATGCTGAACACACGGGGAATAGGTGGACCGTACATGTGTCAATACCGTAGCACGTTTACGTATTTCGCCTTCGGCTTAATTTCTAGATCGATCTGCAACGAGCTATGCTCAATTACGCTTCAACTTGTCCAGAAATGTAAATAAGATAGACTCGCGACTCGTCATTCGTAATTGTCTGGTCTCCGACGATATTTGAAGTGGAAATACTTCCAGGAAAGTGTTACTAATTCGTGGATTTGTAGAATTTGCGCACTCTCGTCGAACTTTTTAACGTGTTTTTATTAAATCCTATAATGAAACAAGTAGGTACTTTCTCTGTACTGAGCTTTTACTTTTAATTTATATTTTTATTTATATTTAATTTATATTTTATTTATATTTTATATTTTTATTTATATTTTATTTATATTTTATAATTCATATTTTTAGTGTCAGTTTAAGACGACACTGGTTGATAACTTGCGCCAATATATATTTCACATGGAAACACGTAGTACAGTACGAAAAGGAAATAAAATGAATAATGGCTTAATATAACTTATAACTAGAGAACAAACAGCGCACGTGACGTAATCTAATTCTACATTAAATGATTTTACTTTTACGAACGATGGCTTTACTTTTACTCTGATCTCATCTAATCCGGACTGGTTCTAATCGGTTCTAGTTTCTGTGACTATGGCTGTGATTTCTTCAGACGGAAATTACCGACTGACATTTCCAACACTCTGCATTTGTTCATCGTTAAATTTCTCGCAAGTGCGTGGAAAGTTTGCAACGTCGTAACTAAATTTCAATTGTAACCATAAATTACAGAGATAAATCCTCCATTGACAGAGGAGCATCTAAGAAATTGGCGGAATCAGGCGCTACGTAGGAAGCGGTCATAATCGACGCGAATTACAAAGTTTCGTCGGTTAATAGAAATGAATCATCGTTGCGGGGGTGAAGTTGCACGACGGTCGAGCGCTACACGTGTCCTCTCTGGCGTGAAACTCCATAGAGGACAGTGGTAACACCGCGAAATATCCATCGAACGGCGCATTCCACTTCGGTGTCGGTGTCGGCAGACGCTGCCTTCTGCTTTCAAAGACGAACTATAATTCTCGCCGAGACAAACGAGAAACTGAACGGGCATTCGAGTATCCAACGTTATCGAGTGAATGGAGTCAATTAATTTCAACGGCGGAACAAAGCTTCAATTTGGAGGTAGAAGCTAGGTAATTAGCCGCGCTTTATCGATCACTGTTATTGGCTATACTACACTTCTCACGTACACGGACGACGACGACGACGACGACGACGACGGCGATGATGCTGACTTGATCCACGGGAAGTCCCGGGTCAGAAACGTTAATGCAATAAGCAATGTTCACTTGCTGGATCCTATTGAGCCTCCCTGTGTGAATTATATTAAGTGGAAGCGTCTATCTGCGGATACCAGTATGTTTGACTCGATTGTAATTGGATTTGGCGACAAGCGGCGGATAACTAACGACAGACGAGCCGACCTCAAACCGCTGATGTTCTACAATTCAGTCACCCGGGCCCGTTCTGTTCAACTACACTCACCGGTCGCTAATTATATTTTACAGACACTCTGTCCGCCGCGCGAAACTCTCGATAACACACCCTCCCCAGTCGGCTCCGACAACATTTTTGCGTGCGTGCGTACTTCGCGAGTAGATACACTCAGCTACACTCGGCTATTAAGTTATTCATCAAAAGGGAAACTTGAAATATTCAGCGGGTCGGTAATGCGCGAAAGAAGACCCCCCCCCCCCTCCCCGTCGGGTCGTCGTTCAGACGAACGAATCCTCCCTCGAAGACAGTGGTATGGTATCTACTTTCTCTCGGCTCGACTCGAGAGAAGAGTCACTCGTACCGGCTATTATCGATTGTCACCGCGTTCGAGTGTCTTCGGCGAGAGATGCTCTCGCGTTAGACGTCGTTAGAGTGCCAAGGACTTCGCGTGCGATTGGCCGGACTTCGACCTCTCGATGTCTCGACGTCAGATCAAAAGCCGAGTAACGGTGGTTGCTCTTGCCACTAGAGGGATGAGGGAGGAAAGGGATGGAAGAGGTGAACGATCTAGAAAAAGTGAGCGAGAAAGAGAGAGAGAGAGAGAGGTGGGAGATAGAGAAAGCCATTCTCTACATTTGTAATCGAAGTCGGAACAAAGGCAGAGGCTCGCTTAGTCGGGGGTGGAGTACGTACATCGAGTCCTCGTCGTTCTCCACGATCGGGGCTGCACGTTCTTGCGGCGCTATCGCCGTTTCTGGCAACACCATCACCATCGCGAATCACCGCCGTCGCTATTGGTATCACTTTTATCCTGCCGGCCACGTAGAACCGTTTCGTGTACGTGCACGCGTGCACGTGCGCACGCTTCTTTCCACCGTCTTTCTCTTTACCCTCAAGTGTTTCGCTCATATACTCTCGTTTACTCATATACTCTTATACCTACGATCGCACGCACGTTCCTTCCTTGCGCCGCTATTACGGGCGGTAGTATGTACGTGTTGTATGTACGTACGTACGTACGTACGTATGTAGGTGTGGACACACGTACGAGGCGAAATAGAAGCCGTTCTAGAGGTTGCTCTCGCTCCCGTTCTTTCCTCGATCGTGCCAATTGAATTGCATTACCGTTTCATCAGCGATCGATTCTTCCCCTCTTTTCCACTCGGTCCGGCACGGCGAGAATGACTTTATACGAATAAAATAAGGTGCCAGGAGAAATTGGCTGGCGAATGTTAGGATAGGTGGCCGGGGTTGCGGAGCTCCTATCGACGACCGGCGATACTACACGTGAACTCGCCCCTTCCCATTCGTTCCTTTTCCCCTTTCGCGCCACTCAGATTTTCATCATGCTCGCTTGAACCGCGATTGATCTCGCCAGGCGAGATTTATCCAACCCCTCGGAAAGTATTCTTTGTCCTTTCACATCTAACCCTAAATTAATCAATGCACTCTATGCGTTTACGGTTTACGCGTGTACGGTTTACTGCTATTCTGTAAATATTTGGCACTCTAATCGAATTTTTCATCTCCGATCTTATCTCGAGTGATTACATAATGGCCCCTTTGAATTCTGGCCATTATTGAATTATGATTACCATTTATGATTTTCAATGTTTCGAGCGTTTTCTCTTGTTGGTAAAATAGAGATTTCATCGCGTCAAGTTGATTAGGTACAGTTAATTGCAGTTTTGTTCAAGTACGATGCGCCAAGTGTGTATACTTTGAAATATCCACCATTGACGTGTTTCCTCTAGATTGTTAAAAATCTTATTTCTGTACAGAGAGTACAGATTTCGATTATTACTGTTACTTGATTTATTGAGAGTTGACTACCACGCTCGAAAAATACTTGCAACTATATCTGTAATTAAAAACTACATTAAAAACTTATAATAATAATAATATATATATATTTATTATATATATTATATAATTTATCTTTTTACTATTAATTAATATTATAAAAATATATATATGAACATTTTGATATGTAGTCATATTAGTTACAAGTTACTAAACAATGGTGAAGTACACGTACAGTTGCTAGCAAAAGTGTTTGATGCAAGTGTTTCAACGCTTTACAGATTTTTAGTAAAACAGAGCGAAATTTAGAATATCCATTAATGCATTTTCTTTAGTCGATTAAAAATCTTATTTATGAAGAATAAGATGGATTGCAGGTGTCGATTGTTACAAAGAAGATTGCAAAGAATAGTTTAAACAGATTATAAATAAATAAAAAATAAAAATAAATTAATGCGGAAAAGGGGGAACTGAAATGATCTTTTTCGAATAAAATGGGAAAAAAGTATTAAACATCAAAAATGGTCCTAATTTAATGGCCAGTGGCTGCACGTCTTGAATAATAATAATCTCTCCAATACTCAGCGCACAAAAGAATTAACACATTTACGAAAACAATGATAATATTAAAATGAATATTAAGATGGGTGAAAATTTATCTTGGAAGATCCCCTGAAAGTTACTAGAAATTTCATGAACTGTACTCGTTACAAATTCATAGAGAGCTCGGATGACGCAGAGAAATTGCGCTCCTTGTTTCAGTTTCAGTTTGAGATATCATTTGGACCCTGGTTATCGCGAGAAGCAGAGGAAAGGATTAACAATAGAGAAACCTTTTTTCCGTCATAAAAGTTAGAAACGCAACGGAAATCTCGGCGAATCTCTCCCGTCGAATTACAAACAATCACTATCCTTGGCAAAAATGTTCCCGATCAAGCACAACGTACTTAAAAACGTCGAAATCCTTCAAACACGAAATACTGTTGCACTCGTTTGATACACGTAGGAAAAACAGAATTTCAATGAAAGAAAGATTTCAATGTTTCCGGATACTTTCGAGCATTCCCGTTTGCTAAGGCACGACCGAGATAAGAAAATTGAAAAGCCGCTAATTACGTGTTACACGAGGAACTACACGGAGAACGTAACGAGCGAGGTATACGCAAAGCGACGTTATTCTCGAAAGAGAATTTTTAGGAACGAAGATTATAAGCTCTGGGCTACGAGCCACGGGTTTCGGTAAGAGGCCTGTAATAAGACTGCTCTCTTAATCCCTCTTTCAAAGCTACTTCAGACTTCACAGAGAACAGTTTCTTTCTCGCGATGCGAGCTTAACTGATCGTGGCACGCGATGCTCCGACATACGCGAAAGGAATCGGGTTTACAAAAGAGGCGGCGGAGTCGAGAGCGCCGGATTAGAACCCGGCGTGGACGCGTTCGCCGCGATTTTCACTTGAAGGCGCGTTACACACACGCGTCACCGACGAATTTACGCGTAGAAATCCCCATATGGTCGTGTGTTTCGCTTGCGGAGAATCGTCGGGCTCGTCACGGCCGTCGCCTGTCATCCGGCCGGCCGTTCACCCCGACGGCATTACGTTTCGATTAAATTCCAAGCCACCATGAAATTCTGATTCCTTTGCAAATGGATTCGCCGCGTTCGCGAGTCGTTCAACGTGTTCGACGATCGGCTAAATATCTCCCTGGGACAGGCTCGTGGCGAATTCTCGAAAAATCGAACCCGCAGGTGCCGACTTATGGCGGGAGTTCGATCCGAAAATGTGAAAATTCGTCGGACGATTTATAATCGTTATTTTCCCACCTCCTACGGTTTCACGGTTTTCTTGTTAATTTATTTCTGTTGAATTTCGTGCGGCTGGCGAAATGCAAATCCACCGGATCTGGTCGGAATGAGAAGAAAAACGTACGGGGGTGGGAAAGGGGGTTTGAGTGGTTTAATTGTTTCAAAAAATATTCCAACGGGCAAGCGTACTCTGTTTGGACGAATTGCGAACTTCTGTACTGCGAAATGCTTCTTGTTAAACATTGCTCGGCGTACGCTGTAAATTCGTGTTTACGTTTTAATGATCGAACACGGCTCGATTATTTTTCGGTTCTCTCGTTCGTTGGCAAACGGCTGCGAACGCGTATGTAATGTGTAAACGCTCTCTCTCTCTCTCGTGTTTCACACACACACACACACACACACGTGAAGATTTAATAAAGCTGACGGCGAAATAACTTTGGCTCCGCGCAATTTTCCAACGGGGATTCTTCGCTTTGTGCCGGCAGACGGCCGTTTAAAGCTTTGTGAAAGATATGGAAAAAACATTTTCTGAATCTTCCGGCACGGGCGTTTCGAGGAATCAGAGCGAATGAATTTCCATTTTCTCTAATTAACCAACGTTGCAAAGAAAGTAATAAAGCGTAGAGAAGGGAAGCTGTAAACTGTAATGTATTTAGGCAATGTAAATTTGTAGCTTTAGTCGTAGGCTCAGCTTGTAATTTTCCGGCAGAGAGAAAAACCTGAAATTTGGGGCAAATTCATTTGAAGAAAAATCATTTTGTAGTGGAGAGTAGAGATTGTACACGAGCGAGAGAGTTCTTTCGAATCATAGTACCATGTACTATATTATGTTGTACATCGTACAAATTCAAATGTTATATAATTAATTAATTGAATTATATATTACACATTATATTACAGAGCTTCGTACAAGGGACGACTTACTATATCGTGTTCGAACGTGGAAAAAAATAACACGTGATACTGCCACTTACTGCAAAGCGTTACATTCATGCGTCATCTTCCACAATTCGTAAACATTTATATCTACATTCGAGTATAAAAATCCACCTTCGAGTACCACGAAAAAGTTGTTGTTACGTTGAAACGATTCCGCCCGGGATAGAAAAGCTTAAAGTCGAATGAAAAAAATTTCACAATTTCCCAACTTGTGGCCTTCAATTTATCGTTCAAGGATATCGAAGGTGTTGAGATTGACCGCTGTCGAGAAAAGTGAAAACGTCCGATGGATTTGACGAATAGCCGCATAGATCACGAGGCGAGATCGACTTAAATTGTTCTACAGGCTATTCGTAGGCACGTGCAGGGTCGTAATAACACTACGGACAGCGAGCCGGAAACGCGTCCTGGGTGTTCTATTAAGATTTACGAGCGGTCGTTTGAGAGACACTGGTCAACCGGAAACTAGGTTCCACGTGTTGTAAGAGCACCGCGATTTAGCGTGAATATGTACGTATGTAGAGCACATACGCACATATGTGCATCTATACTTCCCATCGATTCGAATACGGGGGGGGGGAGTGGGGGATGGCCATTGCATTTCAATAACAGGAACATGGATGGGTTTCGTTGCATAGCCGGCTATAACGCTTTTGTCTGTGAGAGTCAAGGGTGCCCGATCCTGGATATTATACGCCTTGTGCGTCATGTCAAAGATCATCCAGTTCTATCGTCGAATACCGGCAGCGTTTGCTAGTCTTTTGGATTTCCCTCTGAATCTTTGGCCAATCTATCAATGGTCAGGTATGTCTCGTCGACATCGACGAAATAATATGTGCATCTACGTGTACAAAGGAAGGAATTTCACGTTTATTAATCTTTAAACTCTAAACACGCTCTCGTCCGTAAATCACCGGGCATTTGTCCAGTTTGAATAAAATGATTGTTACAACGTCGGCACGATCCTCCCGTGTCGTTTCGTTGTTTGATTTTATTGTGTTTATAAAATTTGCAACAACATCCTGACGCGAAGTTAATATAATAAACGTGTATAGATGCAATTCAAACAAACGTTATTGGCCGACGAATCGAAATTCGAAGACTTCGGTGGAAAACGAGTTTATTAAAACCAATTGCATTGTAGCTGTAACTGTAAAAAATATAACGGTCGTATTAATGAAAATCGGAGAATTTGGCAAAATTTTGGCAAAAGATTAATGGAACGAAACTTTATATTTACGCAGGATAATGACTCAAAACTGATAATGAAGCTAAGATTACAGTAATCTTAATTTTATTAAGTTTCCGGTGATTTATGAACGGGAGTTATATTTAAAAAAAAAATATTACACGTAGTATTAATACCTATTCACTGAAATATATTAAAACGAATTTGCTGAATTTAGTAGTAAATTCACGAAAAAATAATTTTTATACATTACAGTGGCACAACATCTGTTTAATATTAATATCGAAATTAATTAAACTAATAATAATATCTATTTGTTTACGAACATTAAGACTCACAAACAGACAAGATAAATATCTTAAGAAATTGTTTAGCTAATAATATTCAAGCCTATGATTAAAATTGTTAATTATTTGCAAATGTTTCAAACATACGATGCGCATCATTCGATGTAAAATTCACGCGTTTCGCTTGTTTTCAATAGCACGAGAACTTTGCAAATACGAATTAAATAATTATTATCTCGTCCTCGGTTCCCCTATTAATCAAAGCTCGTTTTACAAAATATAGTTCGGATTTGAAATGTTTTCGGACAGATTCATTCGAGATCGATTAATTGAAAAATACAAATATAGAAATATATATGTATATAGTGGAAACACATCGAGCGAGGAACAATATTGGTGAAATTGAATGACGCGTGAAACGTATCGAGATAAAATTGATCGCGCTGATATCGGAGCGTTTTATAAAATTGGAAATGTCCTGTATTACGCTACGAAAAGCTATTCTTTCTATCGGATCGCCACGCTTGTAAACTCCCATGGAAGTTTATCGAACGTTCCCGTCAAATCGGATGCACGTGATTCTGTACCGTGGTACGTATCTAGGAGATTCGTATTCGCCGCGATAATTCCAGTTGCGACGATGGGTTTTGCGTGGAATCCAGGTCGAACTAATTTATAGTTGTAATAAACCGGGCAAACGATTTCGATGTTGACGCACAGCCGATAATGACTGCTACGTACACGTTTAATCGTTTATTTCCGCGGGAAAATAAACTATCAGTTCTTGCTATTTTCCGCTCGGCGTATCACTAACGAATCGCTGATTTCCCATGTGGTTTTGCGGTTTCGTTTGTTTTCGGCGGGGAAGGGCGGAAGCCTTATGGAAATGCACCCTGGGAGAGCAATAATTTAATTTCAACTTAAGCGCCGAATCTCCAATATCGGAGTTTCGTTCTCCTACCAGCCGATGCTTATCACGAAAGAACCACTTCCACCCTTGCGCGATATTTACTCTTAATCGCTTCGTTAATCGTCAATTTTTTCAATACGAGTTGTTTTTGTGCTAGATATTAATATTTATGGAATATAGCAGAGGCAAATAAAATTCCATTGTTTGGCCAATGGAACAGAACAGCACCTCAGCCTTTGAGTCATAGTCAGCCTTTGAGTCATAGTCACATTTACATTGTATCATAAAAATCAAAGTTACGTAATTTTATTTCGTATTTTCATATCTTTCCCCGACAGAAATTAGTAATGGAATTTAATCTCGAAATTGAGTAATTAATGTAATTAAACAGAAATGACAAAGTTCTGTTTGTATGAATGACAACCTTGCGGTTTTCATCCCTTCGATATGGTTGAGTTGTTGATAAAAAGGAATACACGTTGAATATTTTTATGAGAGCTACATTATACTTGTTATTTTCCTGTCAGTTTAACATCCTACACATTTTCGTGTAGGCAAGAAAATCGTTATTAATAGTAGAAGATCTACGTATCTTGCTAATTTTCAATCAACAGCGTACAGATTCACAGACGTGAGAAACTGAAAATCCTTT
Source organism: Tetragonisca angustula (assembly GCA_036937485.2). Lineage (NCBI taxonomy): Eukaryota > Metazoa > Arthropoda > Insecta > Hymenoptera > Apidae > Tetragonisca > Tetragonisca angustula. The sequence goes on along the minus strand of JAWNGG020000012.1, from coordinate 863,638 downwards.
GATTCGCGCGATCGATTTGTAACAAACGAAACAATGAAAAATCACGGAGTACCATTCAGAGTCAGACGTAACTGGTAAAACAGCGGATTACACCAGTCAAAGCGCAAGACACAGAAATCCTACGTCTTCCTCTGCGAACATCACATCACCGGTAATCCCTTCAGGAAACTCGAAAACTGCTTACCCTGGTATTCGTAGCGCTGCAGAACCGCGTTACACGCCGACCGAGCGATTCAAGGGAAATGAAATCGCGGGCGAGCACAGAAACGGCTTGATTAAAGAACGTCATTTATACGTTTCCACGGGCCGAGAAGTCGAAACAACATTTACGTATCTCCCTCCCCCCTCTCGTTCCACTCCTCAATCCTCCTCTCTGAGGTAAACGAAACATCCGCGCTACGAGGCAAAGGTAACAACGATAGTTGAGACGCGCGCCGCTAAGACGCGTCTATCCTCGTGGGAAAGAGAGATCCGCGCCGGGATACGTTCGCGTTCCCAACTTTCCCCCCGTTGTACTCACCTAGTAGCCAGATCCCGGTGCACGAAGTTCAGATTCTCCAGGTACCGCATGCCCGACGCGATTTGGGCCGCCATGTAGATGAGACAGTTGAAACTGAAACGAAGGGAACAGCGTGAGTTAAGGCGCGAGGCGGCAAGCTTTTCGGGGATGGTGTGAGATTGTTAGGGGGTGGTGGTGGTGGTGGTCGAGACGACAGGAAAGAGAGAGAGAGTGAGAGAGAGAGAGAACAGACGGAGAGTCGTTGGAACGCGACGGGGGCTGGTTACTGGCTGTAGTAGCTCGAAGACTACGTCGCTCACGATTAATAAACGCTTCAAACTCCGAACCCTGGGAGAAACTTATTGGGTGTTAACTTCGCGACGCCTCGCCACATCGGACGAAACTAAATCTCGAGTCTCGTTCGACGAACGCCGATGTTTGCATCGTGGGAATTATTGAAATTCTCGCGTTTGATTAATTTTCACGCGTTCGTTGCCACGGGACTCTCTCCTCCCCCCCTCCCTCCTCCCCATCCACTCCCCTGCGGAGGGGTGGCTGGATCAATTTCAAATGCGCGCCCGCGAATCGTGGGTTAACTTCCCTGACAAAGTTTCGCCTCGCGTGACTCGATTACTTAGAGTTTCTACGCGTTTTATTGTAGTCACCGCGTGTGGGAAGTGGTGCAAGATTGGTTCGAACTTCAGTGACACGGGACGTAATCGAGACCCCAGGGATCGGGAAACCTTTCGGCACCACCGATCATCAACTTGTAACACTTATAATTTAACTTATAATTCTGTTGGATAGAAAGTTGCATTTGATATTATTTACTTTAAACGAATTTATTAAACTGGAGTACGTATTGAAAAAAGGACATTGATGTGATACTTGGTATTGCACATTTTCGGCTAACTCATTAGAATCTTATACAGTGATTTAAATGAGAATTGATATTTGTGTTCAAATTCGTATTAAGAAAGAGAGGTATGATTCTCTTTGAAGATCTGCTGAAAATCTGCTATTAAATCAATGCCTTCTTTCTCTTTTTTTTAATGCAGAATTTCGTCAAAACATAGTTAAAACGGGAATATCTTAACAGCACATTTTCTTAATACGAGACAATTAATTTTATTGATAATTTATATTTATAATTTCCGTGAGAAAATGATAACTAATGCCTGTATAATGATGCTAGTACAGCCAGTTACAAAGAGTGAAGATTTTATTCGAGTTATCAATGTTATAAATAGAAAGCTGTTACAAAGGTATCACGAACTAATCGCTGGTTAAAAAACTCATAAAAGGTTCGAATCTCCCAGCTCGAAGTTTGATTACACTCAAAAGTACACCACTTCCACGAACTACTTACTTACAAAGAGTTCCAACTCTTATAGATTTGAGAATCTACTTAAAAGTATAATATTTTCTCTTCCTTTAGAAAATAGTCACTCATTAAATGTTTGAAAGTTCTCAGTTAGTTTCGAAACCTATTTGCAATGTACACGTTTGATCGGATCTCTACCGATTGAACTATATTTTTATTGAATCTCACTTTCTAAATAGCGCAACAAGATATCCTACTTTGAACATTTTGTGTACTTTTCTATGTTACATCTGGATTCAATTTTTCATTAAATGTACAAACATCTGTAATGAAAGTTGATCGAACAGAGATTTTCTGAAAAAAGGCGATTGGGCAAAAATTTATTTTTATTTAAATGAAAACCAATTATCAACAAATTTCAAAGAAATTTTTCAAAAAGCGAAACGATTGAAATACTCTCTGATTACGAGTATCCATTATAAACGATTAAAATTTCTTTTTTCCTTTTTGGCCGATACCAATAACCATTATCGATGATAGAAATTTAATTTTCGTTGCCGATAACCAATACAAATGATCGTACTGTTTTCAGTTACCAGTAACCATCATCAATGATTCGAATTATTTTATTTTGATTACCTGAAAACCATTATCGGCGGCGGAAGGTTTTTCTGGTCACATTCGATCAATCGTTATTAATCAATATTTATTGACAATATAAAAAAAGATTAATTGTAAAACTTACATATTTTATCGATATGAAAACATATGAAACAGAAAAGAGAATAAAAGAATTAATATAACATATAATTTTTGTATTTTATTTTCTGCAGGTGATTTGCATCGTCAACAATTTGGAATTAAAAATACTCTTCCTATTTAACGAATATCGTGTACGATGAATATTAACGGTCAATAATATTAATATTGATAATTTGACAATGTCGTTATCCAAGTAAAATAAAATTATCACCATCATTATTTCGTCGTAATAAAAGAAAATTTTAATCGTTTGCAACGGTCTATTCGTGATCAATATTTTTCAATTAGCGATACTCGTTCTTGCGCCATGAATTTTTAAAATTTATCCTCCGGTACACGCACGTACGTAATGCATGGATGTCCCGTTAAATGGACAATTACCTGAGCGTCTTAACACCGATCGGCATGGAATGGGCATCTTCGGCAGTGATATGCGTCTTGAGGAATTGGCAGAGGTCTCCGTGCTCCAGGTACTCCATTACTACGCAATACGGCTCCTCGCGGCAGCAAGCACCGAGGACTCTGGCGATATTGCGATCCTCCAGGGCAGCCAGGATCCTGACGTCTCGTTGGAAATCCAACCTTAACAGACCCGACAGCATTTATCAAGTTCTCCCAGTTCTGTCATCGTCGAATATTCGCCCGTTTCGTCGGAATATTAGGTCCGACCGTTCGAACGAAATAAAGCAACAAATTCGAATTTCCTTCCGGAAGATCCGATTTCCTTTCCTTTTCCGTATGCCTGTGTGTATGTGTGTGTCTAATCTTGTTACTCGACATCTTCCTGCGAAAGATTCCTTCCAAATTCCTACGAAATTCCACCGAGTTTGTCGTTTGCCATGTACATAAACGGGAAACTACGTACGAGTGAAAGAGAGAGAGAGAGAGAGAGAGAGAGAGAGAGAGAGAGAGAGAGAGAGAGAGAGAGAGAGAGATAAGAACGAACGTAAGGAAACCGTGCGCAGAGGTCTAATTTTACATCGACGCGGGGAAAGCGGAGGATTGTTAAGGCGAATGGGAATTGCTCGGCACGGCACAGTGTCCATTGCGAAGAGAGAAATAACCGTAAGATTTTCAAAGAAAGTTTCGGCCGTTTCGTTTTGCATGCAGGCGCGGAGGTAGAACCGAGGAGGTGAGAGGCCGCGGTCGTAGTCGAGGGTGAAACTCCGTTTCACCCTCCGAGGCGAGGCAACAAGACGCGTTTCCAACGCAGCGCCGTTACTTCGGCCTTACTTACGATCGGCTTGGTAATGGCACTCTCGCGTGATAGCTTAATGCGGCCGTTAACAAAACTACGTCATCCGTATCGATTCCCCATAAACTGCGAATTCTGGTGCGTGGCGTCGTTCTCGCAGCTTGGAACTTGCCGCGTGGGCGACAGGTATACCAGGTGGATCAGTAAGTCACGGTGCGAAAGGGAGGATTCTATGGCTCGAGACAAGACGAAAGTTCAAGAGCGGCACTCGAGGCTTCGTGTTCGAGAGGATCCCATTTGCAAATTAGTCGACCTACGCTTGCAACAATTAACACTCGTCTGTCCCTTGTACGTCAGTTTGATGGAACGTCTAAGATCCCGATGTAAAACTGAACGTTTGAGAGTAGGCTACGTAGAAATTTATTCTATTCTGTTCCGCTGTTGAAAGAGTCTGCGAATTTGGCTCTTTTCTTTGTGAATTTTAATTTTTTATCAATCGTGTCTATTTTATGTCCAAACGAGACGTAAACTTGACGTTATTATCATATATTATAATATTATTAATTTATTATAATATTAATAATATATTAATAAAATTATATTATTGTTATTATTATATTATATTATAATATAATATTCTGACATTATGCAGTATAAAAAAAAAAAGATAGCCACAGTAATCGTCTATTGGTGAAATCTGCAATGCCAGTCATTAACACATATGTACGTTCAAAACTCAGTCGAATCGACTTTCAAGTGCATTTTTCTCCATAACAAAGCTCGCAACGCAATTTCGATATCTTACAACCTACCCGGTATATTTGATGCAGCTAAATTTTACGCGAAATAATACGTACGTCCGTAGGTGGTGGATCAGCGTTAATTGCAACACGTTCGTTTCGATCCTTCTTATCTAATGACCGCGCGATCGAGCGTTCCAGGGAACGGGCTGTTGCTTTATCTGTTTCGCCGCGATAAGCCTAAGAGGCGCGATTCATTTTCCGAATGAATATTCATGGCGAGAGGGAGAACGACTGGCGGGAGATCGAACGAGAGAGACGAAAATGTTTCTCAAGTAATGAGAAACACCGGGCATCGGCTATAACCGTGTAATCGAGCTTAACGTAAAGTAAACCTAAGCTACGTGGAAAAATATCATTTGCCGAAATAAAAAAAAAGAGAAAAAAGAAAAAAAAAAGAAGAGAGAAAGAAAAAAGAAAAATTGAATTTCATGGAATCGAAATGTTCGAACGACTCTGTGTTTGTTCGTGAAAATTGGAAGCATTGTTCGATAGCCGGAGGAACGAAGTTATACATATATCCTGGAAAAATGGCCGCGATTGTTAGCGGAGGGAGAAAAACTCTGCTCAATAATGAACGAAATACGAAACGATGGTAAAAGGGTGCTCAGGATCGGGAAACGCGAACACGATTAAATCATATCGTGTATCCGGGCATCGAAGAATTCAATGCGCTATTTTTTCTTTTTTTTTTTTTTTTTTTTTTTTTTTTAACGAGAACACAGACCGGCCGAATGTTAGTCGCTTCGTTATTTCAGACAAAGCGCGCGCGACCGACAACAGAGTCGACAGCCCTGACGTCGATTACGACGCATGAAATATTCCTCATTTGTCGCAAAGTAGCATTTTTCGTGCGCGTACGTCAACTGAACGAGTCAGTGTCGCCGATGGATCGCCAACGTTGTAAATTATAACAACTGGGCAACTATTTCTGGGAGTTGGCTTTTTCGTTAGTGTTTGGCAAATTCAGTTAAAAACTTATGGCCGAGTACCGCGTACTGACGTTACTAGTAGCTTTATCGCTCGTTAAATCGCTGAAAATTACACGTCGCTGAATACTTAAAATTAAATACGTGACGTCACAGTCGTGTCGTCGGTTATCAAAGTTGAACATCCCGTGACGCTGCAACAACGTCGTCGATCTCTAAGGGCTGTAAAATCACACGATGTCACAGACGCGTCGTTGGTTATTAAAATTGAAAATTACATGCTGTTACGGTAACGTCTAGCTGAACGCTAGACTGCAGACATTTATATTTAATTCCGTGTTTTTTACGAAGGAAATTCGAAACAACGTTGCCTAAGCAGAAATTTGCTTTCGCTCTAATTAGCGATCGATAGAATAGACATTTATACATTCATGGGAAATTGGAAGGCATACATACATGTAACACGCAAAATATATGGAACGTCCAAAGTAGAGTAGTTTGTTACAATACATACAAGAATTTAAAATTAAAAATAATATATAATTTTCTAAAATTTAATTTAATTAATAAACGAGTAGTAAAATATAAAATAATTGAACATAAGACAGAAAACAATAAAAATTGCTTTGTATTTAATAAATATATAACGATTAGTTTAAATTATAAAACAAATTTCTATTTAGATTTCATTTTTTTTTTTTTTTAGCTGCGTTCGTAAACATTTAGAAACGCATCAGAAAAAATCCGCCTAATACTGCCTTTCAGTAATCGCTGAGAATACGTTTATAAACGACGTAATAAACGTAATACGTAATAAACGACGTTTCCAGCGTTAACGAACGATCGAACATTTGCAAATTGAAAGGAAAACAAGGTTCCTTTGTCCTCGATCGTGAGATCGCGTGGACAAGGCGAGAGCGCCATGTGAAAACACGAAGAAGGAAATGAAGCGAGTTCCAGTCACGATAGGGACGCGATAAGTCATCCTCGCGGTAGGAGACTTGTTGCGTGAGCAGGCGGCTCGAGGAGGAACCGTGGAAACTACGGAGGAACCACGGATCGGATCGTTTCGATTTTTTTTATTTATTTACGACGGCGCGTGTATCGGTCCTCGGAACGCCGGTATTTACACAAATCACGATAAAGCGGAACGACGGGAGTACATTAGTAGAAACGGCCGGTTTATCCGATAAATCGTGAACGCGGTTGCGAGAAGAGTTTCGAAATCTATGGCTGCATGGCGCGTCCGATGGATTTTCTCTTGAATTTGAGCCCGGTTATTGCCGTACTCCCGATAGTTTCGATTAAATAACGTTCTTTTCTTATTTCACTTTATACTATGGGCTTCGTGTTTTTATATCGATCGAAATGTGTATCTTCAAGCGTTATCATTGAATCTATGATACACATAATTGTATACATCTTGCCTATCACATCACATTACGGAAAATAAATTTAACTGAAAATAATAAAATATTAGCTAGAAGTCGAATCGTAGATGATGATATCTATGATTAATTAAAGATTAGAAATGAGACAGTATTTTATCAAAGGATCGACTTCGGTACGACTTCAGCAACAACGAGAAACAGCAAAGAGGTTTTAGCATGTAAAACATCTTTGTAAGAAGAAAGGCGTTGAACCACATTGAAGCGAGTCACACGTTAATCGGCCGCTTTTTCCAGAATCCTCCCCCGTTGGAAGCTCAAAGAGGAAGAGAAACCTGTTCGTTTTTCCTTGTGTCGAACTACAGCCGCTACGTGGTAATTTTAGACCGCGTCTTTCATCGTGGCTCCTCTCATCACCGCTCGTGCGACGTCGTCGAAATTAGTCGGGAACTGGGACGTGGCAGGCTGAAAAATCTCCGTGCCGGGATCGTTCCTTCCATTCTCTCCTTCCTTCGGCAACAAGCATCAGATAACTCATTCGCGACGACGAAACTTTGCTCGTCCTTTGCCCCCCAAGCCACAAAAGCTACAGGACACGCGCGGATATTCGATAGACGTTGTCGATTTTCGTCTTCGGGTAGAAAGCTTTGTCATCTGCCCTTTGCGGACTCGTTCGTTCGGCTCTTCCTTCCTGTCCTTCCTCTTGGCCAACCCCCCCCCCCCCTGATACCACGAAGCGCGGCGAACTCTCGATACCCTATCTACTCCGGTCATTGTATGCAAATCTATTCCATTCGAGGAATCGAACTGGCCTTTTTCTGATGTCTAGCTTGATAGCCGCGAGAACGATCGTCTTCGCCGGTATATCTGGACGTTTCACCGCCGTGGGGTTGCCTCTGTGAAACGACACGGCCACGATGCGACCGAAACGCTAGAAGGGGGGCAAAGACCCCCCCCCCCTCCTGTCCGATTTCGGTGGAAAAGAAACCGGGACACACATTCGGTAAGAAGCGGGAACGCTATGAATTTTATGCACAGGACAGCTATTCCTGGGACGGCGATCGCTCGGTGCATTCAGAATCGGTTTGCATCACGATCCACGTTACTTCTGTGCATGGTCAGCTAGCGAAATAGAACCGATTCCGTTGCGTTCTGCTCGCCAGCCATTGTGTGTCTCCGTTACCTTCGATATCGACGGCGTCGCTTCCTTGTACGGTTTCATTTTCATTTTAATCGCAGTCGTTTGAAAGGGACTTTTAGGGGGTAGGTCATTATTTTCTGCGTGAGAAGTATTTTTGCGAGAGTGTTCTTTCTATTTTTTCTTCTTCTTTGGTACGACGGCCATTATCTCTGAGATCGTGATACAATCGAGCATGGTGCGATTCTATTTGTAGAATGCAATTTTTTTTTGAAATACAACTCATCGCTTTCGAGAGACTCGAGGTGGAAAATTTATCAAACGAGTACTAGCGAATAAGCAGATGTTTCTACTTGAATCTTACAATCGATATCGTTTTTCTTCCTTCCTTGCAACACTTTCCTCTTTCCCTTGCTTTCGTTCTATCCTTCATTTTTTCCTTTTCTTCTTGCTCTCCTTTCCCACGTTTTCCCACATCGGTAATATTGCAATAATTTCCGACAAAATCCTTTTTTTATTAAGCTTCATATCTCTTGCGTCAATTTGACACGTTTTTCTTATAAAATGTGCAATATTATTATACAACATTGAATTTTAGTCTATTTATTGTTAACATTATAACGACAAATATTCTACGTACAAATCATTATAATTTGAATGATAATGATTAAAAATACAATTCAACAGAAATCAATATTGATTTTGATAAAAATACTTTTTGTACAATTGTGCAAAAAAAAAAAGAAAAGTCTGAAATCTGTCATACCAATAAATTTGGTTGCTCTTGCGTTAATAAAATAATTTGTAAATTTACTAACTATTTATTTTTCCTACCAATGCGTCATTTTGACACCAAGGAACAAATTAAGCTGAAATATTTTCATTATCAAAATGTAAGAAATTGAATATACATACAGTTACTCAGATTAATATTCGAACACTTAGATATTTACAACGACGAAAGTATTACGATTTCTTGTTCAATGTTCTGAGCCAAAGAGATCGTTGTAAAAGGGAGGCCTTTAGATCCATTGTAGATTTTTCCGGCCGCGAAGTAAGTTTTCCCACATACTACGAACACTTTCAAGAAAGACAACAGAAAATATCTCCACTTTTCTACGAAAAGACGTGCAAACGTCGTAGAATGAAACGAACCAGGAATTTTGTTTCACGGAAATTGTAACAGTTACGAGATATTAATCACTAGAGTAACTGTGAAATGATCAACGAGAGGATCGAGCCAAACTTCCGTGTTTCTGGTCCCCGAAATCACCCGGAACTTCATCGTTGAGAAGGTCACCGTTTTGTTCGCCGAACAGACGAAAATCACGTTTCTCGCGTAATCCGGAGATCGTTGCACCACGGCTGGTAAAATGTTTATCGCGGTGACGTGGATAGGAGAGAGGAGGCAATGGCTCGATCGAGGCCCGTTGCAACGGTGAAACACAGTGAATGCAAATTGCGCGCGCTCCACGCTTCCATACTCACTTTTCTTTCTCGCTGGCTTCCGGCAGTAAAAATTTGACGGCTACGAGACGCTTGCCAACCGTGGTCGTGGTCCCGTACTCCGGTATCCCTTCTGCTTCCGCCACGTATACCTTTATGGGCATAATTTGTTTACGTTTAACACGGGAAATCGTTTTTCGGTGGTGGTTGTTCGGCCGGCTATGAAGAAAAATTCGCCCGGAGCCAACCGGTTTTTATTGCGGAATAAAAGTCCGCGGTATCGCCGGTCGCTCGTTAGAGCCATAAATTCGTCTAACGAGAATGGATGATCCCTGAATTAGATTATTCGTCGCGCGGCGAATTTATCGCGAAACTTTCGCCGACAACAGTTATATTCCGCGCGGCGTTTGCGCAAGATGGCCGTCGATAGCGGCCAGTCGGATGCCGGAAGTCAGATAATGCCCGATACACGCGAGCGATACGATATCGTTTCTAGTTTCGTAGCGGTGACGTCGTAGCGAATTCAGCTTTGTATTTTCAATAGCGATGATGTTGTGCGCGTCGTGCTGTTAGAGATAGTTTTAATTGAACGGATTGCAGCGATAAGGATTGAGTAATGAATTCGTTCCTCTCTCTCTCTCTCTCTCTCTCTCTGGTGTATAAATTTCGTCCAAAATGGTACAAAAATTATCTATCCTCTTCTGTCAGACGATCTCTTGCTTCACATTGCAAACAGCAATGTTACCGATCCATAGAGATTTAATTTCACTTTAAAATACCTTCTTAAAGTTTCTTAAACGTAACTTTTTCTTAAATATATTGTCATTCTTAGGATTTTATGGACAAATAGAGTATTCTGAAAAAAGTGGCATTTAACAGTTTGTCTGAAGGGAGATCAAATCTCTGGGTTAGTAATCTAGGGTCGAAAAAGCAATGATACTTAAAGTAACAATACTTTTGCGTAGGCGAATTCGTAACTCAATTGAATATTTATTGGCGTTAACTGCTATGAAACTTGCAGGTTAATTTCCATTAATTACAAACTAAATCTCGCTGATTTATTGAAATTATTGAAAAGTAGAGCTGCACTAATGTTCGACTACCGCGAATAGGTGAAATTCGCATGACACTTCAAACGAGATTCTTTAGTTTAATATTGATTTTTGATTTTACATCAGGCAATCATGAAAATACGAATCTTTGAATCGAAATGCACTCGCGGACAGTGGCCTGTATCCTAATCGCAGCAATCCCTCTAATTCGCCAAATCGCGCAGCGATCACTACCACGAGATTGTTTACACAGTTTGTTGCTACTAATTATCTAATTGACGCAACTGTTGCATTTTCCTTTTTTCGACGAAACATGTCACACAATTAACCTCTTGCGCTGGAATGACGTGTCACGCGCGTCGAGCATTTCTCATCCCAAATAAATAATGTTGCAACATTTTCTTAGTTTCAAGTATATTTAAACGCAATCCAGGCAACACAAATGACAAGTTGATTACTTTTCAACAATTTCTATCCAGTGATATCACATCGACGAGTTCAAAAGGGAAAGAAAGCGACGAATTATCGTATGCGGGCTCGGCCACTCGTTACGGTCCGCGAACCAGTTGGCCAGCGCAAGGGGTCGAAACGATTAAGCAGCAACCCGCGCGTATTCGAAACAAAGCCGCTGCTGACCAAAACGAAAAAAAAAAAAGAAAAAAAAGAAAAAAAAGAAAAAAAAGGAAAAGACCCGCGTAATACGTCAAATATATCCTCACTACTGTAGTAGCAACAAATTGGTCGAGCAATTAACCGACATGTACGAGCCGATATTCCCGCCGAAATCCAAGCCGGGAGGAAATGACTAATTTTCCAATGGCAACCAACGCACACCGCGAGCGCTGCAATCGGTCAATTCGGTGCTCGATCCGCGGTCGAGATTTCCAAGTTCAAAGCCGATCGGCGTGCAAACGGAGATGCAACGGCCGGCTGACGCGGCCGAAACTCGTACGGCGGGGAGAAGGCTGCACGATCACCGGTCTCTTGGACCGGTCATTAACGGTGTGCCAGCGGCCGTACAGGAAACAAAAGGGAATTATTAGCCGCTCTAACGCATTCTAAACTGATTATCCTCGACGAGCTAGACGAGGCGCCATTGTGACGGGAAGAATAACAGGGTGGACACTTCGTTAATCGACGTATTGTTGCGCTCAGCCAGTGGCGAATTGTCCGCGCACGGTCAACAAACGGATTGATTTCTCTCTCTGGCTGGCTGTGCTCTTGGTGTCTCTCCCGACTATTGGGCCCTCTGGCTTGTCGTTTGACCACCACCGTGCAAGGAACGCCGGCCCTGTGTCGTGTATATGTATATGTGTATATATATATATATATATATATATATATATATATATATAGACACACACACACACGTATATTCCTGAATCAATGCGGAATCGACGGGCCGCGATGCGATGCCACTGTCGTTTGTCGTTATCGATTGATCGCGCGAGCGACGCCGCCGCCGCTACATCCGGTTTGTTCGCAATATCGGCCGTTTGTAATTTAACCCTGCGCTACGAGCTCGATGCTATTTCAGTAGGTGTTTCCGTTGCTCCGCATTAGTCGGGTAAAGCGACACTTTATAAACAGCCAGTGTATTATGATAATGTTGCGGGAATCGCGTGGAGAGGCTAGGTTTGACGTTACAATGCTACCACGCCGTTGATACGGATGCGCCACGGGGACTGGGAAACGCGAGATTGCTAATTTCGCGATTCCGCATCTCGCGTACGCGAGAGCTACGAGGACTGATTACGACGACGAATCGTGCGGAATTTTCGAATGTTGTCGAGAGCGTTTTGCTTTCCGCGTGTCGCGAAACAGAGAGTTTTCTCAGTTTTCGAAACGTGTGTCTCTCGCGCTTCGTTTCGAAATCGATTTCCCCTTGTTAGCTGGATTTCCTCTTTAATTGCATCTCTCCTCTGTAACGAAGTTCAGAAGAATAGATAAAAGAACGTTGTAAAGGAAATTTTCAATCGAACGAACGAGGACGTCCTTTGGATTCAATTTCGGAGCGAGAAGAAAAAGGGTGGAAGGAGGAGGAAGTGTCTGCAAAGAAGTAGATAAAAAAAATTGTCGTCGCGTAGATAGAGAAAGAGAAACTAATAATTTTGGAGAGAACGAGCTATTGAAAAAGCTACAATAAAACATATTGTTTGCGAATAAAATATGGCAATAAGAGGTAAATTTATTTTCCGCTGGTAGATCTCTTGCCGCAAAAAAGAAGAGAGGAAAAAAAAATAGTACGATTTCGTTGCAATGAATGGATTGCAATCAAAAAAAGCAAACGAACGGTGCTGATGAAACGTTATTTGTTTGCGTATGTTTTACTATAATACGTTACATCTACATTTGCGGAAATGATGTAAAAGATTATTTTATTTTATTTACAACCTGAAAAAATTCGATATTCGACGTACACTGACGGTCAAAAGTTTAAGGCTACTGTTCACGTTAAAAAACCAACTTCCACTCTTTGAAAATAATTTCATTTAAGACACTTTTTACGCAACATCCAAATGCTAATGTCAATACATACATATAAATGCAAAATTGAAAAAAAAAAAAGAAGCGAAAGTAACATACGTCACGTGCTTCCCATAGAAAGATCCTTCTTCGTTCTTCAGTAGCAACTTTTGCTGTTCTAGGCGGTCTTTCGATTAATTTATTTAAATTTTTCAAATGGGATATTGTTGCGACAATGTTGCGAAATCTCCATTGAACATTCTTACGAAGTAAGAACACACGTTTTCGAAACTGTCTGTCAAGCTCTTCAACGTCAGAGTAAGAACAAACTAGGCTAAGCTAACGATTCATGGTTTAGTAAGATTTTTCGAAAGAAAATGCTCAGCATCGTTACTCCTAGCAATAAATTTAAAACATATCGCGTAATGAGTTTAAAAAAAACCTGACAAAAATATTTGCAATCTTGCATCAGTATTATCAAAATCCTACATTGATACAACTGGCCTTGAACTCTCACAAACACCGGTTAACCTCTTGCTACTTTTGTCCCAAATTGCAACATCTTAAGTATATATAAATGTTACCCAGGTTAATTACTTTTTAATAACTTTTATCCAGCGATAACATGCCGACGAGTTCAAAAGACAAAGAAAGCGACGAATTATTGTATTCGGTCACTCGTTATGGTCCGCGAACCAGTTGGCCAGCGCAAGAGGGAATCCATCGCGCGAGAGATCGAGATCGAAACGAAGAAACCGGGCAAGTACCTCGATCAGGATAATAAAACAAACCTCCGAACGCGGAATGAGGAGAGGGAAAGTAATTCGTTACCCAAGCGGCCGTGACGAATCGTCGATCGTGGCGTCCCGCTCGCGTGTCTAATTTCAAATAGACATGTGCTTGCTGCGTAATAACAATGTTGTTACCGTTCCAAAGGCCCCTTCGGCAAGTTTCGAGAGCATGCGGAGGCGATGCCGTGGGAAGAGCGGTACGCTCGTCTGCTCCAGACGTTTCTTCAGAGCCGAAAGTACCTCCTGTTGAGTCGGCGACTGAAACAAGGAAAGAACAATGCATCGTTCGTGATATCGGCCGATAATCAACGATCTACGATCACGCTACAACGCGGCAACGCGAGCCATGCTCGGTTACCACGGGGGTTTCACGGAGGCTGGTCAGCGGATGAATTATTCGTCGATTCCCGTGCCAATAAATTACCCCGTGATGTATTACACGAGCCCGACAGTAACTTACACAATAATTTAAGTGGCGAAATTACCTCCGCTAAGGTAATAAAACGTTTCCCAGTGAATGAGCATCCCCTAGCGAGTGAACGTTGCCAGCAGAGTACACGAAGAGTAAGGGGGAGAATCTTTTCGTGACTTTTTGTTTGTGATAACCAGGATTAATGGAATAAACATTTAAGAATTTATTGTAATGTTTAAAAATGCAACGTGGCGTTCGCATGATAGCCAAGTTAAGTATTTAGTGGACTGATCTCTTTACTCGTGTACTGAAATATTTTCAAATAATAAACTCAATTGTTTTGGTAAAGGAAATTTGAGATACTTCTTGTTTCCTCTCCCTTGTCCTTCGTTGCGAAAGATTAATATCTAATATCGTTAGAATTAACTTCCTCGCGTTGAAACTTACATAGCAGTCGTAGAGTTTCTCGTAAAAATATTTTACTTCTTATTTACGAGAAAGATACGAGTAATTCTTTCTGTCAAATAAACTTAGAAAACGTGTTAAAGATAGTTTCCTTTTCGAGTTGACGGACAACTGCCAATGTTCGAAGTAACATTTTGTAACACTGTTGACAACTTTCGTCCTTTTTGCTTTCACATTCTTCTTTTTTTTTTTTTTGTAGTAAAACTTGAGTTTCTATTTAATTTTTACTAGAAGTACAGAGTTTACAGAGAACGAAATTTACGCGCTTATGAGAAATCTTTGATGCCATCCAAATTTATTATAACACGAAGTCTAACAGATAAAACTTTCTATTTAAATATCGTTCCTTTTCATTTTAAAATGCAGAAAGATCAGTAGTTGACGAGGCATTGCCCGGACTTGTACGATCTTACAATTAGTAATATTTAGAAACAGTTCGCACGCGGTAATAAACAGACAGGGAGTTTAAATGTCCATAATCTGTTTCATCGTTCGATCGAATGAATTTCGTCCGTTCGACACCCATCGAAAGGGCTTCCCGCCGTCGAAAATCTATTTTTCCATGTAATTTCCAATGGGTCTGTGATCGGAAATTGTGTCTACACACCCCGGCTCGTCATCGGCGCGTCAGATACTCTCGATTTTACGTTGAAACGTTCATTGTTACCCATGCAAAATGAAACTGAGAAGAAGAGATGAGAGAGAGAGAGAGAGAGAGAGAACTAGAGGGAGGAAAATGGGGGAGCAGGGATCGCGACGAAACGACCAGTCGAACGTGACGGGTATAACATTCGACACGTCCCATTGTAAAACTGCATCGAGCCACCGATAAACCCTGGCTCGATGTTTTCGGAGGACGGTCGTTTGGTTCTAATGACGGATCGCGCGGGGACAATGATTGGCGTCGCTACGATGCGTCAAGGCCAGGCTCGACGAGCCACCCCGAAATGTTTTGACTGTTTCGAGTGGCGCTGTCGGCTGTCAATCACGCGCAGACGTCTCGACGTAGACGACCACTTTCGCAGCATTGTGCTCGGAATCAATCTGCCTGCAAATCGCACACCGCTAGCAAATCGTCGCGATCGCGCACTGAAATCGTTTCATTCTCGGTCCGGCATCCCCGAAAAGTGCCCGTGTCTTTCGCGAGGCTATTCGCGCGAATAAAACTGACGCAAGAAAACCGTGGAACTCGCGTGACGAACCGGGACTCGTATCCGATCGATCCGATTCCTCTTCAACGCCGCGATGGCGGGCAAAGACGTTTTGCCATCTCCCAGAGGGGGGGTGTGGCTGCTCGATGAAACGAGCGTATTCGTGGAAAAACCTGTCGTCCCGCCGGTGTAACGCGGATAAATCACAAACGCGCGCTGCAAATTTGCCGTGGCGTATTTTTATTCCAGCGGATCACGATTTTAGGCGCAGGTTGTCTAATCAATCCCCCCCCCCCTCAATCCGCGTGTAATATTTCTGCGATGTCGGCACGCGAGTCGACGGAAATCGGGGGGGGGGGGAGGTTGGAGGGACGGGTCGCGTGCACGCGAACACACGAAAGGGAGAGGAGAAAAAGAGAAACACAGATAGAAAATAGAGAGAGAGAGAGAGGGGAGGGGGTTAGAACGTCGAGGGAGATAGGATTGCAAACGTGATTACACGACGCGCTTTCTCTCCGCAATTAACAGAGCGAACTGGCCCGGAAGCCACCGGACCGCGTAATGATGATACATTCCACGAGGGTTGCTCCGAGGGTATTCGCGGAAAGGGTTCGACGCAACCCGTTGACAGCAGTTCGTTTATACGTCGACGAACCGATCAATCGAATGACTCTGCAGATTGTGCGGAAACGTTGCTGAACACGCGTGATACTTTATTTGTTTGACAGCGTGCATATATCCCTTTTGCGTTACTTGTTATGGGTAAATAGCATTATATCCGTTGTGATCAGTGTCTTGCCGTTTATACATGGAGGGATTCGTATGTGTAAGTCGTACGTTGTTACTTTCGTTGTTTCGTCGATCAATATTCCGTTTGATCAAATGTTGGATCTGTCTGGCGGGTTTTTGAAAAAGCGTATGAAAGACTGGAGATCATATGGATTGGTGATTCGTAATGTGTGGTCGGCATTTAATAAAAATTAAATTTATTAATTTAACAAAAATCGAGAAATATAACGTAAAATATCCAAAGTATGGTAATCAGGTGGAAGTGAGGTGAATCTCTGCTTAAATTGACAAAAAAATTTACAAATTAAATAAATATTAATAACGATAATCCGAAAACACCTCCCAGTTGTCAGTTTTACCAGACACATTGACTGCGTTGACGTTTTCGAGATTGAATTTCGCCCAACGTTCGAAATAGATCTAATCAAATTAGCCCGCCAACTGGCCAAAACTAATATTGATAAAGTGAATTCGCTAAATGTTAGAGTTTGGCTTTGTACGCCGGTGGTTACGCAAATCGTTATGGCCGGTTGATATTATTACCTAATTCGATAGGAAACCCGCGGTATATCGATCGCGAGCGTTCATATTGACCTATGGTCGCGATTCGGTGATTTTTTATGCCAAAAGAGAGCTCTGGGGAACGTCTCGCGCGTTTGACGTCGACGGGTGCGTAGCTCCTCCGCTTCTTTTTTTTCCCCCTCTTTTCTCTCTTCCATCCGCGCCGCCACCCACCCACCGCCCCTCTGCCACGTTCCAGCGTTCTGGTATTCCGGATACGAGGTACGTTATACTGTACCCACGGGAGGTATATCTACCCCAAATGGTCTGCACTCGTTCCGCCATATTGATTTAAATTATTAATTGCGAACTTTCCCTCGACGAATGGAGCGCACGTTTAACGGTTACCGGCAGAAATGCAAGTACGTTTTGACCGAGGGTGGTGGCCATTATTTATAGATCCGGCGATAACGTAATTTCGTTGAAATTTTTGCGCGTCGAGCCTCCGTTTACTTTGTTCTCGAATCGAACGTTACCGTTATTACTTCCTCTTCGTTCTCTCTCTCTCTCTCTCTCTCTCTCTCTCTCTGTTTCCCGAAGACACGCCATTGTGCATATCTTCGCGTCGCGAAATCGAATTAGAGTTTGCATATCAAAGATGTCCGAGATATTCGCCGAACAGTTTTGAAATGCACGTTATGAAAATGTTTGCAAATACGCGTTGTACGTTTTGGTATTATCTCCGAACGAATAAATTACGGTTATCCGCCTCGACGTTTCCATTCAACTTCTATTCCCCCTGACTCGATCCTCACTGCGCTCGAATTTCCCCCCCCCCCACCCCCTGTTAATTTCGAGTGAAATGCTCGTAACAAAAAATTACGAGCGGCTAGTTCCATCGGGGAAATAATCGTACCATGAAGCATCCCGATAAACTTGGACGCGAATTGCGGACAAATACAAATAGGATAGCGTTAATAGGCAGGAATCTTATCTGGCGAATTGTCGAATTTCGATAATTGCGATTATATGTACGTTACGCCTCGATAATCAATAATTCACCAAAACTGCGAATAGTTTGTCAGTTCTAATTGTAAATGAGTATATTATGTTCTTAACAACCCTTGTATCACAAAGAGGTTCTTCAACCCTCATCTGTCAATTTTTCTAATAAATGTTATATCACTTTCTAGCACAGAGAAGATCCGATTCTTCTATTCTTCTAAATTTTTTTATATTTTTGACAATAGAATATACTGTCTTGTAATTGTTGCATTCAGTGTACTACTTTCGCGAAGATAGTTCCAGGCATTTATAAATTGGAACACAGTTGCGAAAGTGAAAGTGAGAAATAAATGATTGTAACATTAGACGAACTAGGAAAGGTAAGATCACAGTATGAAATTAAATATCTATACGTGAGAGTAAATTTTTAATGAGATGTTTTCATCTTCTAGCACCGTTTTTTTAACAAATTATTCTATTGATATTGCTAGAACAGGGTCGATCTTGGGAATTTTGTTGTTCGGTGCAATAATATTGTATAAAATCTTAAAAAAAGCTATGATGTTAATATATATATATATATATATTTCGCAGAAAGAGAAAGAGAAAATTAAAAAAAATATAATAAAATCATTGCTATACAGTAATTCCTTAAATATTTAAAAGCATTATATTTACCTATTTATATCATTATAAATAAAGTAGTTAGATTTATTATTGCAGCTGAAAATTATTTTTAGCAATTTATCGCGTTTCAATTTCGTGCAGAGTTTTTATAAATTTCATCGCCTCCCCCCCTCCCCCAAACTTTGGTACTGTCGGCAAAGTCCCTTCATGATTACCATCGCAATTGTCACCGCGTTCTTATCTGGCTAAGTGAATCCCAAAAACAAAGGCCACGCACCTTTTTATTTTCCGTTTTGTTGCCGCGCGACGAGGTCTTGGAGAAGATGCTGTCCTGGTCACTGGCGCCGCTGGAAACGGCAGGCCCTCGTCCCGTGCCGTCCTGGTTGAGCAGGGGCACCGTGCCGAGTTCCGGTACCGCATAATCGTACGATGTGTCAACTGCACCATTCGCGTACACCGCTGCGGATGATATAGCAAAGGTGGAACGGGCGCAGGGACAGGATCGGCGAAGGGGGACGGTGGGAACAGAGTGCAGGGGGACAGTGTATTGATTGCGGTCAGGCGAATGCTTTGTTGTTTGGTACGTACGTAGGTACGTACGTACGTGTACCAGCCGGTAGCTACCCGGCGGTAGGAGTTCAATGTGTGCCCGCGTATAAATACACGGCTAATACGGCTGTGTGTTACTCTCGCGCGTGGGTACGTATGTACGTACGTACGTATATGTGTGTATGCACGCGCGCAAAACAACGCGAGACGTTGGCGTGCACGGGAGCACGGCATACCTGAGTGATTGATGTTGCTGCCCTTGTTGTTCAGCATCATGTCTTTCATCTCCATAACGACGGTGCTGTAGCTGTAGTACGGCGCGTACTTCAAGGCCTGGTACGGTTCTTGATAGTCGTCGAGTTTCACGATGTCCAGAAAACGGTTCCCCAGGTCCCGCGGCAGTGTCGGCAGCGAACCGCCCGCGTATCTTCCCAGAGAAACAGAGAGAACAGAGAGACTTCGTATCACTCGTGGGATTTACTTGCGTTTCGTCTGCTACGTCTTATGGGATCGCGACGACAGAGGACGACTGTGGGAACACGGAGAGAGTTCGGAGAGTTCAGAGACAGTGTGGTAGGAGACGTCTGGTAGGTTTTTTTGTTTCATCGACGGTGCGCGGAAACAGAGGGTTGCACCGTCGAAGAATCGGCTGGAATTTGCGTTCTAATATTTCGTTTCGCTGGGAAACTTGCTTTCGTCGTGCTCCTCGATGTTTCCTCTGTATTAACTCTGAATAATACGAGGAGTTTGGAAGAAAACTACAAATTAAAAACTAGAATTAACATCGGTAGGTTGTCGTTAAAGCACAACCTGTAGCTGTAGTTGCTATATCTTTAGTTGCATTTTGTCGCGTGCCGATCTAAACTCGACGTATAAAGAGCGTGGAGCAGATCGGTGGCTTGCTGACTTTCAACGTTAATGAAGTCAGCTGGTTCAAAGAAGAGTTGGTTTGACGTTGGAATAGTGAGATTAAGGAGTGTAGTTGTCGTAAGAGTTTGAATTCGTAGGATTTGTGAGTGGGTGACTTCGACACTTCTGTGTGTACTGCGCGATTGCAAGAAAAATAGCCTGCTTTCCTTGTGCGTTCGTCTTATATAGTTGTAGGCTGTATGGTTATGGGATTAGGGAGATGTGCTAGTTTTTAGCGTGCAAGATCGGTGCCAGAACATAGTAACTGTACTTTCCGACGGTCCCGAAATGTGACAATGAACTAAAGTAAGGACGAAAAAGCATAAAGTACGGTAAAAGAGTGTATATTAGTTGTTAATCTGTGTCCACTACAATGCTCAATCATCAGCACTATTATTAAATAAACGTTATTTATATTTAATCTCTGCAGTATCATACCGTGGTATTATAGGGGTCATAAAAGTTTAGGCTACTAAATTCCATCGGAGAGAATTACTACTACCATTGCAGCATCTATAATATAATCCAACGATACCATTTGAAGCTTGATTCGAGAAAGATGAACTTTCCTTTGATTTCAAAAAATCAAATCGAACGTGCATTTCTTTTATTACCTTAACTTACATTTGGAAAACAAGAAGACTACTATTTTTTCCATCGAGCTCCTATAAAATACGTAGCGTGTACTACATTAGGACAGACCTAGGTTCTGACTTTTGGAATTTAGCGAAACACGCGGCACGTGGTGGCACGACCCTGACCTCCGAATCATCGTCGAAAGAACTCGTGTTTCCCAACTGCACGGCGAGCCATTAACGAAAAAAAGACGGCTCGTTAAAGAGAACGGAACACCTAGGTTGGAAACCCGGCCTTGAAGTTGGATCTTTTGTAGCGACGAAAGTGCATCGTTTTTCAAGTGGATACCTTTCGTCTTCCTTTTCTTTCTTTTTCCTTTTTTTTTTTTTTAACCCGGCGAGTTTCGCCCGTTCAACTTAAGTGCACGTCAGATATTCGTCAAAGGGGTGGTGAAACGTTCGTACGTGCGCTCGAAGCACACTCGCCTATATACGCTCTCTTTTAGGACATTCTCCGAACGGCAATATCAGGTTGCACAAAGCGGAGCCAAGGTTGAAGATCAATGTTGAAAGCGCGTAAGTCGCGCCCGAGTTACAATGACGTGCCTTCGAGGATCTCGTCTGGAGACATTCGTGCCGTACAAACTCGATATATTGCCCCGAGGATGTCCGGTTATTGGACGTCCACTAACGAACACCGCGGATGGAAAGTTTATTGGAAAGTGGCTTCCGCCGTCGTGGACTAGCTACAGTGAATGGTCGCAAAGTTACAGAGGGGCGTCCCGCGTTATTGCGAATTTTCATAATCAAATTGCTGGCTGCCTCTATCGTTTATCGGACGAGCTGTTGAAAGTAACTTCCTGCTAATTAAAACAGTTTCCAAGGTACAATAGAGCTGAATGTGGTATATCCTTTCTCAATTTCTTTTTCTAAAGTTTTTTTTTTTTTGACTCTGATGGATCGATAGTTTACGCTGTCACGTTGTTTTCAAGAGTCGACGTAACGAGTGATATAGTTAAATATTTTCCTGATCACCTTCGTGAATTTTTTTTAGATGGATTAAGTTTACGCTTCATTTTGAACGTGCATGACGAATGAGGTAATTTCCCTCCTCAATTATTTGGATACATTGGTTTCATAGTCCATTTTTGCATCTTTTAAATGTATTTCGGATACTCTGTTTTAAATGTACAGATCGATTTATTTAAATATCCTTTTATCTTTTTTTTCTTTTTTTAAATATATTGGTATTATTGGTTTAAATAACGGTGATGTATGTAGGATATTTTACCTGATTTTATCATGACATTTGACACTTGATTTGTGTCACTGTTGTTACTTGTTGCAACATAATATATCAATCGACACAGCTCATCGAAATAGATAAAAGACAAGCAGTGTTTAAATGCTTGCGTGATTTATTTCAATATCTTTGTGATTTGTATTTCTCAAATTGTTTTCATCGTTATTTACACGAACATCGTGAATGCGTATAACGTGCAAAACGATCTGTCCGAATGTCTTTGCGTTTTCGTTTCTAGACTTTTCAATAAATTTATTTTTAAACCGGGTGCAAATTTCGCAGAAATGTTTGACCAAACGCAAGTGATCGAGAGTATTTAAAAACATTTAGAAACCTTTCACGTAGGAGAACTCAATTGAAATCGCTAATTCCATTTTTCTATATGTGTTTCAAGCAAATGGAACGATATTTTGCACCTGAAAGACTTCAAATGTTTTCAAATGTGTCCAAGTTTATCACGCGCGTTTGATCGAAAACTTTTTGCCAGGGGTAGTATTTCGAATGTCACTCGTGAGAACATACATCATGCTAAAAAATTACTTTCGCCCCTCGCGGCGATAACAATAATATCGATTATCGCACACGGCTGTTTTGCAGCCATTTCATGCCGACGATTGGCAAACATCGTTTCGCCGGGACCTAAGCAAGGCACTAAAATCGGTAAACCATGATGTTTGCACAAGGTAGACGCGAAATCGACGCGAAACCGTAGGCCTATCTCGAAAGCTAATATTATTAGTAGTAATATTTACTATAACGGCGAAAGCCGCAAATCCTTTGTGTCCACACCGTTTCCTTTCAGCCGTAACCAGGAGCCGCGGCGCGCGGCGCCAGTATTGTATCGCTTCGTTATCATTCCGACTTCAAATATTTGTACGAAATATTTCCGACGAGTAGCGCGAGTTATTGTAACTAAACAATAGTGATAAATAAAATATTTCCGTTCCTTTATCCGTAATCCGCCGATATTACGATATTCGTGTTTTTTCAACCCCTTTCGAGTTCGGTAAGTTTGCTAAAATTTTGCTAAGGAAATTCAATCGACGATCCACAGAATGTTTGAAGAGTTCAAACGAAATATGATGAAAAGTTTCTCTATCTCAAGGTACACGAGTATATAATGAATAAAATTACGAAATAAATATAATAAATACATAATAAAATACACAAGTAAATTATCGATTTTTGCAAAATGAACATCACAAGATTACAGTATCTGCGCCGTACCTAATTAATTTTTTGTCATTTCGAGGATTGGCCCCTGTATCACATAATAAAATATCATTTCCGTTTTTCCTTCTCCTTTTCCTTCTTTTTTTTTCTTTCATTTCAGTGAGTTGAACATACTAGTGAAATTGTACCCACACGTTTCGTATGATCTCTATTTGTCAAATACCTTTCGTCATCCTCCAAGGTGTAGGCCATCAACGCGGCTCCCTTCTCCACCGTGGCGCAGGTAGATCCAAGATGGGACGGTGCCTTCCCGGTCATGGGGCTCGCGAAACACTTTCGTTGCCTGTGCCTGGAGACGATGAGGAATATCGCCACGGCGAGCAGAAGGATCACGGCGGTCAGCACGCCGATCACGACCGCCATGTACGTCGGGTCGTCGTGTTTCGCCGTCGAGACCGGAAGTTCACCCTCCGCGGCGCCGTTTTTCTCCACGAAGACGTCGCTCTGTATCGGTGACTCGGTTGTCGGTGCCTCCTCTGGCGTGAAGTTGCCGTGAGCCACGTCTACGTGAAAACACAATCGACGGGTGCGTGATTATTCGCGAGTCGACGACTATGAAATTAAACGAGGTACACGTGTACACTACAGAGGTATTAGGACATCTGTTTATTCAGTATACATAGTAATTTTTTCAGGGATGCGTAGCTATGACATTACTAAAATCACAAAATAAAGTAAGAAGACTGCAGTGGGCTAAAAAAATATCGAAATTGGTCAGTCGAAGAGTGAAAGAAATGTTTTATGGACCGACGAGTCTAAATTTGAGGTGTTTGGTTGCAAGCGGCGAGCTTATGTTTTTAAAAAACCCGAAGAAAAGATGATTCCTGACTATCGTACCCACAGTTAAACTCGGAGGGCGGTCAATAATGGTCTAGGGATGTATTGGAGCAAATAGTGTTGGTGATTTAATAAAAATCAATATAAACAATATCTGTCTATTTTACGTGATCATGCCATACCATCTGCGAGGCGATTAACAGGCCAAAGTTTTATTTTCATTCGTGATCCCAAGCCCACAGCAAGGGTTTGTAAAGACCATTTGCAACATTTAGAACAGAGTTATGAATCGAAAATTAACGCATTGTCCCCTCAATCCCACGATCTGAACCTAATAGAGAAGATTTGGGATGAATTAGATCGAAAAATCCGCGAAGTGTGTCCAAAGTCTCAAAACGACTTATGGAACAAACTACAAAACGCATGGAACCAAACAGTACCAGAAACAATAAAAAAAAAAAAAAAACTAATGAAACGGATGCCGAAGTTAGTCGAACAAATAATTAAAAAACGCAGTGGATATATCGACGGAAGGAAAATTTAACTTTCTCGTGCAAAATTAATGTTATTATTACTATAATGTAAACTATATATACCTCTCTCACCTTAATATAACTAACTTTGAAATAAAATTAGTAAGTGTCCTGATACTTTTGGAGAGGGGTGTAGTTTCGTTAGTTACCCGATATCGTCGTGCAAATTGTGCAAAACCCCGTGGAACACGGGAAAAGGTATACATATCGAGGGTGGAAGGGTAGAGGTGAACATTTTGTTTAAACATTGTTATTTATCCTTCTCGTGTTACGCGGTACCAAAGTCGCCGCGTTTGCTTCGAGATAGTTCAGGGACGCGTTCTTTTCCTCTCCATTTTTTTCCTTTTTATTGGACTATACTCACGCGTAACGCGGAGCGCCTGTTACAGAGGCTCGTCGGACGCGAGCATTTGGAGTAGAAAAACATCAACGCACGAACCGGCGGGCAAAACAGGGGAATCATTAAACGGAAGGAAGATACTCGAGCGCATGTAGAGCGCATAATCAACCTATATGCGTTTCGATGGGAAAAGCGCTCAGCGTTCCGCCAAGTTTTCCATTTGCCTGATTGAAACGCCGCTGAGTGATCGGATTGTCTAATTACGGCCGTTCGTTCCATCGCTATCGGTGTATCTCGCGTACGAATTTATCGCCAACACGGGCATTTCTTTCTTTCCTCCCCCCCTTTTTTCTTTCTTTCTCTTCTTTTTTTTCTCCAATAATTCTCACTCGAAACGCTCGTCGAAACTTGGCGCTCGACTGCGGGGGATTGAGAAACTCCCGCGCCGGGGAATAAAAATATTCTTCCCGGCAAGCCTGTTTCGCGACGAAAGGTGCGACAAAACCACGTTTCACGGTGTCACAGGCAATTAAACGCGGCGTACGGGTCTTGAACGAATTTGCTTGACACAAGACGCGGCGCACACGTGTTCCTCGCTGGTTAACTCGCGCCCTTTTATCTCGGTCGCGCGTTGCTCGAATAATTCAGCCACCGCGCAAAGACAGTTTCGCGCGCGTTCGCGCGAAATTAGTTTCTGCCGCTCGATTGCCAAACTGCGCGAGAGCGTGCCGAGTGTCCGTGAAGTGTCTCTTTACAATTTCAAAAATTTACTTGCAAAGTAACGAGAGAAGAGAGAGATGTACAGGGTGTCCATAAAGTCTCTTTACAATTTGAAAAATTTAGTTGCAAAGGCAAACGAAAGGACAGACAAGTGGAAATCATTACAAAATGAGACGTATACGTTCAAGTTTTTTCTTTTCGCCTCATTTGATACACCTCTATATTGCATTGAACATATCGTGTATCGAACAAAGGTAAGAGACATCACTAATCTAAAGCAGAGGATCACTGATGCCATTGCCACCATTGACGAGGGTATGCTACGCAGCGAACATGGCAAGAAATCGAGTACCGTCTAACTAATGATGCCCATATAGAGGTGTATTAAATGAAGCAGATAAAACTTAAATATATACGTTTCATTTTGTAATAATTTCCACTCATCTGTCTTTTCATTTGCCTTTGTAACAAATTTTTGAAATTGTAAAGAGACTTTATGGACATACTGTATAACTGCGAGGCGACGTTCCCCTTTTATTTTGAAAATCTGTACGATCGAAAATGTTCACCGTGAAAATCCGCCTTGAAACTCCATCTCCCGTCCTTCTCTTCTTTAACCTATCCGGTTCAGTTCTATCTATCTATGTTAAACAAAATCTTGCACAGATGTCGGCACGGAGCAGTAAGATCAAGGGTTCGAGGCTGGTGGCGTGATAAAAAGAAATAAAGAGAAAAAAAGGAGAGAGGAGAAAGAAGAGAAAAAAGCGAAGAAAAAGAAATATTGACTCGCAGAGGAGTGAGTTGCGCGAGGTTTCACCGAGGTTTCACCCCGATGAAGCCTTCTCTATCTCGATTCACGAAGCTTTTCCACTCGCGCCAACGGGCGAACCCGTATTCCGTGGATTCCTGGCAGGATTGTACCGGACGAAACAAAGCTGTCGTCCCGTTTGATATCGGCTTTTACATGGTCTGGCAAACGTTCTGCCCTCTCCTGTCGCCTCCGACAAACCGTCTACCGTTTCCCGTGCATCCCGTATGAAATCTGATATTAAACATTCTTTGCGCGATCCAAGGGGGGAGGGAGGGGCAGGGGGTTAACTGTGAAAAGAGGTTTTGTCTCGCGAAGGCCATGCCGTCAGGTGGTACGGTGCACCATGTTCTCTACTCTCTCTCTCTCTCATTCAGTTCAACAGCCGTACGTAGCTACGGGCACGCTGGTAATCTAACGGAAATGAGTATGCATGCGATGCAAACCAACGGGGGTTGCAGGTGCTGCTGACGAGATCCAAGGTGGTTGAAGAACGAGGTTTTCGTTCACCGCTGTTCGCCGTTTCCGTCGGGAACGGTTTCTGCGAATCGGTAAATATGATCTCATTCGTGGAAATCGCGCGGTCGCGGAACAGAGCGCGTTGACTAATTCGATAGATGGACGAGATTCGATTAATTCTAAGCGTTTCGTTCTCTTTCCGAATTACCTTTATTCGAATGTTCTGTCAAGAGCGTGCAGTTTACTTGAAGATCTCTCCTTCACTTCTTTTTGACGAATATGTCGCGACAATATTGTTAAACGTCGATTGTAAAAGTCTGAATCAAACTTTCATCGAAATGATTTTATTTTCCTTGTTATTTGCTTCTGATGTCGGTTAGGTAAAAGTGTATTTGAGAAATAAACTATTTTATTGTTTGAAATAATGCCACTTGACTTTAGTAGGACATATGTACACACACACACACACACATAACTGTACAAGCAAGCATGTTGGAATTTATTTTGGAATAAATTTATTCCTTGCTTTTCACTTGCAGAAATCATTTCCACTAATTTATCACCTTTGTTTGTGAAATAATTTGAGAAAAGTAACCTTATCTCGAAAATAAAATAATACAACATCAGGGAAACTACTTGAGAAATTATTCACAGAAGCAAATCTAAAATTATGTGTAATATAATAAAAAAATATATAACCAAATAATTTGAGGAAAAATCGTTTGCTAATTGAAAAATCAAATTAACGTAAGATCACTTCAAAATAACATCGAATCGAGTCACTCCATTCGATTTCGAAGCAATCGCTCGTCCTTTCCATCCCGAATAAAAAGTCCTCGTGTCGCGAACGATTGAACGAAATAAAGATAAAGATAAATATAAATCACGATAAACGTAGATATATCACACAAGGATGAAAAGTCCTTTCGGTTTACTGCTATAAAATAAAACATTCAACGAGGTGACAATTATGCCTCGCCGGCGTAAAGATCATACGACTCATCGTATCGATCGATCCGGCTGGTAATTCGATGAAAATGAAATGTGGCGAACGACACAGCCAGAGATGAATCTCCTCACAGTGGCAAAGGTGATCGAAGAGCAATTTTCGTAAACCGACAATTGCGGCTCTTAGGAGAACGATGCATTGTCCAGTGATTGATTGGTACTCGAATAATTGTAGCCATAATCCCTCCCCTGTACAATTGATCGGCCGAGCGGCTGAGA
Source organism: Tetragonisca angustula (assembly GCA_036937485.2). Classification (NCBI taxonomy): domain Eukaryota; kingdom Metazoa; phylum Arthropoda; class Insecta; order Hymenoptera; family Apidae; genus Tetragonisca; species Tetragonisca angustula. The sequence goes on along the minus strand of JAWNGG020000012.1, from coordinate 835,465 downwards.
GCCGTGATGATTGAAAAACGAATTTCTGGTTTCCATCGCGTACGCCGGTCCCTCTCTCGCCACTTCAGAAGAAGCGATTGCTGTACAGAGCAGGAAATGCGATTCTGTCCCGGAGGTGGTGGTTGGCTTCGATCGGTGGGGATCGTGAGTGATCCCCGGCGTTGTCGATTGATACTTTCGAGCGCGATTTAAATTAAAAAGCTTGGACCCCGTGCAACGCGTTAAACAGCGCTTCGACTGTTTTACGCAACAATTAAATTCTTGTCACGGTTACGCGTGTGCGAAGTACTTGGAGTGGATCACAATCGGGAAATTGAGTTTCCAATTAAATTCTTTATCCCGTGTGCTCGTTACACGCGGCTCTGTTCGCGCGTCGCTCGTTAATCGGCCGACATGCTTTTTTTTTCCTTTCTTGCCGAGAAACTGGCACAAACCAGCGGACGACGACGTGTAAACACGTCGGAGGCGTTCTTCGGGAGGCATTCATCACGAACACAATTAGAGACGTGAAAGGAAGAGGCCGCGAAGTTCTGCGCGTGGTAATTTATCGTTCGGGGATTTCGCAGCGGTTTGAATCTGGCTTTGCGTTTATTTCTGACGATGAGTTTGAGATGTTTGTCCGAGACGTCGACATGAGTTCAGTGTAAGTTGAACTTGAATTTAAGAAAACTGAATCGTTCATGTACATTGCACATACGAGTGACGTGTGACGTGATTTTCTTTTTTTAAATTAGAAAGCTCAGATATTCCTCTTATTTTTTTAAATTTCATGTTTAGATAATCGTAAATTACACTGATTTTAGATCGTAAATCCTCGATTTTTCAAGGATTCATATTTATTAACAAATCCCTCGAAACCTAACAGTTTTTGCTCGTAATTTAGTTTTCGCACAGCCACAAATTCACGTTAGGAAACAGTATCTTTACAACTGGTCGTGATCTGGCTCTCAACAACAAACGATCGTGTAACAAATTTTAATCAAGCGCAAAGACCCAAGAGCGGCGGAGCCACGTTCAGCAAAGAGCACACGTTCGATTCTTGACGGCGGAGTGAACGATCGCGTCCTCTTGCACACCTCAAGTTCGTCGGCGGCCATCGCTGAAACAATGTTCAATCTACGTGATGGAAATTCGCGGTACAGAATTCAGCGAACCAAAAACGAAGGAAATTGCGAACTGGAAATAGAATCAGAGACCCGTTATATATTACCGTTGAGCGACTAAATATTTTCCGAGTGGTTCTCTCTCCGTCGGCCTCCCCCGCCGAATGCTGAATTCTCGTTTAATTATGGCGGGGTTCCCTCTCTTCGCCCACCGCGATTATTTCGCCATCAAAACAATAACAGAGCCGCTCACCCGTCACGGTGTATATACATCTACGTGCACTCGGAGAGAGAGAGAGAGAGAGAGAGAAAGAGAGTGTGTTACACGAGTGGTAGTCAGATTTACGATTGGATCAGGATGCTGGGCGATTGCGACAGGGGTGGGCCATAACTTACGTAGGTGGATCTTCCGCGTATAAATCATCGTGCAGGGAGAGATGCAACGGGATGCCTTTCTTCGAGCGGGAATGAAAATAAAATCAATGAAAGCAGGGAAAGGGCGAGATAGAGAGTGTCTCGTCCCCGCGATTTCCTCTCGCGCCAGACTTTTTCTACTTTTCTTTTCGACGTGCTTTTTTCTTCTCCCTTTCTCTCTTTCTTTCTTTCCTCCTTCCTTCCTTTCCAGGCCCGTGCAACAGGCACGTTACATTCGAAACACAGCGAGAGACGGCGTAAAAAACGTCGGTCGCACGTGCAAGCGTGCACGCGCAGCTGACGCTCCAAGTCAAACGCAACTAATGCGGCTCCTTGATCTCGCGAGCCAAGAAATAAGAGAGAAAGGGTGAAATGACAGGCAGACGCGAGAAGAGGGGCGGGTGGGCGGACTCGGCAATTTTAAAAGCGCTTTGATTTACCGCTGGAGAACGGAAATGGAGACGCGAACTTCGTTCGTACGGCCTTCGCGTCCGACCTCATTTTCAACCGCAGAGAAGAACCAGGCCTGTTAATCGAACGACGGCCATTGTGAGTCGGCCACCGTGGGATTGTTTGGCGAAAGGATGCTTCGAGCACGTCAGACGTCGCCGCCAATCGTTGCCGTAATACGTCTTCTGTTTTAGTTTTATTTATTGCCCTTATTTGTCCCACCTCTCTCGCTTTAGTTCTATTTGTCGCCCGATATGGCCTCCCTCCACTTGACTTTATTATTGTATTCGAAACGTATTACAATTGCAGATACTTTCCCACTTTGTTTCTTGACAAGTCGGTCGAACATTTGACATTTCTTACAGGAGACATTTATTTGCGAAATAGTCGAAATGAAATGGTACGCGTGTATTGGGAATAATAGCTGATTAACTTCTTTGCGCATTGCTTTTACATCGTTTCACGTAACTTTTAATCCAAGTTTTTATTCAGACAGTATCATGTTATTTTATAGATTAAGCGTACGAACAAATTCGCTATGATTGCAAGAAGGATGTTAGACGCGACGCTCAAGTTTCCAACTACTTATTTAACGAATTTAATATTCCCATTTTTATCTATTAAAAGACCACTCAAACTTCTCATTTGCCCTAAACAGCAGCGTTCTTCCGCTGCCAATAATGTCAAATAATGTCAAATTCTTCTTCAACCACCGTTTAATACAAATCAAGTATCGTTTACTGGCCATTAGAGAAACCGGGTAGAGAGTCAAACTTTCCGCTCTCACTGACAAACAGAGCCCGCTTAAAATAATGGACGAGTTCTCCCCGTAGAACTATCTTCGAAGTACAAGAGGCAGCGTATACATGCTACGTTCCCAGCGTTAATATCCTTTCCTTGATGCTCTCCCCGCGGGGGAAATCGCGCGTAAAAAGAAACAAGAAGAGCCGCTGGAACAACGTGACAAACACGATACAAATTTAACGCGAGGCGGCTAACAAAGTTCTCGAACGGGGTGACTCGTCGATTAATTTCGTCCTCCCGTGCTCACCCACTGTTCGCAAGAGGCTCTCCCGTGGATCCGAGTGACTTAATCTCGGAGCCAGGCGTGCCAACGGGCTGTATCCCGGTAATGGGATTATTAACGAGATAAGTTTAAGGGAATTTTTCGCGGACCTCTCTGTCGATTAATAATCGAGTATCCGGCGGCCGATCTTTAAGGTAGACGCGCGCCGGAGGCGACTCCCGATAACGAACGGAAGTGGAGCAGTAGAAACACCGGGCAGCGTGACGCGTATGCGAAATGTCCGCGATACATCAACGTTACTTGGCGCCGCGATACTTTGAATACTTGAAGAGGCCGAATGGGATGAGCGATCCTCGACGATGAATCATTCTTCAACGACAGCCACCGGTAACCGGATAGGGGGAGGCAGGAAGATCTCCCTCACCTGACAGGATCCAGGCGATCCACCAGGACCCAGCTTCTCGTATTTCCCTGTCCAATTACGTTTCTCGACGAGGAGAACGGGAGAAGGTGAAGCGAGCGCAGGAAATGTGCAGGAACGAACGCGAGCGCTGAAAGAATTCGACCGGGTGCATCTGTTACAGCGTGTTTCCTTTTTCCTTTTCTCCTCCCCTCGGTGCTGCTCTCTTCTCCGCGCTGACGTCGTAGATGTGACGATTTAAAAGCGGATGGAACGATTGTCTTCAAAGAAATTGCGAGAGGAAATAAACGGGCGGAGACTCGTCGATAAACTTTTTAACGAATCCGTTTCGCCCATCGACGAGAAGGGGGCGAGGTGGCGTCGCAGCTCCAAGCACTCGCGAAACTCGATTGCCACGTTCCTTGCGACTCGTTCTTCTGTTTCGAGCACTCCTTGGCCTTTTCTTTCCGTCGGGGACACTTTTCAGACGGTTCGTCGTTATTTCGGAGCATCGGTGTTTTCGTTAAGCGTCGAGCCGGGGGGCCTCGGCGAGTTCGATGAAAGTCGTTGATTTGCCATTGTTAACAGAACGGAATCAATTGAACGCGTTTTCACGTCTCGTGCACAAGTCGGCAACTTTAACTCTTTCGAGGCGGATTCTCTTCCTCGCAGAACAAACGCAATGATATAATAATTGTCGTGCAAGAAAGAAAAAGAAAAGTTAAATTTGGAATATTTCTCGAGATTTGCAAATAATTCTATTATCTGTCTTTTATAGTGAGTGATTTCATACGTATATCATCTCATTAGGCTTTTATAACGACAGAGAAAATTATAATTCAATCACAATGTTTAAATTACAATTATAACGTGTAAATTGTAATTATAATTATATGACATGTGACATATAAATTATAATTGTATCAGAAATACGACACATTTCCTTTTTCTTCTACTACGTTTCAATTTCTGTAGAAATCTATTTTATGATCTCCCATAGAGAGAGATTTTTATTCTCGCGTATTCTTTCAACCCACATCTGCCATTTCTCCAAATTATTCAATTGTAAATAATTTTTACTTAATCGCGAGTTTTATAAAAAGAAAAAAAAAATATGCCAAATTCACGCAAGAAAGGTACACTATCAACAAACTCTGCGCATAATCGTATTTAAACAATAACAATTAAAATAAATAATACTCCATCTTTGTCTCTAAGTAGAAATCAATATTTTCAGCGGCAGTAAAATAGGGGGAGACTCTGAAATCCGTCGCATCGGCCACGATTTGACAGTGTCCGGCGTTGAACTTTCATTACCGATACGACGTGTGACACGTTTCTCGAATTGCATCGGTAAAAAAAAAAAAAAAAAAAAAAAAACGATACGTCAGAGCGGGCGTACAGAAAGTGTGGCATACGTCGGACGTATCGTCCACATCGCCTCGAAAGGGTTAAACCCGGGAGAATACAATTATCGATCTTCTCGAAGGGGTCTCGGTGACAGTTGCATAATCAATTCCCAGCGACAAGCGTTCCCGCACCGAGAACGATCTCCCATTTCGCGGACAGGAATTATTCGCGGACATCAGTCACACGGCGGTCACATTTGTAGGGTGTGCCCGTTAGACCCGCACGGTCATTTTTCTTCGGCTGCTATTTCCTGCTTTCCGCCTCTCCCTCCCTCCCCTCCCACCTCGTCCTACCTCCTCGCCTTTCAGTCGACGATCCTTTTCTTTCGGGATAAATGAACGGGGCTGCTGGATCAACGAGCATGAATTTCACGCAGAGCACGCGAATGAGATCCGTATGAAATTATCTGTCGAGGGATGGGGCCGATCTCGGGGAGGGTGTGCAGCCCCGTGAAAGGGGTTGGCTGCCGTTCGGGGTGGCAAACTTGTCTAAATAAAGTAGTCGGGCTGACGGGTCATTAGCAACAGCACGGCCCCGGAAGCCTCTGTTTCGAGGCTCGTACAAAAGCCTTATCCTTTCGATCGACCGAATCCTTTTTGGATTCGTTTCACCGCCGTGGCTCGATTCGTTAACCTGTGTGAAAACACAGAGGCATCCGTCGAGGTAGGGCGGAACACGATTAAGAAGGGTAACGATACTTTCTCCTTGGATTACTTACCTAACCCTCCATAACGCCGTGCAACTCGAATGTTACGTATTCCATATTTTAAGAAGCTTCGTTTAATTTAATTTATCAACGGGAGAGAGATCCCTTCGTGGAAAGAAAGGAAGCAAATAAAATGGAATGGGAGAAGGTACCGTAGAATTCTAAAATTTGATTTTTAATCGAACGATTCGATCTTGTAGTGTTTTTTTCATTCTAGGTAAACAGAGGCGAAGATACATCGAGTTTAGGAAATTTTAGAAAACACCAGTTTCGTAAAATTCCGGAATAAAGATTGAAATAACAATCGTACGTTTAGATGTAACGAGTTAGGATATGTTATCCAAACACTGTCCGCGAGAACTATTTGATAGACGTATTATTCGAGGGATCAATCGTTAGAAACTTCTACTAAACTAAACACGGTTCTACTCTGTTATTATCTATTATTTCAAGGAACATTCTGTTGAAAGTTTGCCTGGGACATACTTTGCAACCAATTAGGATCAAAAGAGTTGGCTATAACAAGCTAGACTATATGGTCTCGAGGAAATCTTTTGATAGAATGCCACTGAAACTTCAATTAAACAATGCCGACGCGGTCGATGATGGAGGTTTTCATAAACTATAATGCTTTCAAGTACAAAAGGGGACCAATTAGAAGTACAAAGAAGGTCGATATGGTTATTATTAAACTGTGCGGGATATCTGTGCAAGTTTATATTTTGAAAAACATAATTAAAAGAGTAAATTTTATACGTCAAATATTGTATAGAAATATTATATATTTTTTTCATAAATTAATATTAAATATATTATATATTTAATAAAATAAATATATTATAAATATATAATATTTTATAATATTTTTTTATAAATATATAATATAATCAATATTAATTGATAAACACAATTTTTCATTGTACATGTATCTGTATATACTTTTTTATATGCATCCCGCGCATTTTCGCGCTTTAAGATTTCCTTTAAACGCGTGAAAACCTAGTCTAATTATTATATTTGTTGGCTGTGTCGCAAATGAAATAAAATGCCCGAGTAACGAGTACAATGTCCAACTGAATTACGAATTGAATGCACGTTGTAACATTGTAATCGTTATACGGCATTTTATGAAACACATTAGACACGGATTGTTAATTTCAATGACTCTCAAGAAGATAAAGCTTTTGATACCGTTGGTACAATTCATAATTGAGACACAGTCTCATTATACGACAAAGAAGTAATTCTTATGTATTCCATCAATGATGGAAGAGTTCTGTTTCCTTTCTGGAAGGATTTTATCTCTCTGCCATGTCACTGTAGCATGCTCGCGACGCAACTGTTTAATATTGTATCGACACGATATCGCAAAAGTACCAAATGATTCCATTAGTGGATGATTTCGATGAATGAAACGAAATTCTTCATTAGATCGTATAATGCCGTGAACGATCCCTCTCGACGAAAGTTTCACGGTTATAAAAAGTTTCTCTCGCAGACGTCAATATCCCCCGTACATAAATATTTAAATAATCCTCCAGAGGATATTATCATGTATCGCAGATATATATATATATATATATATATATATATACGACCTTATATATCGACTCAAAGATCCCTGGTATTTCGTCGGGGCGCGCTACGTTTCAGCTTTTTCCAGCCGCTATTTGCTCGACGGGAAAATTGTCCGCCGTACAGTTCCACCGTACATCCTTTGAGATGGAAAAACAGCGGACGACGGAGCGCTGCCTGGAAGAGTTTCATGCCCACTTTATGAACCTGTTGTTAGGTGGGCAAATCTCGCTGACAAAGGGCCCTTTGTGCCGCGAATACCTTGTATAATACTAAGTCTCCTTTTCCGTGATGTTCCTTCGTGGTTTCGGCCTCGTGACGCGTTATCTTCGATGCGACGCGTCCCGTCTCGCGTTTAATTAAGAAGAAACGGCGAGAAGAGGAAAGAAAAAGAACGCAACGAAAAATAAATTTGCACGTAGCGCGTAGCGCGTACATGCCAGAGGCTTTTATTTCCAGGTGGACAGAACAAACTCGAATCTTAATCGAGTGTAATTTTTAATACTGCATTTCTGCGATAATGTGTGTCCAAACGTACAGTATATTAATGGGAAACTTTCATGAATATATGTTATACGAAACATTTTGGAATTTCACCAACACCACAATTATTGTATTGGTTAAGCCTGAGACATATTTAATAAAGATATTTAATGGAAATACATATAATATAAGTACATGACCAATTATCCCATTACATCAATTCAATATCATTTAGCAGCATAAACGCTTAAAATGTTGCATACTTAATCTTTTACTAAATATACATTTGAAATAAATGTCTTATATTTCTTGTACATTTTACCGATATAATCGTGACTGCGGTGTTAATAAAATTTCTAAATATTTACACAACACACACAATAAGATTAAATACAATATAAATATAATAATTATAAATAAAATATGTATATAATTTATTACAAATTAATGCAATATATTAATTTATATATTAAAATATATAATATGATGTATAATAAATTATACATTATATGATACGTGTAATATATAAAAAGACGCACAATATCGAAAATGTGTATAATACTAAAGAACGCGAATCCTTGGCCCCTCGATCGACGTTTCGCGTGATTATGTCACACTCGTATTTTACTACACTAGTACTTTAATACATCGTTTCGAAACCGCGAACGTCCATAATAAACTTACATACGGTAATTCGGTTTCACGCGCGTTCCCACAATAGCCAAGCCCGTTTAACGTCGGCTCGATCGTCACTGGCTGATTCTCTTTTTCATTCATCGATTCTTCCGCTCGAAGAGCGTCTTTGAGGTCTATTTAGAAGCGCTCTTGGGTTAAATGATAAAGCTCGGAAGTCGAGTTTCGTGACACGGTTTATACGAGGAGGGCAGACTCTTCTGTTCAATTGTTCGGTGACTCGAGCACCGTTGCGTTTAATCCCTCCGCTACGGATAACAAAGAATTTTTCTTCAACGGAGCTTCATGGCCGCTCCGCTGGAAACGAGGAGAGTTTTAGCGCGTTTCATTCTTGTTGTTCGGTACCTTTTTCAACGAACGCCAAAGCTTGTTTAATCCCTTCTTTCTTCTCCTTTTAGATTTTTTTTCCTCCCTCCTCCCTCCTTTTACTCTCCTCCGGTTGCCTCGCCGTTTTTGTTCCACCGGTCTATCTGCCCGGTTTGTACATCATCTTCGAATTAATTGGATTTCCTTTCCCGTGGCTGCGCCGAACCGGGCACCATTCGCCGATTTAATCGCTCGGAAAGATGAACTAATTCGAGAGCCGCGAGCAGAACGGGATCCAACGCGACTCGATTCAAGGCTATTTGCGATTTTCACTGTCAACTCGACGTTGGATGATTCAGTCAATTGGGTCAACTTGCGCGAAAGTCTATCAAAAAATCCTCAATGACCTCACAGTCGAGCAAATTTTTGCTTGAAGTTTCGAATTTTAAGACAGAAACAGCTTTATCTCTATCTTTCATTTCTCCTTGTCGTTTGGAATAGTTTATTCAATACCGATTCGTATATAAATATTATTTCAAATTTTCCACGATTTATTATTATTCCGTCGATTCACTTTCATTTTCATCTGTTTCACGTTCGAATCTGCCAATGTGTTTAACAATTTTATCATTACTGTTCATATATACTGACAACTGACATCTATTTGAATAAAAAGTTAATTTAGTTTGAGTGCTTAGAAGTTTTTCTCAATTTTCTTTATAATAATCCCCTATCATCTGAAGCGTCTTATTTGAAATATCGTCACTTAAAGAAGTTAGGAACCAGTCAATTATAAATATTCTTTGCTAGAAAATAAGAAAATTTAATTTTGTATCATCTTTTTCTCTTCAACTCTAATACTTCAACGATATTCCCTCAAAGTGAAAACAGTTTTGCGTATCTTTTCTAAATCGCGTTTATAAATTGAACCATGCTCGACAAAGGAGTCCAATGGCGTATTATTGATTATAAGAGATCCGTACAACATTGAGAGATGTCGAGCGATTCCGAACGATTTCCAGCTTCCGGATCAGTGTACGTGAAATCAGTGTGTCTGTGTGTCGATGAGGAGCATTTCGTCGTGATCCGCGAATACTCGAATTAATCAAACAATCCGCGCTTCCATCGCGTTGCAAAATAAAAGATCGTCGCTCGCCGAGCGTCGTCCTCCCATTACAAATCCTCTTTACACAAAACGCGAAACAGTGAATCTTCTGCAAACGAGGCTAAACCCGACGAGACGAGACGATTTCCATCGAACGCCGCGTTAAATCGCACGGAACTTACGTTCGCGTCGAGAACGGCTCGAGGACACTCCGTGCATACACATACGTACATATACATATATGTCCCGTGCGTTCGCGATTTTATATCGTCCCGTTTGATAAAGCGCTTCGCCCCTGTCTAACGTTCGCGTCGTTGTTCCTGTTGTCTTCGTCCGGAAAACACCGGACAACGTATCGAAGGCCATTCAATTCAACGCTGGCGAATAGAGAGGGAGAGAGAGAGAGAGAGAAAAGAAAAGACCAAAGAAAAAAGAGAAAATAAATGAAGAAAAAGAGAGAGAGAGAGGGAGAGAGAGAGTAACGCGCAGCGATGGCTCGATTTGCGATTCATCCTTCTGAACGATCCTCGAGAGCTCGTATACCCGTAGACAGCCGTGTGTACGTACGACTCGATCGAAATCGTCTGACTGACGGATAAATAATAAGCCGTTGTCAATTACCGTGTATCAATTTATACACGACCGGGCAGGTTTGTTTCACCGATGATTGACAGTCGCCGGCTGGTCTGTCAGATTGGTGTGTACAGGGTGGAAAATCGGTGGGAGTGAAAAGAGGGTTGGGGCGCGGGATCGCGGTGCCTGTGAAACCCTCCCTCCCCCCTCCCTCCCACCCCTCAGACAGACTACCACGTCACGTCAAATCCGGAATGAAACGGCCGGAATTACAAAAAGAAATACGCACGTACGTGTGTACGTTCCTTCTCCCCTACGGCGTTCACCGGCCAAAAGTCTCCGCGCCGCGAAAAACGATTTTGCGCGTCACGAGCAGAAATTTTCCGTTCTAAGTGTTCTCGCGGCGGCGGCGGCGGTTCCCACGCGTGACAGAACCTTCTCTTCTTTTTTTCTTTTTTTCTTTTTTCTCCCTAGCTATTGTTTTTATCCTGCGATACGTTTTCGTCCTGGGGCCTGGCGTGCCAGGATATGTATACACAGGGTGTCCAGAGATTTAGCACTCAAATTCTGCCAGTGTGCTCTGTTCAAGTGAAATGAAATATAGCGAAACGTTGAAAATTTGCAGTAAAAATATATGTGGAGTTGTAAGTATTTAAATGTACAATTTGATGTTGAATTCACTTTCCATGGGAAATTTATGATTTGGAGTGAATTTGCGAGTGGCGACTTTGTTTAACTTTCTTAGGCGAAGTTTTGATTCTTGTAATTAATTCATTATTTCGCTAATGTGACTACGTTTGTGTTGCAAACTTTTGCCTTCAGGATATTCCCAAAGATGATGTACATTGCATCAACACATATCATGAACATTATGTATTTTGTCTCAACGCGTGTTAAACTAAGAGGAAAAGTATTAATCGCTTGAGTGTTTAATTTATAGTGAACTACTGTGCAAATGACATTATAATCAATAATAAAATAATTGATTTATTTATTCAAGATTCAAAGACTGAACTGAATAAGTCTAGTCATAAAAAGCTTACGTTCAACCCTTTGAACGTTCAACTCGATAATTTTGTAATTAGTAATGAAACAATTAGTTTGTTCACTAGAGGTTCAAAGATTGTAACAATAAATATATCAAAAGGTATATGTTCAAAGATGACTGCATACACAATGCATTCACATATTCCTCGTAAATAAACTTTTAAGTATGTCGTAATTTCAAACACTCAAAAGAATAACACTGCATTTGTCACAATTGTTACCCGAGACTTCAATCTTTTATTTCTGTCTATTATATTATAACACATTGATAAAATTTAAACTTTTAGACACCCTGTGTATGTACATGTACATACACACGTATGTACGTACGTATTACAGTACGTATTGTACGTTTTATCGCTCGACACTTCAGAACGGGAAACGAGAAACGTTTCGATGAAGATTGCACGATATATCATACAGCGGGGATCGCGTGTTTCGCGTGTTTCGTTTCTTTGCGAGAGGGACTCGCGAATGCCAATATTTCCACGTCGGCTGGCGCACGATCGTTCGAACGAAAAATGACGAATTCTGTTCGCTTACCAGAGTCGAAGGTCACCTCGCTGATCATGATCCATCTGTCGGAAAAGTGGAGCCTCAGCTTCACGTATTTGCCGACACGATGATGCAGCTTGATCGTGATGTTTCTGGACGACTCGAAGATCTTGTCCTCCATGTAGGTGTACGTGATCGGTTCGCCCGTGTAATATTTACCACCGATACTGAACAGTATGTCGACTTGGGAAAATATCTGCAAAACAAAATACAATTTATCGCTGGTACAACTGTCGACTGTTGAAACAGAACCATTCGCAGTTTTCGCATTCTCTTAGCGAAATAAAAATATTCTGGACGAGATTGGCAAATTTATTTACAACTACAATCGCGAGTTTTATTGATTTTCACTGTCAGCTTGACACATTTCATTTATTTGTTTATTATTGTATATTGGAAGAGTACCAATCAGAGTTGAATTACATCGAAATAAAGAAACGAGGGAAGAAAGATACAAACGTTGAAGTAAATTTCTTGCTGTAGGAGAAAGAATAACAGAAAGAGGGAGAGAGAGAAATTTTCTGAAGATCTTTGAGCTTTGTATACGATGATAGAAATAGAAGGCTTTCGTGTCAATAGGGAACAGCTCTGAGACACGTAACAGACAGGTAAAGATATAGAAAACACGCAACCACGGTTGGTTTACTCTTCAAACGACGTATTATATGTGGAATCTTGACGCATTCTTGGTCGTACGTTCTTTTTATTCGTGGATTTATGATTCAGTGAGAGCTAAACCAGAAATCTAACAATAAATTATAGCTTACTCCGATATTTTCATTTTCTAATCTTCTTTTATCAGACAGAGAAAAATTAAGAAAAAGAGATACTTGAAAAGAGACAAAAATTGAAGAGGACAGCTATTATTAAAGTAAAAGCCCGAAAAATCATAGATCTGTACTACTTTCTTTTATTTTTCCATAGGTTTTTCTACGAAATAAAGATCTTCGATATTATCCAAAGGAAAATTTAATCCTCTCATAACTCTCAGTATTCAAAAAAGTGGTTTCTGCCGCAAAAATCTTCGATATTTAAGTTAATGCAATGACTTTCGCAAAATATGGCATATTCAGCAGAATATCACACGTTCTACTATCACGATAATGATTTGTCGTTCTAAACAAAGGTTAATTCATTTAGCTCCAAGCGATAGCTTGTCACTATATTACAAATACACATGTATTTCAGTTTCCTGAAACTTTGCAAGATTATGAAATCCAGATAAAGAGCGTAGCGTACGAGAAAGTATTTCCAAGCGAGTACTTGGAATTTTCTATTACGGCGACGATATTAAAAAATTTATTGAAAAGAATTGTAAATGAAAGAACGAACGAACGAACGAAAGAAAGAAAGAACGCCGAAGTAACTTCGTTCCGTGAAAGGAATATCCGTTCATTTCATCCCCGGGATGAGAAGTTGAGAAACAAAGTATCTGCATATTAGAGGAAAAACGGAGCGAAACGAAGATCCATTTCTATCAGAGTGAACCGGGAGAGATTGATCGCGGTGGCCTTAGAACACATCGGAAACCTAAATAAGCTGGCGTATAGACGAAATAAAACAGACGTAGACGAAGTGAGACGTTGATGGATAGAGCCGGGCGCGAAAACCCGCTCTTCACCGAAGATTTAGGAAGAAAGTCGAGTAGGATTCTAAATAGAACGAGAAAGAGAGAGAGAGAGGATCCAGAATCTAGAATCTAAGAATTTAAGAATCCAGAGTCTAGAATCTGAAAATCCAGACTCTACAATCTACAATCTCTGTAGGTGGAGAGAATGAGAGAGAGTGAGAGAGAGAGAGAGGTATGACTGTTGAGAATATTATATAATGTGATATTGTATACGAAGTACATGAAGTTTTAATATAATATAATATAAAATTAAAAGTTAAAAATAATATTGCATTTAAAGTATATAATGTATAAAAGTAAAATATAATATTGTATATAAAGTATATAATATATGAAAGTAAAATATAATATTGTATATGAAATATATAAAGTTTTAATATAATATACTATAAAATTAAAAGTAAAAAAAATATGTTATATAATAGGTGCAATATTATACATATATAATATAATATAATATAAATGTATAATACAATATGACATGACATAAAAATAAAGAAATATATAACATAATATAATATACACAGTTTAATACGTCTCTGAAGTTCAATAGGATATATGATCGTAAATCAGGTCGCAAAAAGCTTTACTTAGTAAGCATTGTATCGGTGAGCTGCGTTCGTACGATCTTCCCAGTCGTCGAGAGACTCGAGTATTTTACGATCCATCTTCTTTGGTTTTTGTTCCCTCGTTTCTCCCCTTTTTCTTTTCTTCTCTACATTTTCCCTCTCCTTTCTCTCTATCTCTCCCTTTTCGTATCGTACGGAAGCATCAGGCAAAAATATCTCGCGAAAGATGAAAATTAAAGCTATCGAAAGGAATAAAAACTGCAGCCATTGTCGAATTTCACCGTTGACAAATGTGTCAAAGAGAGAGAGAGAGAAAGAGAGAGAGAGAGGGAGATAACGGACAAAAAAGGACCAATTGAATTTTCGGGACGGAACGACCTGCCGAACGATAAAATACGAAGTGGATAATAATGTGAATCGCTGCGAATCGAGAGACGCGAACGATAATTGGAAATTTTGTTAATTTCCGGGTACAAAAATTGCCGGACAATACGGGATATACCTGGTGGAATCCGCGTAACGAGGTTGCGAAATCCGTCAGGAGTTGAAATTTACATGTTACGGGAAATTTACATGGAACGAGTTATTCGAGACGTTTTGTACATTACATACGCTGGAACTTTGTTTAATGTTTAATTTGGAATTGTCAGCTTTTGAGTAATAAATTCCTTCTTTTTTTTACTTTTGCTAACTGTAAGTAATTACAAGTAGATTGCGGATTTCTACACATCTATGAGAAATACGTGTAGCATGCATAGTATCCATGCTTGAATGTTTATTGCAATATCACGACGCGATTTCGTCGACGTGAACTGCAGAATATGCTCGAAATTTATTTTTCATGGCAGAAAAAAGAAGCAACGAACATTTCTCTTTTACATTTTTGGTGGTACATGTATGTGTTATTATATGATAATAAAAACAGACTTTTTTTTTAAATAATGAGAACTGTAGTTATCCGTCTTGAACGTGTGTTAACTATAACGTTACAAGCGTACAAGCAATGCATGCGTTGGTCTGCGCATGACTTGCCAATTCTACTGCGACACTCTGACGCTTCCTTGGATGTGGCATAGTTACCAGTGGAAAACGACCTAAGCGCGTGCATGTATCTGGCTTACACCTGTTGAAAATCGCTTGTAGAAAAAAATAAGTAGTATGCTTTTCCGTTGTGTCGATATAAACGGCGATCCCAGCTTTACACCGGAAGCAAATACTCAAAGCACATCGTTTTCTAGTGCGCTGTATTCGGCGATCACTTGCCGGAATTTATTTAACCTCTTGCGTTGAAATGACGCGCCGCGCACGTCGAGAATTTTTTGTTCCAACATTGCAATAATTTCTCAATTTTAAGTATATTTAAGTAAAACAAAACAAATAATAAATTTACTACTTCTCAATAATTTCTATGCAGTGATGTCACACCAATGAGTTGAGAAAAGAAAGCGACGAACTATCACTTGTCACTGTATACTAGTCTGGTCACTCGTTATGGTTCGCAATCAGTTGCAAGGTGGTTAAAACGAAGGACCACAATTACAGACATTTCGTTTTGCTCAAAATTTCCTATAAATTGTAGAGTCTAAGTGGAAGACAGTGACAACAAGATTAACATTAAACGAACCGCTGCAACTTCTTTTACAACGTTAAAAAGTAAAATACTACGAATTGGAAAGAAACTGTAACACTGAAGCATCAACTCAACGCTGAGTCAATTAATGAGCGAATCGTATCTTTGTCCCAAACGTCGACGAACGAACGTCGTACAATGTACACACACACACACACGCACACGTAGAAATGAACGACGCTCGCTGAAAGCGAAATCTTTGAAATTTCAATTCGTACGAAAGATTCACGGGGCAAAGCAAACCGGGCAACCGCCGTTTCACAGGCTATCGAATTATCCGTGGAAGGAAAACTTCCTTTCATCTGGCGCGCGGCGTACCAGCCGAAAGTCGATAACGCGATTGTCACAACCGCGGGGCAACATCTGGAGCGGATCCGCCGCTCGAATCGGCTCCCGAAGATTTCGTTATCGTAATTCGCGTCATGTAAATCCAATTACGAAAGATTCGTTTCAGGCCCGATGGGAGTCGGAAACGATATCCCAACGATGGTACAGAGACGAACGGAAACAGACGGAGAAACGAGAGGGAGATAAAGAGAGAGAGAGAGAGAGAGAGAACCAGGCGTTTATCCACGCCACTATCGATATCGATGTTCCGTATCCGTCGCTTTGCCCCGGATGCGGTGGCTCCCTGCCGGTGGATCGTCATAAAACTCGTTTGCTTCACCCTTGTCGTCTCTTCGGGCTGGATATCGGTGACGAAGGTCCGTCGACACCGGGGCCATGTATTCAATCGTAATTCTCTCTCTCTCTCTCTGTCTCTGTCTCCCTTTCAGCGAGAGGGATCTGTGGATGTGTGCGTGAATGGTGGAAAATGCGCGCGACCGCGCCAGGAGTCAGATGCAGAGAGATGGAAGCCGCGCGCGGCTTATCCGATATAATATACCGGATGAAGCGCAATAACTGATCTGGAAGCAAATCTCTTTTTTTACAGTACGGTTCAACGAAGAGAAATGGAGAAACCTGGCCCGGGAAAATCGTTTCGTCGAAACACGCCCGCGGTCCACGCGCAAACAGGGACCTACGCGCTCAAACAGCAATGTTATTTCGTTGGATCGACGAAGAACGCAGCCAGTTAGATACGTAAACGATTTAACACTGAAAGTATCAAACTCGAAACGATGAAGATGACATTACAGATTTGCTGCACGACGCGCACATTTTTGGTGTGAAACATAGGGGAGATCACCCTCATCTGTCCCTCATTTTTCCAACTTCGTTTGTCACCAATTTTCAGTATCAAAATGACAAGATATTGATATCTACAGTAAATAAATAGTTGAATCTTTTAAATCATTAATTATTATTTATTATAATTATATATTACTATATATATTTACTTAATTAAATTCGTTTGTCGATAATAAACAGATAAATTTTTATGTTCAAACTGCGTGCAAGATTCACAGAAATTCTACTCTCTCGCGCCTAAGTTAATTTCATATTGATCATATTTTCTCTAGTTTTCTCTAATGGGTGCGTTTACATCAAACGAACGAATGCTCGTTCATCCCCGATTACGATCAAATTTATGCCTGTATTTATTACATCGTCGTGTTCATTAAACGAGTGTTAGTATAATAAACGAGTGGGGACGAACGAGCATTTCCTTTGATGTAAACGCACGACAACGTTATGATCATTTATTTTGGACTCGTTACAATTATGTTCCGAAACTATAAATGCCTATGTGCATCTTCGAAAAGCCGGGCCACTGAACGAATAATTGTAATTATAATATAATAATAATAATTCCCATGCATACGTAATATGCACACAAATATAATATAATAATAATATAGAATAATATTGCCTTCAGGGTAGGGACTTGAAAATGAACATTGTTTGCAACCGGACACAGGCAACATTTGAAAAATAATCGTTTAAGTAACACATTGCCTTATTTCACTCAGTGTTATCTTGAAACAATCCTACGCTAGTTTGAAAGCACACGGACGATTTTTCTCTAAATTATTCAATTATTTGGCTATTGAGTGAAACAACTCCCTACTTCATTTTGTATCTTTCATCTGTTTCTTCAAATAATTTTTCAAACAGCTTCCAATTCTATTCTAGGTAATCTTACCTTCTGTTGAGGTTTCATTTCAATTAATTAATTCAAATAAGTGATTGCTCGCAAGTGATTTGTCACATTTGAGAGTGAAGGATGAAATTTACTTTTAAAATAGAAATAATAAATTGGTAGGAGTGATTCGTTGTATCGAAATACACGTTCTATGTCATATATTAGAAAATATCTAAAACGTTACATGTTTAGACACATTTATCATATTATACAGATGATAACGTCTGGTAAGAAAAATATGTCAAACTGACGCAAGGAACGGACGGGTGACAATATCGATCGTTTCACATTTTTCCATCGTAACTTAGACTGGCCTCGATGAAAATTAAGTCTCGAAGAATTAATTTCCAGTATAAACGAACGTTCACAAAAGCGGGAAAATCGTTGTCAGCTGGATAAAAGATAAAAGATAGCGCTTCGAAGCTTGTTCGGATAAGCCCATTAAAATACTTGATGTAATACTTGATACATGACAATACTAATCCTATCAGACCTCGTGTCCCTCGCTCGCCTTCTCTAACCCTCGTATTTTCACTTCTCAAGATACAAGCCCCGAAACGCCTCGAAATCCTCCAATTCGTTCGCCTCCACCCCCTTCCCCGTTTCTTCCTTTCATCCGTTGTCACAGTAATCAAATATTCGACGGTCTCCGACGGTATCTCTGCACGCGCAGCTAATTCACCGAGATGATTCGATAAACGAAACAGGGCGGACGGTGCTTTAATTAGCCGTCGGTACGTCGACGATTCGCTGCCTTCCCCGGACGTTTTTAAAAAGTCATGGAAAGCCGGATTCGATTCGGTTCGGGTTAAAACAGCGGAGAGGCTTGGCCAGCGTAGCGCGGCTCATTTCGGCCATTAGCCGGTCGTCGAGTCTTATGTATTATGCCGGATAGAGCGAGCGGGGGCTTTCATTCGCGGCCGTCAAAGGGAACGCACCCACACCGGGGCGAAATTGAAATGGAGTCGGTAGGAAAGAGCATTCGTAAACAAAATTGACACGGGAGCAACCTGGTAGCCGAAAGGGGGCGAAGAACCGTTGCATCGAGACTCGAGGAGGGTGTGGTGCCGGTGGTGGAGGGGTGGGATGCAATCACGGAAATTTATGCACTTTGACGAACCGGAACGGTGAACCAGCGGAAAAGGTAACTGGGAGGGGAGGGTTTCACTCCTTACACGACCGAGGAAAAGTATTTGCACGCTGTCAGAAACGCAGGGGGGGGGGGTTCGGAGGGGGTGGGATCTTATCAGACGTGGCGGGCGAGTTTGCTCGTTTTTCGTTTCCTTCTCTTCGACCGGGGGAACGGGGGATAAGTAAATTGACTCGCAGACGTCTCGGCCGTTACGTTTATTAAATTGCTACGTCAAACATTTCTTCCTCGCGTATATACAGGAAAATTACAGGCTGATCTCGTTACTTATGAGATCTTCGTCGTTCTCCGTCCGACCGGATGCTGTCACTTCGTTTACGTGCGCCGTAGCACGAGTATCGCCACCGCTGTGTGATCGGGATCTATAATAGTTCGATACGTGATTTTACTGGCTAGAGGTGTATTCGGAGGTAATTCCAATGTGTCATTACGGTTTTCCAACTTGAACCTCTTGCCACGCACGTGGAGAACCTTTTGTCTCAAAATTGCAATATTTTCTCAGTCTTAAGTATATTTAAGTATAACTGTACAATTTCAACTATATTTAAGTATAACCTGGGCAAAGCAAATAATAAAATTACCTCTCGATAATTCCTATCCAGTAATATCATTACCGACGAATTTCAAAAGAAAACGAAAGCGACGAATTATTGTATACGACTCGGTCACTCGTTAAGGTCCGCGTTACTAGTTAAGGGGGTTAATTGGGAAAACTGGATCACGGTCAGAGGGTGGCGTAAGATCGGTCAGATTTTATCTCGATTTCGTTCGTGTTGGACGTATCGTTTCGTTTTGAACGAAATATTTGGAAAATAATTATCAAATGATCTTGAAGCAACATTGCGTTGGAAATGAGTTTCAGAAAGTTTGACTGGTACTTCGGATGATTCTAGCCGAGTTCTGTAAGTCCTTGCGTATATTCCAGAAAGCCTCAGGTGGGTCTCGTAGCAGCCATATACCATGAAACTGGGATACTATCGCGGTAATGTCAAATAAATCCCATTGTTCCGGGTTTATACGTGTACCGACGATCCCATGATCCAACTAGATCCTATGACTACGAGGTCATCCGATTCGATTCGTTTATGACACCAATGTGCGTCAGTGGGGATGGGTTTTATGATCCTCGTGGCTCGTTACGTACAAAATAGAATCACTCTTCGACATTATATTCATACATTATTGGTCGAAAGTTGAAATCATTTCTCCGATTTCTATTATACGTTAAGGACTGACGTTGCAATATTTTATTTGCAATTTGAATTAATCAATTTATATGATTGAGTTTTGCTTTTAAAGACTCGTTTTAATATTCTCGTTATTGCGTCTTTATACATTCTATAATTTTATGAAATTGAAGTATGCATGACATTGTGATAAATTATTGCTTGGCCCTTGATGAATCAAGTTTGAGATAATATGTCAGATACGAATGGTGATTTTCTTTACTTTAATGACTTCTACAATTTCCGACGCTGTTCCAATTGTAAGATAAAGGAAAGTTCTGAATTAATTACGGAAATGGAATTTAAAACTTCGGTCGTTCATGTATACTTCTAAATTACTGCAAAATACAGTCTTTAATCTTAACGTATACAGTTATAAATATAAATCAGGTGGTTGAAAACTCTGTGGAATGATCTTAAATACACATACGTCTATTGATTGCCAAGATGTTCGAACGATTAAAACTACTTTCTAGCCACGCAGACTTAACGAGGCTACTTTATTAAAAGTAACGCGGCCGTGTTAAAATTATTACTTGTCGAAAACAAACTCGAGTAACACGACGTACGTTAAATTTAGCAGAATACGGCAAAGTACAAAATTTCAGAGACGCAAACAGAGACATCGAGACGTTGCCCAGATTTCCAATGATTTGCCCAGCGAATTCGATAGTACAATTGAATTTATTTATGAATGCAAGTGCGCTATGAAAGAGATGCGCGTATCTCCGCAAGCGGGTTAAGAAAATCCCGCGGATAATTAGCAAGTTGGCGACTTCATTCGCAACTAATTTCACGGCGGTCTCTCAAGATCTCGAAGCGACGTTTCCTTTTTTTTTTTTTTTTTTTGTCACGGAGAGCCGGCTCTTTTGGTAAGCCAGGTCGCGGGCTAAAACGCCGCGCGTCACAGCTTTTTTAAACTCCAAAGAAGGAGGAGGAGGAGGAGGAGGAGGAAAGCGTTTCGTATCGCAGTCTATTATCGCCCGTAGGCGGCATGTTTCGTTGGCTGGCTCCGTCGAAGGGGAAAATGTTATTTGGATATCAAAGATGCGCCACGGGCGAGAGCACCGACAGAGGCTCCATTGTGCGAGGGGTTCCGGGTTTATGAGCTTGCGAGGCCAAGCCGGTAGACGGGCGGTCACTCTGTATATAAAACCTGGCGACACGGAAGGGAATCTGGAGGACGATCGGGCGTTCGGGTGCTTCTGTTTCGAAGCTCGACCACGAAGGGGGCATCGACACGGCGGTTTCAGGAGGGCTGGCCGCGTCAAAGAGCGTCCGTACGTTTATAGTTTGTCACGCACGTTTATTTCCTCTGCCGCTCTCCCTCTCTCTTCTTTTTTCTTTTTTTTAATTCCCTCCGCGAGCGGGCAGTGGTTCTTAACCGAGTTTGAAATAAAGATGTAAAACGACAATTTGAAATAACGAAATCGCTTCCAGTAATTTGTCACTTCTATTCTCGAAGCTACGTAGGAACGGTGACTAACTTCGTCGTTCCATGCGTGAATTAAATAAATCATAATTGACGGAAAACAGACTGTGGATGTTCCTTTCGTTCGTTGCATTATCAGGATAGCACGGTAGAACTTTGTTTATTTGAACGAAATTTTACTCAATATTCGAGATTAAATGAACTCTTGCTGATTGAATTCGTTTGTTTGGACCTATACTCCCGTCACAAAATGCTGTACTACGTTCTAAACGCGACAAAATCCGCTGTCCAATTCCACATTACACTCTCAACAAAAACTAGTAAATATTTCAGTCGGAATAAATCGCGAGTGCTGAATCGCATTACGGTCAATCGTACAGATGCGGGAGACGAGGTGAAACCGAAGCTGCGATGCAAATGAATCAAGAACCACTGGCCCACGATATCCAGAACGGACCGTGAGCTCGCATATTTGCGTTCGCTGGCCACCGCGATAAGTGAAGAATTTCATACGCGTAATTTTTATCCGTTCGTTTTGACGGTCTCGCGAACGCGTCACTCTCCTCCTCCTCCTCCTCCCCTCCCCCCGCCCCCCACCCTGCTCGTTTCAATTGCGTGCGTTTCGCGGCCGAACGGCGAAAAAGCGCTTACCGCGGTCGTTCAGAGGAAGACCGCTCTCCCACGATCCGCAACACGTCGAATCGAAACGCAAACGCGCTTTTCACCCGCTGGTGTTCGCCGCCGCCGCGTATTTGCGTTCCGCGGTGAACGCGTTTTTCCTGCAGGCTGGGAATTTTTTTTTCCCGCTCCTCCCTTCTCTCTCTCTCTCTCCTGTACTCTTTCTCCCTTCTCTTTTTTTCATTCCCACCGGTTCGCTCGGTTTGTCGATCTTCGGCATTAATTGCCTCGAAAAAACGTGGGGGTTGGCGCGCGTGCGAAATGTCCCGATGATTTTTCGTCGGCCAAACCCTATATCCCTCCCTCTCCCCCTCCCCCCGTCGCCCAACTTGTCCCACTGGTCATGACCGAATAAAAATATCGTCAGCTTCACCGTGGCCGTTCGCGTGAAATTGCTGATACTGAAAATATAGTCTCTCTCTTGCCGTGTTCACCCCCCCCCCCCACCACCACCTCCCAACGGTGATGGTCTGTCCATCGGCCGCGCACCCCCTCCGCAGAGATCGAACGTTTCAATTAAACGGCGTTATTTATTCGGACAAAATGCTGCGTACTCAATGTATTCATGAGCGTGACGGTCGTATGAAATTTTTAAAGTTCACCGGGGTTGGTTATCAATGTTTCAATCGGCCCCGGGACCGAACGTTTCGGTGAATAGGCCGCGAACGATCGTGAAATAGTCACGATGACAATTATCGCGAATGATTTTTTGATGAACGGGAATATCCCGCCCGATCCTTGATTAACATTGTACGATTTAGCCGGTATCGATTGAAAGCTGAACCGGCCTAGGCCACTTCCAACGGCCACCCGCCGCGGCCGCCTGCGAAACGCGCGAAATATCCCCGGGACGCTTTTATCCCGAATCAAAATTCGGCTAGTCCACCACCACCCCATCCCCACTCCCCCTCCCCCCTCCCCGTTCGCGGCAACTGTTCAATAATCGTCCATGCATATTTCACCGCACGCGCCACCAAATCTTTAAATGTACTGCGCTCGTCCAGCAAAACACTCGTACGAGTTTAAAGCGGATTTGCGACAAGCACCCTGGAACGTTCCACGCAAGCTGCATTATTGCTGTTTCGAGTATTTGCGTTATCGTACGACCGGCGTTCTTGTTAACCGGCGCGCTTTCGCCGAGCGAACGGCGTCCTCTGTGTCGTGTTCACCTCTGTGTTTCGGCGGGGGGGAGGGGGTTGAAAAAGAAAAAAAATTATGGTTTAATTTCGACGTGTATGTGCTGTGCGTGGCGCGTCGGCTTTTGTGCCCGATAAATTATTATAGAAATTATTTTCACGTCGAAGCTTTTATGATGTTATTTCGGAATAAATGAAACGAACGAAATATTTTTGATTACTTATCCCGTTCGGCGAGTTTGTTATTTGCCTCGGCCGCGGCTTTTTTGCTTTTGCGTTCACATTTAGAAATCGCGAGTCGAACTGAAATTTAATTACGCGAGGAAAGAAAAGGGAAGTAACAGATGTAGAAGGAAAATTCGTTCCCGCGGAGAGAGTGGAACACGTTGTCAATATTGCAGCGCGAAAGTTGCTTGCAACGTTTCTCCGATTTTACTCGGTTGAAACGTGATAAAACGCTTCGACGAGGTATAGTCTTGATTGACTTTTGGCAAAGGAGATTTAGAGTTGGATAACGGAGACGGTGAAAGAGATAGGTAGCCTTTTTTCTGCTCGCTCCTATTGTATTCGTTTTTTCGTAGCTCTCTCTCCTTCTCTATCTTCTTCTCCATTACACTCAGCTTTCCCTTCCTCCTTCCTTTCTTTTCTTCGCTACTCTCTCTCTTCCTTCTCCTATTTTTCTCTCCCCTTTTCTTTCATTCTCTACTTCTCTCTCGGATGTGAAAATTTCTCTATCCTGTTCGTAGAATAGTTTTTAATTTTCCTCCCGAATTTTCAATTTTGATAATTATTAATAATTATTGATAATCGATAACGTCATTGATACATACTACTTAAAAAAAGGAACAAGATACTGTGCAGAGTGTCCTACTTTACCGAAAAAATTGTAGCGCAATAATTTGCAAAATGAGAAGAAAATGTTGTATGAAATTTACTAGCCCGAATATGTTTGTACTGAGATATTTTTTGATGTCTGATAAGTAATTTAATTTTTGTCAAAGTAATCTGTGTTGGTGCACGCTTGACGTCGATGCAATGTGAAATTTATCACATTCTTGCGAATCACAATTACCAATTCGTTCAATTAATTCTTCACTCGCGTGTACTTCTGCATTTTTTAATTTTCATTTCTACATTACATAGTAAATTCAATAGTACTTCAATTTTGCCAATGATGCTTCGAAATAAAATATAAAATTTTACGTTTTATGTTTTTGTTACACTTTTCAACGACGCATTAATGAACTTTTCGCTGCATGATGTTCTAGTTTTGTTTTTACCTATAGAACACACTGGGAAAATTTGAATATTAAAATTCGGCACATTCTGTGTAATATACTTCTCTTAAACAATATTTATAAAAACAAAAGCTCACACGTGGAGGATTTAAAATTTAACGAAGTCGCTCTTTATTAAAATTGACTTGCTGATAAAATCGACAGAACAATTTAATATAGTTTAATATTATCATAACACGATCATTGTAATATAATTACTCATTATGATGTAATAACTAGACTGTCTTGTTGATCGAATTACTCTGCACGAAACACGAAAGTTAAATTGTCTCCTAAACAATACAGTTTTCTTGACTTGCATCGATTAATATATACGTTCTTACAGAGAACGAGTCGAGTTGTATCGATTAGCGCGTTACAGATTATACAGTTCCAGACTTACAACAGATTGTAACCCCCTCGAAACCATTTACTTTCTATCTGATTCTTTTATATCACAGTTTATCAGCAATTCGCATTTATAAATTATTCACGTATCCACGATAATATGAAAACTCAATATCAAGGGGGTGACTTCACCCCTCCCCCCCCAACCCCAGGGAAAAATAAATTCTTATTACCATCACGTGAACTACATTCATACAAAGTTTCAAGTCGCTGAAAAATTCCCACTTGCCAAATTTGTCACACTCGTTTAGTCGTTCCCATCAAACCGCGCCACCACCTGCAACCTCGTGCCTCTGAAAAATCTGACATCCATACCGCTGGTCGTTAAACGTAGCTCGTCGTCGAATCGCGCGAACCGAAGGCCCTCGGTCTCTTTGTGCGACCGGGCAATCGGGAATTTTATACCCGCGGACGGAAATAATTCCATCGTGTCGGCTCACCCCTTGCTGATTTCGCATTCGAGTCGCACGCGTCCGCGTTCTATCGTATCCGTATCAATGGTGGAGGGTAGGGGGGAGAAGAGAGAGGGTGGCGCGTCGTCGAGCCAACGGGAGAGGGACAAAAGAGAGGGGCGAAGAGAGTGGCGGATGTATTTGCATTACATTATCGAAGTTAATGCGAACGGTCGCGAGATCGCGGCGAAAACGGAAATTATACAAGGGATCGAGTTATTGACCGGCGCTGCGACGAAGAACGGCCGCGAGTAACGCGA
Source organism: Tetragonisca angustula (assembly GCA_036937485.2). Taxonomy (NCBI): domain Eukaryota; kingdom Metazoa; phylum Arthropoda; class Insecta; order Hymenoptera; family Apidae; genus Tetragonisca; species Tetragonisca angustula. The sequence goes on along the minus strand of JAWNGG020000012.1, from coordinate 809,684 downwards.
GCGTGCCAACTCATTTCCGGTTCATTCGCCGTTCAACGGACGGAACAACTCGCGACGAATGACGCGCGAGTGACCTTTCTGCACCCCCTTTTTTTTCTTTCTTCCACTCCCTCGGTCGTTCTCCGAGCAAGACAGCTTCGCTGCGAATTGGACGTGTAAATGCACATTAATTTTGGTTAAAAAAAAAAAGAAAGAGAAAGACAAAAGTTGAAAAAATAGAATCGAGAGCAAGCTTCAACGATCGTCCGGCGAGATCGTTTAATGCCTGGCGTATTTTCTTTTTCCAATTAACCGAGCGCGGATAAATTCGAGCGCAACTTTCCTTGACTGACGCGCGCACTCCTCTAAAATTTCGTGGCATCTCGGGGACGGGAATGAATTAGCAACTGTCGTGTCGTTATTCTCGTTTGTTCCGGACGACGATCGTTCGTAATTTCGTTATTAAAAGTACCTACTGGAATTTTCACCGGGGTAAGAGGGTGGTTTTCATGGCGGCGTGCGTGATTTACTCTAATGGCGTGGGTAGAGGGAATATAAATGTAACGAAGAGAGTTGATCTTCATTACTGCGTGTAAATGCGGTGAAAAATTTTGGAACTCAAGCCCGTGATATCGCGGATGCGTGCGCAACGTCACGATTTCTCTAAAGTTTTAAATATTTATTGTCGTTTGTTTAACAGGATCGTTGTTGTGCTAGATTAATTTGATAGAAATCGGTCAGACTGAGAAAATCATTTCTCTGATGGTGTTACAAGCTAAATAAGAGAGAAATTGTAAAGTGTAAAATGATACAAAGATATATATAAAATATCTAGGTACAATGTTTATATAAGTCAGTTTTTTTTTATCGAAGTTCTACTTTGCTAATTGCATTCGCAAAGATGTGAATTTGCGTAAAAATACTGGACAGATTTCTTGGTAGATTTCGCGAAATAAATCCAATATCTAAGAATAAGAGGAAGAAACTAAAAATAAGAATAAAAAAGGAAGGAAATAATATTTTAGTCCACTAGAACTGTTGTCTATAAAACGAAGATTATGTCTTACTACAATTAAACGTGAAAAAATAATCCCTACAATGCTGTAAACTCTTAGGTTCAACAATGATATAATACTCGTCAGACAATAAGCACAGTAGATGTTTCTTGTTTCCAATCAGTACACCAAATCTTTAACGTTATCTCATGCAAAACAAATTTTAAACATAACAATCTAAAATTCTAAAAACTCTGAACGTAAGAAAACATTCTGAACTATCGCGACTTGATAGTTTTCTAGCTCCAGTTTATTACAAATAGAATCACGTCCCGTGACGAAATCATCCTCTTATCTTTTCCTTATCAGTGTCGTAATTTCTGCTCGTACGAGCAGGAATCGAAGCAGATCGTGCTCCTAAATTTGATCCCGGCGGCTAATAAAAGAGAACCGGATAAGGATTCGCGTATACGAGCGCCGAGAGGCGAGAGGCGAGAGGCGAGCGAAGTTACGAGCGTTAACGCGCCCGGCTTAAAAGCAAATGCTAATGAAAGCTAGATCGCCGATGATGAAAGTCAAACTCGCGCGCGCGCGGAGCCGTTTAATAACATAGATCACGCGTGCCGATTATTCGCCGTGCTTTTAAGCGATATCTGGCCCCGATCTGGCCAATAAGCCACGCTCCGAGAAGATACAGCAACTGCAAGAATTACCGTTTCAAATTGTATTTATATTCAGCCGGCGTCTGACTGATAAAGCGTCGAGTGGAATATTCAATCAACCGGCGGGGAGGATTGAAGGGAGGAGAGAAGGACGAGACGAACGAGCGAGAACGAGGCGATGGCGAAACGATCTCCGAACAACTGGTGGATGGTAAGCCTGTTGATCGGGCGCGCTGCTTGAGCATTCCTTACGTGGCGAGGGCTGGAGGAATAACGTCGCGCCCCAAAGCGGGGTGGTAAACGATTCGACGCTTTTCGAGTGTTTACGCCGGCGGAGAAGAGGGCGTGGATACGTAATTAGACGCGAAACCTCTCCCTCTCTTAATTCCCACTTTATCTTTATTCTGCCGACGGCGCGATTTGTCCGAATTCATCCCGAGGGTGGCTCGTGGAATTTTACTACGAATTTTCGGCTCGTCACTCGAGAGGCTGTTCGAACGCTTCTGGGAAACTCTCAACTTTCGAACGTATCGTTTCGGCTGTTGAGTAAAATATCTTGGAATTTTATTATTATTTTATGATTCTTTACTATTAAGTTTGATTATCTTGATTATTGGTCAAGTTCGAAGCAAATCTAGAAATACGTACTTACGTAGAGGAATGAAAATATATTTAATATGTTTATCGTGTCCATTGGCTTCCAAATTCTATATACATCTGTTTGAATGTGGGAAACTTTTAATTTTTAAATATATCGTTTCGGGTGTTGAGTAAAATATCTTGGAATTTTATTATTATTTTATGATTCTTTGCTATTAAGTTTGATTATCTTGATTATTGGTCAAGTTCGAAGCAAATCTAGAAATACGTACTTACATAAAGGAATGAAAATATATTTAATATGTTTATCGTGTCCATTGGCTTCCAAGTTCTATATACATCTGTTTGAATGTGGGAAACTTTTAATTTTTGGATATATCGTTTCGGGTATTGAGTAAAATGTCTTGGAATTTTATTATTACGGGGAATTATTGGTCAAGTACGAAGTAAATCTACAAATACGTACACACGTACAGGGACTATAAGATATTTTAATATACTTACTTGCCTGTTGGCTTCTAATCTATAAACGACGAAGCGTCAAACACTTACCTGAACATCCTTGGTGAACTGATTGTTGCAGTAGATGTGAATGGCCGAGAACTCTCTGACCTTGTCGAATTCGAATTTAATCTCGACCGGTTGGCCGCGCGTGTCGTTCCTCCAGCCGACCCATCCTTGCGTGCGATCGTTATCGTAGTATCCCAGTTTGAAGTTATCAGGACCGGTCCTGCCGTCTGTCAACTGACCCAAACCACGCCGCAGCTCGCCGTCCCAGTGTCCGTCGTAGGTGGCGTCGAAGAATTCCCATCCGTTACCTCTTTTATCACCTTGGGGCATCGAATAGGACACCACGCCATCTGCGATCAAGAGGTCAAGGTGTAGAGTCACTCGTCGAGTGGTCGTCTACCTTCTAATGACCCGTGTAAAAGCTTTCGACTTTGTCGGCGGACATCGTTATTATCGCGCAGAAACGTGATACGCGGCAGAAAGAACAGAGATTAATGAGATTACAGTTACTAACAAATGTTTTGACCCACACAGCGTGGATGTAATTAGCGAAGCATGCATGTAAGTACACCTCGGTTCAAAAGTTTCGAGCGGAACGTTTATTCACCGACGTGAGGACACGGCTATCTTTAAAGTTCTCTGTTGGGACAGAAGCGTGATTTGTACAATTTTGGTTATTGTCATTAAAGATCGTAGTGATTTATACGTAGAATTGACATTTGTGCAATTTTAGTAATTGTCATTGCGTGGTTTGTACAATTTTAGTTATTGTCATTTGAATCATACTGATTTGTATGCAGGATATTTCGACATTTGTGCAATTTTAGTGATCGTCATTGTGTGATTTGTACAATTTTAGTTATTGTCATTTGAATCATAGTGATTTGTATGTAGAATGTTTTGACATTTGTAGAATTTTAGTTATTGTCATTTAAATCATAGTGATTTGTGTGTAGGATATTTTGACATTTGTAGAATTTTGGTTATTGTATTTGTATGTAGAAAATTTTGACGTTTGTAGTGATTGCAATTTTAGTGACTGTCATTGTGTAATTTGTACAATTTCAGCTATTGCCATTTAAATCATGGTGATTTATATGTAAAATATTTTGATATATATTAAAGGCCGGTTATACAAGCGTGTTAAATATAACTGAAGGATAATTGCATTTCAACATGAATTATATCGACTAAGTATAATTGAAGAAACAAAGCTTTATCAATGTAGCTAAATCTTAGATGAAGATTGTATTTTATTTATCCCGAAAGATTAATAACAATGTTGTCAGATCTAACAGCTTACTGTTGCAATTAGTACATCAAATTTTTAACATTTATTTTCTGAAGAAATTTCGAAAGTCGTTCTAAACCAAATCCTTCAATTCATTAACTCTTGTCGTTCGACTAATGGAAATAATAATAATACATTAAAAATGCAATATATTTCCATTATTTCGAAAAGTCATCGTCTCCAGCGAAACATCAACACGCTCCAAACATTTTGGACAGGAGTGTACAACGAAAAAACGAAGTAGAAAGAAAGATGGCAAAAGAATGTGCGCCCGTTTTTAATTAAATACCTGAAAAAAGGATATCCCGTCCGAACCAACATCGTTAGTTGATTAAAATCTCCATTAAACGTGCAAGTTCGCAGTTCTTTCGTTGTAACGCTCATTGACGCAAGAGGGTGAGGCAGAGAGGGAGAAATAGAATGAATGAACTCGGGTGCAAGTTTCTGGCAAAACGCCGGAAGGCGTTTGGATTCACAATTAATTGAACTTGCACGCATCGCGAACGGCGCAAGACACAATGGAGCCCCGGCTCTATGTTACTTGATGTGTACCTTTCCGTTTGGTTGAACGTTTAATTCGATGTTGGTTCATCAAAGGAAGAAAGGGATAATTGTACAAGCAAGATTCTGAAAAGCAAATTTGCGCGCACGGCAACGGCATAAGGGTTAATGGACAGTCCGGCGAGTATTCTAAGCGGCGCGCAAGTTCAACGAAAATTGGTGAGTGCAAACAGCTTACCGCTCCAGTAACATCCGTAGAGCTCGACCCGCATGCAAACCGTCCGCGTGTGATGGCTGTAGGGCAGAAAACGGATCTTGCTCGCCCACAGAGGCGGCTCCAGCTCGTGCTTGGACTCCAAATACGTGTTCGTGTTACCCTGTATTACCTGCAACCGTGGAAACCGTTGGTTAAAGATCAGGACAATTCCGTCTAACCTTTGGGCTTCGTCGTTTCACCCCTCAGCAGAGAAAACCAGCGTCTCTCTCCTTCTCTCTACTTCTCTCCCCCTCCCCCTTCCCACATACTTTCAACTTAGATCATTAGGAGCATATACGTCACTCGGAGACACGGTCCAACTTTGTCCAACTCTCGAGCAGCGTACGGAGGAAAGTTCCAACGAATCGCCCCGACGACGATTCGTCAGTCGTTCAACGAGTTCCTCGGCTGTTACTCGGTCAGACTTTGCCCGTGTGTTTCAGGCGTGCGAACCTGTCTCGAAAGCGCGAAGGTGAAAGGCGACAGGACGGCGACGTTTCGCGAAACGAGCGAGGGTGGCACAACCCTCGTGCTCTCTGGCGCGCAACGTTTCAACGCGTATGTGACGTGACGCCAATAGAAAAAAGCTATAATCGGCGCGCGTCAACGTGTCTGCGGCAAGGTCGGAGCCATCCCCTCCTGCTCCTCGTTTCCTGTCGCCTGGCATTCTGTCAAAGCATCCCCCATCGACCTCGTGATGACATTTATATCGCCGGGAAGATGCGTTTCTGCACTTCGGCACATACTGGCATACCACCGTCTGACCGTGGATATCCCGTCGCAGGGCGGACATCGCGTTCCACCGCATCAGACGGCGTGTAGGGGGGAGAGGGGGAGGGCTAAGGACTAATTTCATCCCGCATTCCACCACGTTAGGTATGACGAGGGATGAAGGGGAGGAGGACGGGTGGACGAGCTGGGTATCGATGTGAATAGAGGGGATCTGTTGGATCACAGAGACGCAGACAGGTCAAGGAAAACCTGTATATAGCCAACAGAGAGAGAGAGAGAGAGAGGGGGGGGGTTGAGTTAAACGTCCATCGCCCGCATTCTCTGATCTTCGCCCAGGCAGACGACCATATTGCAGATCTCCCTCTCTCTCTCTCTCTCTCTTTCTCTCTTTCTCTCTTCCATTCTATTCTCTTTGCCCGTTGTGCGTATACACGTTTCCACGTCTCCGTCTTGGAACGTGCGGAAGAGTGATGCAATATTGATTCCGCGTTGTGGGTTTATGAATAAAATAAGCGGTTTATCTGACGTTGGCACAGGCTGGTGTGGACGGCGGCGTGCAGAAACTCCCGAGGTGGAAAAGGGGTGCACGCCGGGGTCCCCGGGGATCACGCGAAGTGGCGTTGCCCATGGCGAGTAGATAGCCACTGCCACGGAGAGATACTCTCCCGTGTGTACACGAGGTGTACGGATACACGTGTAGGTACACAAGGGCGGCCGCGCGGATAAATCCACGTGGACGTGTGTGCTGGCAAACCGGCTAGTTTCTTGTGTGTTGCCAACACACAGTTGCGTGACGGAGCATTTTGCGGCTGCCACGACACATTCTGCGCACGTTCCCTACTCTCTCCATCGTCGTTCAATGTATGTATACACGCAAACACACACACATACACACACTGTTCCGTGCCATCGGGCCGGCTTCTGTCTCTTTTTCGTACGACTAAGCATCGACTTCGACTACTATCACTGTTACCGCTGTGTTCACCGTTCACCGTTTCTTTGTATCACCGCCGTACACACGCCGTTCGGTGTGTATAACCGAGGCGGTCGCTTCTTTCGATTTGTTTGCGCGGTTATTGAAATACCTTTCCCACCTTGTTTTTGGTCGACTGTTTGCTCTCTCTGATATTGGATTACTCGGTCCGCTCGGTTCCTCCGTCTAGCGTGTTTCGAACACGTTGCTGTTGAACGTTGTTGTCGAACTGTTTTATCCGCCGTAAGAGGGGATGCCAACGTTATATAGCACGACTGCGCGTAGTTGTTAACTGGGATACGATGGAATTTCTTTGTAACCTATTTTTACTTTTTTTTTTTAGTTTCTTTCTCCCTTTTTTTCTAAATCGTCATTTTTCCTTCGCGTGTATTTCAATTTCTTTGTACGGGGTTTCTCGTATCTCTTCGCGTTGCAGTTTCGAAAGGAATGGCTTATTTTCGAGCCGGCAAAGGGAATAACAGACTAGAAAGCTTTGGAATAAAAATATCACGCTTGCTGAGAGTGCTTTATAATTTTAGGAGTTTGTACAAAATCTAACGTCGATTCAGAATAGTGTAAATAAATTACAAGTAGAACGATACAAATCCAGAATGTATAATGTTTGGTAAGTTAGGCAGTATACATTCTCGTCTGTAGATCATCTTTAATAAAATTAAAATGTAGTTATGATTTATAGCAGAAATAATCATTCACAATTGCAAAGGTTGTATTACTATTTTAACATTATGACTGTTTCCTAAATTTTTTAATTTGTATAGATAATTTGTACAAATTTTCGAAGTATGTTTTGGATCATTGTCCTGTATAAATATGAAGTTTTTTGTTTTATCCTACTGTACTTTTTCGGTCTATATGATCCGAATAGATAATGATCTATATTTCGATTTATGATTTTTAAATATTCAATGTAACACGACCATGTTTTCTTTACAAACAAATTAGTGCAAAGGTATTTCAAGAAACCGAACACGACGACGATGCGAAGAGAATATTCTATTGTTGCTGTTTTAAAAATTTCTACAATTTTTATTAAACGACTGTCATGCTCTACAACTGGCACGATACAGATATTAATTTTTCATTTGTGTTTTTCATCGCATGCACTCGTTATTTTGTATCGAACATCTCGAATTTTCGATTCGTCGGTCAACATTTGTTTAACTTTCACACGGTATACATATGGTATACGTATTATTAATTTTGCGTCAAGCCATCCGTAAACTATACATTTACAGAATTATACTATATATTCGTATAATAACAAAATTACTAAATAATTAAAATTCAAACAAGATTAAACTAACCTCTTGCGCTGGAATCACGCGCCACGCAAGTCTGAGAATTTTTCCTCCCAAAATTGTAATATTTTCTCAGTTTCAAGTACATTTAAGTAAAACAAAATAGTCAGAGCAAATAATACATTTATTACTTGTCAATAATTTCTATCCAGTGACATCAAACCGACGTGTTCAAAAAGAAAGCGACGAATTATCGCATGCTGGTTTGGTCCACTCGTTATGGTCCGCAATCAGTTGCCCAGCGCAAGTGGTTAATGGTCATCCAGCTTAAAGTGAGCAAGCACCAGAGTGACTTATAGACGAGGGTGTACGTAACTCCAGCAAATATTCTATCGAACCTTAGCCTTGGAAAAATATTTTCCAACGTATAAAAAATACGAACGCGAGAGACGTCGAATACGAAACGTGCCGGCCATACGTATCGACTACTCTTTATAAATATATAATTAAGGTTTTTCAGCGTTGGCGGGCAACCCTTAGGCTTTCTCTGCTCCGGTTGGTCCTAGCCAGGCTCGCAGGTCATCGTTTCCTTCGAGAAACTGCCACTTGGAAAGCATTCCCCAAGGTGAACCCTTACCTCTTGGCCGGCGTATACCTCGCTGAACTCACCCTTCTGTCTGGGATCGATTCTTTCTCATTTCGGGCACCCAGGGACCCGTGCCGGTGGCACGTTACACCATCACCGTTGCCACGCTTGCTCTCTCTCCACTGGCGTAGAAGCACACGTTTGTTCGCCAGGAATTTAATGAGATTGCAACGTGCGAGCAGAATTTAATTTCTCGAAATGGGTCTCCTAAATCTATCGCCCACGGCGAGGGATTCCCTCTCAGTATGTTCTCAGTTCTCGGCCATCTTCCCTCCACTCCCGCTCCCTCTCGCGTGACATTGAAATTGGATGGACGATAATTTCAGAGGAGTTAACGATACAGTGGTACTGGTTGAAAGGAGATCTTTATTTCATCGCCGATTGGTATGTACGTACCTCTGTTGTAAAGATCATTCACGGGAGAACAAGTGAAATTCTACTATTCGTGCCGAGAAAGTGGTAACTCTAAATTTAGCGCGGTCGATGAAATTTCTGCATTGAGTTTTCATATATAATAATTTTCTTCTTTAATTAATTTTTCTTATTAATTTTATTAATTGAGAATTTACTTTGGTAATTGATCACTTATGGTGTGTAAAATACCTTGTACTTCTGAATGCTATAAAACACGTCGTACATTTTTGTATTTGTCAATTTCAAAAAACGAATAAAAACCCGTTTACTTATTGACTTATTCTGAAAAATAAACTCAACGTAGTCTACTCTCCATAATAAGTATTTGGACAGTGTAACTCGATCAGAAGACTAATTTTTAACTTTCATAACGAAATAATGTTGTCGTTTGCTGGTAACATTTTACTTGTTACAACAACGTTGTTGTCTAGTCAAATTGAATTTACTTCATCGTTCAAGTTCTATATTTGTAGAATCTTTTAGGCTAGAAATACATTTCAAATACGCAACAAATTCAATTACTTGTTAAATGCCTCTGCAAGTCAAATTCCCATCCATCTTTACTTATACTAATCAATATGACCGTCTATTACTTTTATCAATATCTTAGCAAATATTCTTCCGCGATTGCAAAGTATTTAAACGCGTCGATATCTTCTATTTGAATTTGTACAATCATTCATACGAAGTATATTTCACGTGTCCAAATACTTGCCAAGCGTTCAATTCAACAACAGAGTTCTACCATCCCGTACCGCTTTACCTTATCACGCGACTCGAGTTAAAATGTCAACGAAGCAATTCAACCCCCGCGTGCATCCAGATTACCTCGTGCTGTTCGTTCCAGCGACTCGCGTGATTTCACCGAACCAAAGGGATTATAGAATAGTATTTTTCCGAGGGTCGACGCCAGTGAACAGATGCACGCCATTCTTTCGTGTACAAGTCTTCGAGGGGAGGGGTGATGACTGTAAAGGGTGGATATTACTTTTCATTACCCTGGCTGGGCAAGGCCTTCGAAACGCTAGACGACCTTGCAACTCTACCTGCCATCCACTACACGTACGTACGTACACACGTATGCACGTGTATACACGATCGAAAGCATACGTCCACGGAGAAAGAGGGAAAGCGTAGAAGGGAGGGAGGGAGGTCGACGCGTGCCCTTCTAATGCAATTTCCTGCTACTTTTACTTTCCCCTCTCGGTGCACGAATGCGTGCATGCGTGCATGCGTGGCACGTCAGTGCATGCGCACGGGGGAGGTCAAGTGTTAAGCGCTGAGCAATTATACCCGATATCGATCTGCGTTATTGTTCGGGGTTCTACGGTTCGCGAGTGTTTGCTCGCGCGATTCGTATTTTCTACCACTGTTGCCTTCCGTCTGACCATTATCGTTCGTATAATAGAAAATGCCCTGGCAAAACGTTTCGAGCGATTTCATCGAGGAATTAATATTCTCTCCGCGATCCCTTGTGAATCAAGGGCTATACGCCTGTTTACCTTTGCGCGGGGGGAGGGGGGGGGATCGCAGAGAGAGGGGTGAGGCATAATGAGCGGACCGTGGATTTTTTATGTGATTTTTACATCTTTGTTAGATACAGTTTTCTGTAAGTTTACGTGAAATAATTTTTATACAATTTTAATGTATTTATAATTTTTATGTAATTTTATATAATTTTATACAATTTCGATGTATTAATAATTTTTACGTAATTTTACATCTTTGTTAGATATCGTCGAGGGAGTAGAACCTGCAAAAATTCGAAATGCTTCTGTTTTCTTTTTATATTTTACATATTTTTCTGCGCGTTGTGTATTCTGCATTTATTATTTGTATATGTAGTAGTGTCTAAGTTTCCCAGAAATGCACGAACATTTTTACGAGAGGGCAATTTCGATTCATAGGTAGTGACGTTGGAGGTTCGAGACTGTAACAATCTGCCCAATTGTTTTATTTAATTTATTCTGTAAATTATTCTCCATTTAAATACGAAGCGCAAAGTGAAAGTTCTAGTAATTAAACACTGCCAGATTCATCTAAAATTCAACATATTATTGAACGTTACTGATATTCTCGCAAAATTTTGCCCATTTGCCATATAATTGTAAAATATTCTGGCAGAGTATTGTCCTTTTCTCAATCATCGGGTCTCGAACAAAGAACGAACAAGAAATCACAGAATAGTGCAGCCTCGTCTGTAACGACGTGTTTAGAAGAAATTGTTTTCAACTATAATAAGCAGCAGGAGCAGATAACAGAAAATAAGCGTGTTTATCACAAGTTTATTACCTGCAAAGCAGATGAGATCGTAAGCCGGAGTGTACCGAGGAAGTTGATCTTGTTAATAACTCGGAGACACGAGACAATATCCGGCAAGATGTCTGCCGCCTTGTATGCGTTTCATTCATCATTCAAACACCATGAAATTACATCGCGGCCTCGTTCCACAAGCATCAAAGATGCGGCGTACTCTTTTCTTTTTTTTTTCTTTTCTTTTTTAAAGGACGAAAGTACGGGAAGCTTCTCGAGAACGATTGTTTAGCCTCGAACGAGTTTCGTTATTGTCTCGTTTCGGAAACAAGGCATCCATCGTTATCCCTTCGTTCCCCAAGTGTATCAACCACGCTCGCTAAAGATATGTTTGTCGTGAGCATCGTCATTGGAGCGTTCGGTTTTTACGGGCCAAGGAAATTGAATGCAAAACATCGTATGCGAGCAAGCGAACGTTAATTGAAAGCCACCGAAGATAAACCATCTTTCACTCGTTCGACGATCGAAATACGTTCGCAGTTCGGAGCATATTGTGTGTACTTTGTCGGAAAGAAATTTACCAGAGACTGCGTGTTTGAATGTATTTTTTTTTTCTAAAATATCGCGTGGAAGCATTCGAACATCTATCGCGAGAAATTTTTAGAAATTCCGTCGCGTGAATACCAGAAATATCAAAATGATCAAAATGACCAAATTTAGAAATTTCGTACATCTACATACAACGTATTCTTAAAGATTTGCCTGAATTTTCGTAAAATGCACAGATGAGAGCCTCTGTTCCTCCCGATTGAGAAATTTTGATGAACAGTTCAAAGGCAAAAAAAAAAAAAAAAAAAAAAATGGAACTCAATCGATCGTAAAACTGAAGGCACTCGTCTCGCCTTGACGATTTATTTTCATAGATTCGAACGAGCTGTCGACCGAGCGTTAGCAACTTTGATTCGGTTTCTATGGATGGGAAGAGCAACGTACGGGAAAACGGTAAATGGATCACCTACAGCGAAAGAGGATGCTCGCGGGAAAAATTCGGCCGTTCCAGCGTTCTCCACTTAAGATACGCGATTTTCAAGCATCTATAACTTATGCCCATGATCGTTTTTGCCTATCGAGCCGGCGTATAAAGGAAATTTATTGCATCGGAACGTGTACGTCGCGTACCATGAACCGCGAACCGCTCCAACCGCCATGTTATTGGATTTTCGGTCCTCGATAGTACGATATTTTTACGAGAACGTTTTACTTACTTGCCCCCCCCCTCCCACTATCACCAGCGACTACATACCCGTAGATCCACCTGATTACCTTTCGCACGAATGCAAACATCGTATTCACGGTAAATCGACGCGAGACGGGGTAAATCGATGAACGTCACTTCGACCACGAATATCGTACACTCGAACGTTTCGAATACGTAATTCAATATCCGCTGTCATATTACTGGTTTGAGAGAAAGGTGGCGTATTTAAAAAAAAGAAAAAAGAGAGAGAGAGAGAGAGAGAAAGAAAGGGAAAAAGAATCTCAATTTTTAAATATCTGTTAGGATTAATTTTCTGAATGTACGAACACGTATTTAGAACGACAGCGGTTTGATTTTACTCGATGAAATCGTGTTATTTGATGAGAAATGGCTCGATGGAGTTTATTGAAAATTATTAAAAGTCGCGGTTAATAAACTCGTGGAAAAAATATATATATCGTAGATATTACACCATCGGTTTTTTTCAGAAGAGCTGTTATAACATACAAGTTTTAGTATCTGTTACAATTAATTTCGATAATCAGATGTTCAATAGAAAATTATTTCATAATTATTAAATCATTGGATATCAGTTCACTGTATTTTATCAGAAATCCTCGAAACCCGAAGAACCGTTAATAAAATCATAAAATCACTTAGGTTAGGATATTTATACAAGAATCCTCTCCATTTTTAAATATCTGCTACGATTAATCTTCCGCAAGTAGTATCTAAAGTTAATCCTGGAAGCAGAACGACAATGTTTCTAATGGACACGAATGCTTGTCTCAATGTATTTTATTAAATTCGAAACTGCCAATAAAATCATAAAATATATTCTATCGTGTCACATCACTGGTTCGCGGGAAGAGCGAATATTTAAACAGAAAACTCCTCTCTTTCTGAATATCCGTTACAATTAAGTACCCGAAGTTAATTCTGAAAAATTTCACTCGATAAAATTATTCAACAAGAACCACGTCCCTCGGTGTTTCGTCAAAGATCCTCGAAACGCAGAGGGCCATTAATAAAATCACGAGAGAATCCAATTCTTTGCCCATCGTTAAACCGGTGATTACTACGGCGATTCAAGTACTTCAAAATTCCTATCTCAAACGGGTCTTCTATCTCGAGAGTTCGTTTTTCTTGGCCGTGTCATTCCGCCTGCAAACCAACGATCAAGTATCCCCTCCCCAAGCGTTCAAGAATCGTGAAATCCACCCCTGCTGTAACATCGCTGAATCACGTTTAATTTCCAGAAACGTTGGGGAGGGGGGTGGGCCAAGCTTTTCGAGTCCGAAAATACGCGGTACGTGAAGTACCTGCGCGGGCACACGCAGTTCCACTCGTCGCTGGGAATTTCACGTTCGTCGTGTAACGTCCATGGTGGTGAAACTTTCCAGCTCGTCCGCGGTTCGATATCCGCGTATATCCGGGCGGCCTCTGGTTTCCGCTGAAGTGCACCTCGCTTCATCCGGTCCATTAGAAACGGTTATGCCACCGGTTAGAATTAGGAACAGGATCAGGAACAGTACGTACTTACGAATCCGAGTCAACGGTATGTGCTCTGTTTCCCTTTCGTGGTATTCGAATACTACGGTAAGAGAAAGAGAAAATGTTTCAACGAGTGTACACGTTTCATTGTAAGCTCTTTTCATTTGTGCAATGTACACGTATATGTTCCATCGAGTTATATTTTATTCAAGCCAAGCTCAACAGTTGAGTTTCGTCTGGCGAGTTTGAAATTATTGTCGACGACATACTTGAAGGTGAAAATGTTTCGATAAGATATACATACATCTTGGAGTGTATTCGATTCATTGTATTTTATGCAATGTATAATTACGTTGTATACTACGAGACAATTTTGTAAAATACAATGAGTACAATTGTACAATGCAACGTAGAAAGTATGCTTGATCCAAAAATTTCTGACGTTGACACCGCTGAAAAACTTATTTGTAAGATACAGTAGAATTTAGACTCTTATAAAACAAAATTATAGATCGAAATTTTACTCAATGCTTCAATGAATCCACTCCTCAATATCCCATTAAATGATTGAATTCGCGAAAAATTATTTACAGAGAGGAGATGAGCAGACTCTGATTACACGAACTCCAATTATTTTATTTCATTTTAAAACAAGCGAAAGCCCAACGTAATATAATCATATTCACTCTAATTTCACAATAATATTATTGTTATTCTATTTTTATTTGTATCGTTATTTTACATTATTATTCACAACTATGTTTTTGAAATTATATTTATAAACATTTCAGCGATATAATTATAATATAATACCGATGTAGAAACGTATCATGATTAACCACTTGCGCTGGAATGGTGCGCAAGTTAAGAACGTTTTGTCCCAAAATTGCAACATTTCCTCAGTTTTAAGTATATTTAGGTACAACCCAGGTAAAACAAATAATTTTTTAATATATTATAATTTATATAATATTATTATATTATACAATTTTACTATATAATAATTTATATAATATATTTCACAAATAATAATATTACTTCTCAAGAATTTCTATCCAGTGATGTCATACCGACGAGTTGAAAAAGGAAGCGACGAATTATTGTACACTCGTTTGGTCACTCGTTATGGTCCGCAATCGGTTGCCCAGCGCAAGTGGCTAAGAAGCTTTTTAACTACCACAAAAGTCTACTTTCCTAGAAAAAAAAAATCTACTCTTTCGAATTACATAAAGCATTCAAGTTCATTCATCAAGCAGAGTTCTACTCGATCTCATCTCCAGTCAGAATAACAATCGACCGTGATAAAGCCTCGAGACCGCTGGCGGTGTTCCGTGACGCGGCCGAATTATCACGCGGACAGCGCGTTTCGCTAATGTTCCTGGCTTCCTGTGCGTGCCATATTATAACTAACATTACACACCGGTCCGCAATATCGCGCCAAGCCCGTCACCCTTATTTTCTTTCTTTTTTCCATTCCCTCCGCCGCAGCGCCAGCCCCATTTACGCGTGTACGTGCGCTACGAGCGCGGTGATTTACGCGAAACCATGGCTTGGCCAGGCTCCGCGACTGGGAACCGACGCAACGTTGCTTGCGTGTCGACACGCACGCGTTTCGTCTCCTCACGCACCCTCCTCCTTCCGCCTCTGTACTTATCCCCTTTCCAAAGTAATTATCGGATTTCCACACGGAATTCCCGGTGGATGTAGACTGGAAGGAAAGCTGACAGTCCGAGCTGGTTGTTCGCGTGACACGATAATGACGAGTCGAACGAACGATGCGTTGTAAGGTGTTCTCTAGAGTCTGACGACACACCTGACCAACAGCCTGTTCTATTCATGGAAAAATAAGAGAAGGAGGAAACAACGGTCTTGCGTTCGAAGGTTCTCGAAGAAACGGAGCTTGAAGTTTCGTTGGATCCAACCAATTTATCCGACGAACATTTGGTTGACACTCGTCCATCTCGTTCAATTTGTCGAATCGACTACAGTGGTAAAAGTTAATACCTGCGATGATAAGACGTAACATCATAGAGAAATTAAATACTTGCAGCTGGGACTGACACAAACTGGGACTGACTGGTTGTTTGCAGTTGTCGAAAAAATTCTAAACTCTACATTTCTCTTCGGATCTGCTGTCGATGCGCTCACAGACACTCGCCGGATGCAACGAAATGACGAGAATGGAAATGAACGGGACGAAAACGATTCGCGTGACGCGTTTCAACCGTCGTCGAACCGCGATACCCGTTTCTCGTGTCGTTCGCGAGCGACGACGTTGTCGTCGTCGTCGGCCATCGTCGCCGCTTTTTCTTCCCCACTGGTTTTTTTCTCCCCAGTTCCTCGCCAGTGGAAATTAAACGTAGTCGAGCGGAGCGGCAACTTTCCGTATAAATTGTCGAGCAAAGACAGATGGCCGCGCACGCGACGCTTTTTCGTGCGCGTCGCTACCTTTCCGTCGTCCACCCCCTCCCTCAAAAACCCGTGGTTGTATACAACATGTGCGTGGACCTCGAGGTGATTAAGCGACGTTTCCGAGATTCAGCGCGGCGAGTTTGTCATGGTAAAATCGCCGGCGAGGAAACGCTCGTGAAAGGGAGAATGGTAACGCGAGGGGGTGGGTTAGGTTAGGCACCCGAGGAGGGGGGAGGTGGCGAGATAGAGAAGAGAGCGAACAGCACGTTCCCGTCGCCGGTGTCGAGGGTCACTGTATTCTACCGAGGAGCATGATTAAGAGCCGTTTTAAAACTGCACGTGGATACACGGGGTCGCCTCCTTTGAGTCGCGAAACCGGGTCACTCTGATTAATTGAAGTTTTTGCGAAAAACCGGCCGGCCGTCTCTCCACCGATCCTTTCTCTATTCCCTACCCGCGCCCACTTCCCCCCTCGCATTAAAATACGGGTAATTAATGCCGCGACATCTTTCTGCGGGCCAACGATATTGTGTCCCGCTGGGAGAACCGCGATAAAAAAGATGTACAGAGAGCGTTTCGAAAAGGTCAATATTGATGAAGGGGGGGGGGGGTGGGACAGATGAAAGGCCGCTCCGTGCAATTACGTTTGAGAACGATTTCAGGACTTGCTCGGCGGTTCCGTGATTTTCTTATTAAAAGAGGATTTATTCCGGTTATCAGGCTGCGAATTCTTTGGCCATTCTTTCGAGGGGTAAGATCTGACCTCTTGGCGAATGGACGAAAATAGTTCGGTGGATAGTAATTCGTTGCCATTCTTTTTAGACGAGCTTGCCATTTATTTATTCTTTGCTTTGGATCACCTCCTGTTCCTTTAACGATCTCTCGAAAGTTTCCAACGACGCTCTTGATCGGACCCAATTTTTAGTTTACTGTTCGAAAACTGTGTACCGATTTTACAAGAATCTACGTCGCGTTTTGTGTACAGATGCGACGATTCGTACCTTGAAATTCAACGCAAACGTACTAACCTTTGATATTTGCATTAAAAAAGAAAAACGATTATGCTTCGAAGGGTTAAGGGTTGAAAAAAGTGCGCGTCACACGTGAAATTACGCAATGCGCGTGGTGAATACAGTATCTGACAGACGAAACGAACGTTCAAGCTTGGAAAGTTTCAACGTTCGTAACAGCACGACGATGCGAATCAGCGGTTTTCCCTTGGCACGGCTGAAATTTTTACAAATGCATTTTCAATGCCGTCGAGAAGCCAGTCCTCGTTTCTACTTTGGCGCGGCTTTATAAATAAAAATCGGGGCTACACCGGGCGAGGTCAAGCGATTATTGATCCACCGCGACCGATCTAACGTCCGCGCGAACCGGGAGATTGAAGAAAATCGCTCGCGTTCCCTTCGAAACTGCAATAGAGCGTCAAACTGTGTCCTGATCCGGCTGAAATCTTCGTTCCAGATCAATGTTTGAGCAAGGAAACGAGTTTCTAGAGTTTTCAGAAATTGAAATTCCTTTTTTTTTTTGTTTCATTCTCCCTCTCCCCCCTATAATCCCGCTGTAACTCTCGAACAAATCGTTTCTAGTGGCGGATTTGCTTTTTTCCTTTCCCCCCCTTTTTTTTTAAATATGCTGCGACAATATTGCACACGAACCATTTGAAACATCCTGCGCGGCTCGGTGAAACATTGAACGACGCCTGGCACCGGTTTTACATATTCGTGTAGCGGCATGGGATTTTTCTTTTTTTTCTCTTTTTTGCCAGGGCGGGTTATCAAAAGATGCAATCCCAGTTTCACGGCTTACGTTGCGCTAAATAAAATAACGAGCCAGAACGAGGCGGTCGTTGGAGGTGGGAAGGGAAGGGTGGAAAAGTGGGACGGGAAGTACGTCAGTGCTCATTAAAAACTATCGCGATGGTGGAAACGTAAAAAAGTAGAGCGACTCGCGGCCGCGGGCTTCGATTATCGGTAGAGCCGTCTATTTTCCTCCGGTGTTTTTCCTTGCTCGTTTCTCGTCGATCTTTTCTGGACAGCGGCAAAGATAACGGCATTCACGAGCGAACGGGGATCGATTGAAACGGAAATACGCGCGAGAGCGCGATCGTTTCGCTGAAATGAAGATCGACGCGTCGCGTTTCCTCGATCACCCCAGAAGTTCTACTTTTGGACATGATTTCGCTCCATCTGTTTGTGCTGTGTTCGAATGAAATTTTTCTTAATAAAGAGAAAAAAAAAAGAAGGAATGAAAGAAGAGGAATTGAAGTTCGAGAAAATTGCACGTTTCTGCGAAAATGGTATTTAAGTTATTAAAAATGGGCACGTCTCAATTATCAAATACAACGAAATATAGCGAAACTTGTAAATTGTTATGTTCAACTTCCTAACCGTATACTGTCACCACTGTCACGTATTGTTATATATTAAAAACGATATTTTTATATGAAACTGTTATATTTAATCATACATACACTGTCGTGTGTATCTTCTAAAAACGAATCTATCTCTCTACGTTCACATTAAATTGTTGCATTCAATCGTATATTGTTATGTGAATTATTATATTCAATCTGCATATTTTTAAAAGCGAACCTAATTTGTTATATACAATCATATATATTGTCACGTAAATTGTTATGTCCAATCTCGTAGAAACGAACCTGTTTCTCTTTTATTATTGCATGAAGAATACCATCGACTCTCATACAAATCAGAAATTATCCAAGATTAAGAATGACTACAATTTCACTAGAAATCAATCGAAGCTACTTCTAACTTCATCTGCTAGTCACAGAAGAAATTTCCAATCACTTCTTCTGTAAATATATCACGAATAAATCACTTTACTTTTCTTTAACACTCGAATGATCGAAATGACCAGTTCATAATTTTGTCATATTGTAAATTCAAAACGGACGATTAATTTTTCGTAAAAGCTACTGATGAGAGTCCTTCGTCGTATTTCTGTCCCTCGCGGTTGAAATTTCACTTGAATTTTGAAAAGCGAGGATTGCTTCAGAACTGGCGAGAAATCTCGAAAATCAATGTCGATAGATCGTTTAATTAGCCGAGTAGGCGACTCACGATTTTGCGGGGGGGGGGGGGTTCGTTATCGAACGCGAGCACCGGAGAAAAGCGGGGCCTCCTTCTTGCCGCGGAACGCGAACGTGCACTCGCATTCGCAGAACCGGCAGAAAGGAGAAGCTTGTTGGCGCCTGGAGCCTTAATTACCCCCGGCGGTCTTTTGAAGCAGGTCTACCGTCTTTGGCTCCGTGACAATTATTATTACGCGGTACAACTTGCGCGGTCGCATGCACAAACAGCCACGAGGACATTCCTGCCTTTCTACAACCCCCTACATCCTCCTCGCCACACAACCCGTTCGCTGTCGTGGTAACCTATACGAGCGGCACGAAACGCGGATGGCACCGCGCTGAAAACTTGAGGCTTCCCCCGCGGCATTCGAGAGCGCTCTTTTCTCTCCCTTCTATGGACAATTTCGCAGAAATATCCGAGAAATTCTGGCTGGCTGAATCGTACGCGTAGCTTTCGTGGCAAAAGGAAAAAAAAAGAAAAAGAAAAAAAGAACTGAAGAAATTCGGCTCTCGTCGACGAGAGTGAAAGAGTTCGTAACTAACGTCGCGAGTAACTGAGCAATCCGTCCGTTTTGCAGAAAGCTGGATCACGCAGATCGCAATGAGATCGTGGTTTCTTTTCTTTTTGTGCGAAACGATCAGTTACGATGTAAATACTCGACGAGGAATTGTCGTTATTGAATAATTGTTTTCATCCTTTGAAGAGTTCCCTGCTACGTGCATTATAATCACACCTCGAAACAATTGGTTTACTTATTAGAGATTCAAACTGACTTTTCATTATGTTACAATTACTTGCATTAATTAATTTCATTGATCTTTTTTTGCGGTTTCTGTAAATTTGACATGGAAGGACAAATTAAGGGTTGAAACAAAATATTCGTGAAGATATTAAATCTTCCATCTGAACTTGAACAATTTTCGTTTTCCACTTTTACTTTAAACGTCAAACTATAAAAAATCTTGCATCGACGTCTGAATACTGGCAATTCGTCAAAGATACCGAAATCGAGAAAGTACCGAGCCTCCGGATACGATAACACCAGGACACGCGTTCTAAATTTAACAAAAATGACTCTTTGGAAACTCGGACGCCAAGCTGTCTTCTCGCCCCATCGAAAATGGTTTAAGTGGAGTTTCCTTCTACAAACTGACTGCAAGGAAGATTATTTGAAAAAAGAAAAGAAAGAAAGAAAGAAAGAAAGAAAGAAGAAGAGCGAAATTCAAAAACCATCAGACTGTCGGTGAAAAAGTAAGTAAATCACGGTGCACGTTTGCGAGAAACTTGCCAGCTGATCTGTTTCTTACTTGAAAGAACTGGGAATCCACTCCGAGGAGGGTAATTAGGGTTCGATTAACCCAGAGTGTTACTCGATTGTCTGATGGTTCAACCGGTTGTAATCGTTCTATTTTACAAGCGAGGAGGATGGACGGGCATCGACGAGAGATCCTCTTCGAGACCGATAATTGGTAACAGCGTGGTCGCGAATCAGTGAATAATCATGAGGCCGACAGTGTCTTCAATCTTTGCATGAAATCGTAAAGACTGGACACGCGATGGAAGACGTCGCGTCCTGCATTAGCGACACGAGTCCATCAATATTAACGAGGCAGTAACTGGACAGCAGATGGTCGATATAAAGACGACCGATTTACGAAAGAAAAAGGAGCAAAGAAAGAGAGAAAGGAAAGCTTCGTCTCTCCTCACGAGAAAATCTACACTTCTGGGCCACGAGGCCAGCACTTTTATTCTTTGTTCCTCAACGATGATCGATCATGTGGCGCCTGTGGTAGCCTATTTGCATTTAATGACGATATCGGCGAGTAATTCAACGTCCCGAATCGAGTGTTTCTTTGAGCCCCGGCGCTCTGCCGATAGCTTCGATAAATCGCAGTTTCGCCGTGTCCTCGCCGCGTGTGCTCTTCCTTTTCGCTTCGTTTCTTATCTCCCCTGGAAATATCCGATCGGGATTATCGGTGAACGGTGAGTTTTGTTGGGGAGCTATAATCGTTGGAAAAGCAGCGCGTTTCACCGATGGTGGCTATAAATCACGAGGCGGGGCTCAAGCAAGTTCAGGCCGTTGTACGTGCAACGTTCAGCGCTAATTTCTATCGGTTCGCTAGGCGGAGGAACGATCCATGGTTCAGGCGTGCCTCGAGAGCAGTCTGGCGATCGTTATCGGCGTCGAAATTAGACTTTACACGAAATCACGAAGTAGTGCACGCGACGTGGAACCACGATGGCTCGCTCAGCGGACCGCAACAGTCTCTCTTGGCTCGTTCGGTCCATCAATATTAATAAGATACCAACCGGACAGCAGAGATACAGGGAGGGAGAGATCGTTGTCAATTTGCCTGGCTGGTTGTTGTTGTTTCTTTTTTTTTTTTTTTTTTCGTTTCTTCATCGCGCATTTCTCGTTGGACGTATAAGTTGCTCGTGGAAGTATTCGAACACTTGTGGCGAATTGTTTTTTACGAAGTCGAGAGTCATTTGACGTCAATTTGAAAATGTACAGACACAGCAATTACGTGGCATTTTACGAAATTAGCGTATGTATAACAAAGTTGACTTCATTGAATATTAAGATTTATAATGGAGCTTTTAAATGAATGTGTGATGTCTAAAAAAGAATGTATGTTTTGTAGTTTCTATGTAAATACAATTTTTACATTATATTTCAAATTTGATCAAAATAGTCATGTTAATCGAGTCAATGAAATTTCGAAATGTCTTGAACAATACGTATTCCCATGTTCTTGCAAGTGTCCAAATACAAACAAAATATAGAATGTACTGTTACCAGTCAGAAAATGTATGCAGAAGTTAAAAGATATCAGTTAGATGGACTGTTAAAGATTTATTGATATAATGGATTGTGAATTTCTACAAGTAAAGTATATTAAATATCTTGTATTTCTCTTTTATCTCTATATTAAAATATATTAAAATATATTAAAATATTAATATATTATATTATAATATTATATGTTATATTATAATAAAATATAAATATATAAAAAATATTTATCTTTTATCCCCAAATTGAATATCAGTTTCACATGTCGTACATATTCCACATATTGTATATATTGTCTATATATGTAATAAAATTTCAAAATGTTAGTATAATGCATTAAATGTTCGAATACTTTCGTAAGCAACTGTATGTCATTGGTGGTATTGCAAAAACGAAGCCATTGTCCTGTTCGTGCATTAATAGCCGTCGTGTCACGTACATACGAAATCGTGCCCCAGGAGGTTTAAAGTGTCGTAATAGCCACGCTGACGAAGTGTATGAACATTGAACAAGCCAAAGAACGATAAGTTTGGTAAAAACGTATCGTGTCGCCCTTGGCGTGGCTTACGAGTCTCTTATTGCGTGGTTTGTACGTTGCTATCTTGAAACCGGTACTTGTCGAAACAGCCCCGGTATATTGTCCGTCGTGCTACTCCCATCCCCATGTTCCAAATGCTCTCAACTCTTCGACAAGTTGTTTAGTCGCACGGTTAATTTATCTCGGAACTTGTTGCGACATTGGTTTTCTCGAGACTTGATCGTTCTATTACCAGTATATTGAGATTTTTAACGAGGATTCTGCTCGTGTTTGCGTAGAATTTTCCTTGCTTTATATTCCAATATTCAATAAGATATTAGAAAAATATTAGAAATAAGATATTAGATTAAAATATTAAATAATTCTAATAAATTTGTATTCTAATCAAAAGAGAGTGTTTTAATAATACCAAAGTGTTTTGTCTTTAACCGAAGTAATACTTCTATAATTTTTTGACGAACGAGTGAAGGATTGCTGAATTGTTAGAATTATAAAGTTTGCAGATTTATAATGTTCATGATATTTGAAACTAGATATGTCTCGACCCATTGAACTTTTGAAACATGTACCTTTTTTTCTTTTTTGACGATGACTGATATTATTTCAGTTGGTATTTCATCAAAAGATTACAAAATTATAAAGACATATTGATTTTGGCCTTGGTTCTTGCAATCATGATGTAATATATTTTTAATGGAAATGATACCACATCTTGAAAGAATGAACAGAAATATCATATTCAAAAAGTTGGTCGAGTACTAAAAAAATATTTCAGATTTCAATTTTTAATTTCAATTTTAATTTATTAATGTGGTTTTTAATTCTGAAATAATATTCAATTTTTGTGAAGGGAGATACGAAAGTCATTGCATGACCAGAGACTGCAATGATGTTTCTTCAAAAATACTGACGAATGAACTCAATGGACCAACTTGTGAATTAGGCGATGTCGTTGAAAACTCAAATAATAGTTTCGATGCTAAAAAATTACATGAAACGAGCATGAAAGAAATTTTCAAACTGAAGTGCTTCTTTTTAAAATCACACATACACACAAACACAGGTATCGTGTTTTACACGTACTTTCCAATACTACTGAAAATAAACATCGCTAAAGCCATCGACGACTTAAAAAAAAAAAAAAAATACAAAAAATCTATCTAAATATTTAATAAAAAAAAAACCTCCAAAAATGCGTCGTTATAAATCAACAAAATTACCAACTGTCGCAGTCGATATTTTGTTCGCTCGAATTAAACGCCGGATGTCTCGCCATCGTCACCGAGAATTCAACGGCAGGAAAAATCAAAAGATCCGCAGCCTTTCGCGAAGTTCCGTATAATTCAGAAGCGAAACTCGACGGCACAAAGACCGCAAGGCTCCGGCTTCGAGACCGAGCTTCGACAAAGTGGCGCATCGTCGGTACGAAATTAGCTTACGGATTCGCGATAAGCTGCTTACGTTTCGAGCGGGATAATCCTTCCTGCCTGGCCTTCGATTCTTGATCATAGGCCGCCGGCGCTCGCCTACGCCGACTGCGAGTCTCTGCGCTTCAAGAGCGCAACCGGGAATAACAACAATCACGCCGCCCCCATCACCCGCGGAATTATTATTATTTCAGGCCAATGACCAGCCCCCTGCCAATTTCGGTTTCGGCTATTCCGAGCGCAGCTGCTGCCGATCGAGCCAGCGAGCAGATGCGAGAATCGTTTCATAAATCACGATATCGCGAGCTGTTTTTATCAATCCCGCGGCTGCGCGCGTGCAAAGTACGCTCGTTCGCGACCCCCATTGACTCCGGCGAAATGCCACATTGATCGCCATTGCCCGATGAAAAGAAGAAATTCGGAGCCTCGAGGCTAGATTGAGACTTGTCAACGAATTTTTAACCTCTTGCGCTGGAACGACGTGCCACGCACTTTTGAGAACTTTTTGCCCCAAAACTGCAATATTGCCTCGGTTTTAAGTATATTTAAGTATAACTAAATACACAGGCGAAACAAATAATAAATTTATTGCCTCTCGATCATTTTTATCCAGTGACATCGTGCCGACGAGTCTTCAGAAAGAAAGCGACGAATTATTTTATACGGTTCGGTCACTCGTTATGGTCCGCAATCGGTTAACACGAGTTCGCGCGAGTTGTTTGCAACTTTCATGAATTTTCGTTCGCAACGTTCTGTCAGAGTGAATTGAACATGCGCTGATACATCATCGATTCGATCATTTCAAGGCATTCGTTGTGAAGATGATGTAAAGAAATATAAGGACCAAGAACGCCAGAATGTTAATATTGTTCGATTTTCGAAAGTATTGATTACAGGAAGATAAAATTTGTTGCTATCAATAATCCGCCAATTAATGAAGAAAGTTCAAAAGTGGTATTACTTAAAATTTAACAGTTTCCAATGGAATCCAGAAATTACTTAACGCAAAAGATTTAAGCACTGGAAATTAAATGTACACAAAGAGTGTTTTTTGTACTTGCTAAGTTTTTTTACAACAAACGATACAGTTTAATACAACGGATATTCATTTCATTCTGACAAATATAATTGAGCAGAAACGAATCACGAATTGGAAATGAATCAGATGTACGATTATGCATACGTTACGAGCCTAGGCGGTCTACATATTCATATCACTTTATAATTGAAAATGAAATTTCTAGTCTTTGAGAAATCAATATTGGCATGCAATTCCCAAGAATTAAAGAAGAGACAATTAATGAATATTGTAAAATTAATATTTTTAATTTTTAATAACACTGTTTATACAATATGGAACTCCATTCGAACCAATCACCGATTAAATGAAATGTTGGTTGAATTTACTTGTTTGAATCTGAAAATCACCAGTAGAATCAATAGATTCTTGTTATATTAACTATTTCATGAATTCATTATAAATCATATTCATAATAGTTTATACAAATAATATATGTATACATATATATATTATTTTCAATATTATATCTTTCGTTCATTCCTAGTATAAAAAAAAATAGTAAAATATCCCACTCTTTCTCTTTTTCGTGGTCGCGAGTAATTTTGTCTTTAAAAGCCGAATCTCCCCACAATATTCTCACACTTCAATTTGTTCGTAATCGCAGAATATTCCGCACCGCGAGCTCGATCCATCTCGCGTATATATTTAGTCAGTTCTCGAATTTAAACGGCGGAATCTACGCCGATCTACGACAAGTCCGAGAAAGTGTGAGACCGGTACATGGAAACTAGACGACTCGGTGTCGGTAAATTAGTTAATGGAGTTCCGAAAGATAAGGGCACTCACCTCTTTCCCTTTGATATCTCTGTATCGAACCCACTTGCCCAGACGTGGTCGCCAATACTCGAGGAGATACGCCTCTGCATACTCAACGCCGAGACCGTTCCCGAAGCGACCTTGCGTGGCGGTAGCCGTGATTAAGTGAACCGTATGAAGGTCGATCTCCAGCCATTCTCGGGCTTCTTGGGTGATCTGATTCTTGGGACACCAAGCGCCACCCAGATTCTCCACTTTTAATCTGAAACAAACGGTCAGCCACGTTCGGTGTTAGTCGAGTTGTGTTTCACAGCTTAAGGGATCGTTCTTCGTAACGTTAGAATTATCAAAATCGGCGTCCATAGGTCATGAGACACGAGTGCATAGTACTCGAAGGATTAATTTGTTGTTTTTACAAATTACAAATTCTAACCGCTTGCTTTTGATTCACTGACTTTGAAAATACCACTGTGATTGTATTGTAAATTGCACACTGCGGATTTTTATGCACTTGCGTGAGATTTAGAGATTCGATAACAAACAGAATATATGTAGTATATAAAAATGTATAAAATGTCGAAAACAAAGTGCTTGTTTATTAAAATACCGCAGAAACGAATTTCCATCGTTTTTTCTTTTTTCCATAAAAGTATGAAGCTGCACAAAAATCCGCAATCTAACTTCAGTATATACTTACACTTAAAATCAAAATAAGAGGTATGAGAATTGCCAAAGGAAGAACGAGATTTTATACACTTCGACACTTCTGAATCCAAGAACGAAATATCTCGGCAGGCAACGTCGTTGGTGATACGCTTTGAACGAGGTATTTTGCAATGCAACGTTCGTATGATTTTCTGAACGAGGACACAGTTTCTGCTACCACCTTCGAACGAAATGCCATGCCTTGGCTTTTATGCGTCAGAAAAGTAAAATCATTCCTTTATAAACGTCAAACGTTTCATTTAATTAACACCTCTAATCCATTTTACATTCACAAACTTTCATCCGATAATTTTTCGCGGATAACTCCAGCTTTTTCTGGAAGTTTGAATTGGACGTCACACGTATCACAGCACGTTGGATACGCTTGTTCACAACTGTTTCTCCTTCCACGATCGTCGCGACCTTTCAGTAAATTCATTATCACTTTACGACCTCTGTTAACTGTTTCGACTACTTTTTGTCACGGAATAATGTTCTTCGTTTAATTTCACTATCGCGTGCATTTCAACTGGATTTAACTGCTTCTCTATCGTCTATTTTTCACGAACTTAACCGACCGTATTTCACACGAATGTTACGCTTCCGATAGCTTCCGGACTGAGGAGCGTAAATATTCGAATTTGTTTCGTTCTGTTCGCCTCGGGGCTATGGACAGTATTTACATTCTCGGCCTTTGTATTACTGAGAAATTTCGAGTCTCGTGTCTCCTGTAATAACATGTTGTAGAATAATCCACGCTCAAGGATACTGATGTCGTATACAATATAAGTCTCGCGGCCGTGAACGAACATGTACATTTTCGTTTCTACATTTCTTTAGAAATTGCGTTTCTACAGAAATAACATACTACACATACATCCATTCATGGATACTGATATTAATAACCTATATTATCTATATTTTACGATACATGATATGTATAACGAAAATATAGTGTGTGCTGAATATATATAATTAATTATAATATTATATATATAATCATATCATGTCAATATAAAGTTGTATTATGATATCACAAGATATTTAAATTACTTATACATTCTGCAGAGTTTTAAAAATATTTAAACAGTCAGAATCACCAAGATTACTATATAATAACTTGTTACTAAATATATATTTTCAAGGGGTGTTTCACAATTTCCACGTGCACATATTTTTAAATCCATCTCAAATTTGACCGACGTGATTACGATACTTGACTCTCACTGTTAATTAAATCTCAATACTGTCAAATTTTGTCAATATAATTATCACAGTCCTTTCTCGTCACAGTGTTAATGAAATTTCAAAATATTTCTTATAACCCACATAATATACACGTATGTATGTATTTTCGTGAGCTATTCATCCACAGACGCGAATATTAAAATATTATTCATGGACGAGTGGTTTGTCTTCTCCAATAAAAAATAATTTCTTGCAAACTGCCTAGTTTCGTTACACCTAGTAGTTGCGAAATTAACGAACGGAACGATTCTTAAATCCATCTCTCTTGCACCAGTTGCCTCCTAATTGAAATTAGGATCGACGAAAAACCTCGAGTGCTCGCGAATTAACGCGAAAGTGTGCAAAGAGGCGAAAAGTCAAGGGAATCGTAATCGTAACGGGTTGTTGCTCGAAGCACGCGCCGAGATAATCAGATACAACATTCCTGCGAAGATTCCGCGAACTCCAGAGGTCTTCCAGCAGCCACCCACCTCGCGACGATCCGGCTATTTTTCAGCCTCGTCCTTCAATACCCGGGGCGAACGTAACGAATTAATTAAACGTGAAGATATCCGGGTGACCCTGCCGTCTTCTTCACCCATCTGGCCCTAGGTTAGCTACCGGGATTTTCCAACTAAATTCCGATATCGTAACGATTACGGGTGGCTCGTTCATCGGTAACTTTTAATACTTTCATTATTCCAATAATAAATTTGAGCACCCTCCCACCCCTCCGGCGGCAACTTCTTAGACCGTCGGCTTACTCTTGCACGACCTTGCACGTTAAATACACTTCAGGAAGAAGAGAGAGAGAGAGAGAGAGAAGTAAGAAAAAACACGAGTTAAAGTGCTTAATGGGACCAAGCACGAGCGGATATCCCGGGAGAAGTATAAGTGATACTTGGAAACTTTCAAAATCACCTTCGCCACGTGAACCTTCAACGCGCTTTCCAACCACGACAAAGACGTTTTCGCATTTTTCTCGCGAAGCAACGAGTAACGAACGAAAATTTCTATTTCGCGTATGCGCGAGTGGCGATCGATTATTTGCAGCGATCTTTTAATCAACTACATTTCATGGATACCTGTGTTCGCATGCGTTTTAACCATAGTCGAATGAACGAACGGAGCTTCGTGTTTCTCCTTTCGGTGACCGTTGTTACATTAATATTAATTAAATGTTACGTGTCATTAATGTTAATGTAAATATTACAAATGAACGAAACGTGAATTCAGAATGTGAATTCAACTGCTTTAATTTCATGCTGTTGTAATATTATTCGTTAAATAGTATATTTTATTACATTTACAATTTAGTATAAATATTATATTATACAATATACTATTATATTATATTACATTATAACATCAATATATATAATAAAGAGAATTCGATTAATACTAATTTAAATCATTCAAGTTTATTAATTTCATATAAATTTGTAGTTTTACATTGTATAAATTTTATTCAGACAGAAGGAGAATTCTTTGCTTCCGAGAATTTCTCTCTATCTGTCTCTCACAGGAACTTGTACGTATAAAGTGAGAACGTTTCCTTTTTAAAACGCTTCACAGTTCATGCTTCGAAGAAGCAAAAGCTATTAAAAAGTTGCATAACTTTTTCAATGGTTGTATAAATCCGTTTATTATCCGTTTCACGTGTCACACGTGTACGTGTATTTTAATACGTGATCTTCCATAACAAAAGTCTCTCTCTCTCTCTCTCTCTCCTGCATGGAAAAGTTCCAGTTTCTCGCGAAAATTACAACGTTTCGAGAAACTTGAAAATTCTGCCCAGGCCCGGCATCCGGCAATTTCAATCGTCATTAAAAAAACAAACGGCGACGCGCAACGCTGGGAGGCTCATTTGAAATTAAAAACGAGTAGAATAATCATAACACCGTGAAATCTTCGTACCCTCGCGAAACTTCGCCGCCTTTGGGACCGGCTGCCCCCAACTTCCATCGTTCCGGCCGAGGGTTTCCACGTATTTCCCCTCTCCACGCTCATTACGAATAATTAATAGCAAGGACAAAACAACGAAGAGAGGTAAAAAATAAAATTTTTTTATCGCCGGGCGAAAGAATCGTCTTGGCTTACGCTCGCCGTATATCTTTTTGCGTAAAACGTGGAACGCTTTGCACGTGTTTCACGTTCTCCTTTTGCGATACGTATTTCCTCACGGTGGAAATTTCGTCTCTGATTTCTAGTCGACTGTTTGTTTTCCTTAACGATACACTTTTAAATGAATTACATTAATTACACGTAATATCGTGTTTCTTAGTTAATATTATTAAATAAGCTTCCGCGATTCTTTAAGTGTTCCAGACAACTACAAACATTTCATCTTTAAAGCCATTTCCCGCAGAAACTTGCAATCAAATTGTAAATGTTTGTGCATGTTTGAGGAATCTGTGGTTTCAGAGATTCTACGGAACACACGCAGAAAATTGAAACTAGACCGCTCATTGTGATATTTGGTAGGTAAAACAAATTTCCATTTAGATTCCATTTTTTTAATTACACTTACGAAAATATAAAATCGCTACAAATATCTACTCGCGACATTGAAATATGCCAGGATCAAAGATAAATCCTCCGATAACGAGCAAAACGAGAACTTTTTGTTTCAAAATTGTAACATTCTCTCAGTTTCAACTGTATTTAAGTAAAACGAAATAGGCAAAAACAAATAATCAGTTTATTACTTGTCAATCATTTCTGTCCAGCGATGTCATACCGACGAGCTCGAAGAGAAAAGCGACGAATTATTGTACACGGTTTCGGTCACTCGTTACGGTCCGCAATTCAGTTAACCAACCGCCGCGACTTTCCACGATCCAGACACCTAGATTCCACGCGTCGGCTTCAAATTTCAGGTCTCCGCTTGCGCTCGTCAAAAGCGCGGTCGCGATAATAACAAAAAGGAAAAAAGAAAGTTACAGCTCGCGAAATTGAATGATGAAGGGTTGAAACCGCAGAGCCGTGGCATTACGTTGTCAAGAGACGAGAAGCAAGCGGAGCAACTGGAGATGTTGCACGTTCAGTGAAATTCCACATCCTCGGACAGGACTCTCCGACGCGTACGCGCGCACAGGTGCGATCCCGATCGAGAAACTGCAAGCTGGCCATTTAATATGTCCAGGTCAGGAGGGGAGGGGGGAGAGGGTGGAGGAGATCGGTTCGGTTTTAATCTTTCGG
Organism: Tetragonisca angustula; assembly: GCA_036937485.2. Lineage (NCBI taxonomy): Eukaryota > Metazoa > Arthropoda > Insecta > Hymenoptera > Apidae > Tetragonisca > Tetragonisca angustula. The sequence continues at coordinate 778,616 of JAWNGG020000012.1, read as the reverse complement.
GGGGAGGAAGGTCGAAAGCAAGGCGCGTGGAGAGGCTTGCCGTCGACTAGGCATGAATAAAAGATGAGGCGCGAAGCACCTTTCCTAATTGCGTGGACCGTTTAAATGCTCGGCTAAGAGGGAAGCTTCTGCCGGCCGTAATGTCACGCTATACCTGTATACAGCCGTGTTGGTATATCCTTTTGGTAGGTGAGAGCTGAATGGCGCGGAAAGAGACGAGAAGCCGACACCCGCGTGGATAAGAGACACCCGACGTCTTCGAGGTTTCTCTCTCTCTCTCACACTCACTCTCCCCAAGGAAGAGTTTGTTTTAGCGTCGTGCATTATTCTTCATTACCGGAATATTTAGAGGCGTGTCTTAACAACGTGTACTCGCGCTATCCTTAATTGCCGCCTGGGAAATCGTCGACGCGACAATGGCGAGGCTCCCCATCCGGTTTGCGATACGGATAATTCGGTATTCTTTCGTAAGCGGAAAAGCAGGGGAAAGGACGCGAGCTTTGCAATCTTCGCGGAATTTTGAGGATGTAATTAGAATTTGGACAGGCACCCCTTCCTCCTCGTTTAATTTTGTTGACTTTAATTAACAGTCTGTTTGCCCGTCGATGCAAATTCCAGCGGGAGAGGTGATAAAACGTTTTATTTTCGCGTTTTCGTTCCTGTTTGTACGGGGAAAGAGGTGCTAGAAACGGAACGAGGTTTGGAATTCAGATCGCGCAACGATCGAGTAAACTTCGAGCGAACCTGAATTATTACGACTTTATTCGATCGTCCAAGTTCGACGTGCGATTTTCAATTATTCCACTAGCCGCGGAAAATATTACGACAATTACACGCTATTTGCTGCGAAACGTTCTTCAAGTCCATACAGAAAAACTAACTCGTCGACACGACTCGAGCTCGGACGCTCAAGTGAAATAATCCCTTGTGCGCACCGTCCGCGAAATCTGACCGAACGACCCGATGAAAGCGTCGAGACGAACATGAACGGGTGTCGGAATCTCGTTGCCAACGCCAGGAACTCGAAACCTTCGCTCGCGACCGCAGAAATAACGACGCGACGCTTCCACGCGCGTATCTATCGCGAGGACTGAATCGGACCCGGAGTTTATCTAAACTCGTTTCACCTGACTGCCTCGTTCAGCTCCGCGTGCCACGTACTATTTACTCGATCGCGACTTGCAACGAGAGATCCCACGTAAACGGGCATGCACCTGGCTCGGATTCTTTTTCTCCCCGCGATAGCCGTGCCTCGTAGCGAGGTGGCGCTAATAATCGTGCTTACCGGTCATCAAACCGGGGACGATAACGCGGCGGCGCTCTCTCGGCCGTTGTAAACCAACCGTCTGGAGCCTGGTTTTCGCGAGATTTACGGCTCTCGCGGCGCAACCGCCTCTTTACCCTTAACAACCGGCTCGGACCGGCCGAGCAACGAACGAGCAAGAAGACCCGGCCGGTGAGAACGCAAACACAACCTGCAATTCCCCGTGATGGAATAATAGACAAAATGGATCGCGTGGGCGTTCGGTTTTACGGCGCTGATCGGGACATTAGAACGCGAGCCAAAGTCGTCCCATAAGTGTCGGGTGACGCGCGATCAACCGCGACTCGCGAAGAACGTTTAATTGATATCGTACGGCGTTAACGACTAATTGATATGGACTAGTCGTCCAGATAGGGCGTCGTGTGCTCGTTGACGGGGCGCAAGCGGAGATAGCGGGCCGCGGTTCGCGTATAACTTACGATAACGGAACGTTAACGCGTGTAATTTACAGTGTCTCCGGGACGTGTACGTATGCAAATGTAGACGTCGAGGGGTATTGAGCGGAGCGGGAATTTACGATATTACGCCTTACGGCTCGTGTTTGCCTCGCAATCAGCGAATCCCAAGCGAGTCTCACGGGGCTGTTGTTCTGCTTTTCTCGAATCACGACGATTCGAGATAGTTTATTGGCGGTTCGCGTTAGCCACGCTACTCCTCGCTATCGACGTTCCTTGCGAGTGAATTTAAGTGCACGTGGGAACGTCGGCGATTGCAGAAATCCGATTCGCTTGATAAGTAGTAAGTTGGACCGTGCTCGATGAATTTCTATCGGCGACTCTTACTTTCTAAGACACCTCGCGCTTTCTCTGAACTCTGAACTACACGGTCGAACGAATTTTGTATTGTTCGTGTTCACGCGTGCACGCGCGAATTCTTATTTTCCCTTGATGTTTGCTCCAGACTCACAGATATTTATCAGTATGAGTTTAATTCTCTGGTTTGGAGGCTGGTCCTCTTTGTATATAAATACGAGTATAAACATTGTATAAATGTTCTTACGAGAATACAGAATTTTCAGTATTTTATTAGTATTTTATTCGTACATCTTCTAATTTTTTCTTCATCCTTCAAGTTTGGAAGTTTGTCCCGAATCTTCAATACAAATAATTATTTATGAAACAAGTGTACTATAAATGTTTCTCTATGAATTATTATCTACATTTGGGAATAATTTTCATCATCAATAGGCAAGAATTTGTAGTCAATAAAAATCACGTAACGCTAGTCATGTCATCGGTTATTAAAGTTGAAAATCACACGACACACCACAGTAACGTGATTACATACGAAATGTTGAATATATGTTCATTAATTGTAAATTCAGAACACAAGACTATTTGATCCAGGTTCCATTCATCCATCATAAATCCCATTGTATCGTACTTGTTGTAAAGAAAATGACACAATTTGAGGAAATATATTTTTCAGACGAAGCGAAAGTCTAACATCAAATCGAATCGAACATTATTTTGTTAATTGAAACAATTTAACGCCTTTAAAATGCCTTGTCAATATGCATTTGTTCATATGCACAATTCATAATATATAAATTCATATCGTATGATAAGAGAAAAGTGTCACAGGAAGAGCAACACAATTCCTTTCTACCTGTCAAATTACGAGGATCATCGAGTAAGATTTTAATCAATCAACGACTGTTTCTGCAATATTTTTATAGTGAAAATTGTATCTCTCGAACTGTGCCATTTTCTCTTTCTCAATCAATATCGCATCTTCTCACGAAATATTATGTTCAATCTCTTCGCACCTCGTGCACGTTGAGAATCTTCTGCCCCAAAATTGCAACGTATCCTCAGTTTTAATTACATTTAAGTATAACCCGGGTAAAATAATAAATTACAGACAAATGATAAATTTATTGCCTCTCAACAATCTCTATCCAACGATGTCATAACGACGAGTACGAGAGAAGAAGAAAACGACGAATTCTGTGTACTTGGTTTGGTCACTCGTTAAGGTCCGCAATCGGGCAAGTGGTTTGAAACAGTAATCTCTTCGCAAGATAATACCATTTCTTCGCTATTACTGGCATCGTACGAAAATGAAAACGCAAACATTTGCTTGCCTTTCCATCGAGCGGAACATTCGTCCACGTTTCGTCCACGTTCGCAGCCTACACGTGCCACTCGAAGCAAGTTTTTGCGTGGCCGGTCTGGAGGGAAGCATCGAGCACCGTGTGTGGTCCGGTGTCTGTCGAAAAAGGACGATCGTTCCTCCGCAACGAGAGAGAGACACGTTTGTTTCAAACGTTCGAAAATCCTGTCTCTCCTCGCTGACGGACCGACTGCGTTAAATCGAGCACGACCGAGATGAGACACCGTGGTGGAACTTAAATTTTCCATCGTGTTAACCCGCTTCGCGGATGATTCCGAATTCGCCGGAATTAGCTGTGACACACTATCTCGTAGCAACCTGCTACATGGTTTGCATTATGCAAACCGTTGGCCAAAGAAATTGACGTGGCGGGCAGACTTGTCTGGTCGAGGTTGCGCAGATGCGCTCCGATCGAAAGACGAAAAGAGAGAGAGTGATCAAAAATAGAAGAGAGAGACTGGAGTTTAATACTTTTTAGAAGTCTGTTTCTGTGCGAGTCAAATTTTAATCAATATCCGATTCAATAAATCAATTGTTGCTGGTTTAGTCCACTTTATTTAAATATTAAATCTGACACTCACGTTGCGACGAACGAAATATCACTAGCGTGAAAGAGAACTTTTATTATGGACGTGGACTCCGATTAGCCGTTGGTTGTTTAAGAAACAGAGAAAAGAATGTATCGACTCAACGCACAACGGATGTTGATGAAGGTTGAGAACTACTTTTCATTTTTTAAAGTTAATTGTGAATTATTTTACTCGCCGTAAAAATAACCGTAACTTTTGACATTCTCCGATGGGTTTCTATAGTGATGGGATTTTCATCGACGTACCACAGCCCCTGTTGTTGGAGTTGTCGTAAATAGTGAAACTGAATAAAAGAAAACTAAAATAAAGGAAAAAAAGAAACAGAAAACAGGCCATAACTTCAGGATAGGTCCTCAGTCGGTGAAAATTTCGAGCTCGTGTTCAGCCGTAAATTCACCGCGTAGACGCAACGTTTTTTTTTTTTCCATTTCATTCTCGTGGTCGAATCGCTTCGCGAAATTCACTGGGCTTTTCCCACCAAGTTGAAATTATTCGCGATCGTTGTTTCTTAATTACAAAACTTCCAGCTGTCGTTTTCGACTCGACGTCGCTACCGGAAGTCCGAGGACAGACAGACCCCTTTCGACAGTGCGATTTGCAGAGAATTCGCAAGTTCAGAACAGAGGGTGGATTTATGGTCGTGGGGAATTTGTAGGTAAATCTAGTGACTAACCGATAAGATTAAGGACAGAGTCACGTTCCTATCCTTTGTCTTCCTCTGGAGAATCCTATTCTCTCGAGTTTCACCCTGCAACTGTAGCAAATATATTGAAAGATACTAATAAAATTTCATACGATATTTTCGTCGACACATTTTTCGATTAGTTCAGATATTCTGACATTTTCGAATTAAAACTCGGCAAACGATCGGATACTGCTATCTGATAGTTAGTCGAGATAGTTAGTCGATTAGGTCGGAGGTGCAGCGTGGCCACTTTCCTGCAATTATCATGCGTCTCCTGTTCTCGCTGATGCTTTGCTGACCACTGTGTGACCTCAGCAACGTCGAGTAACCTACTCTAGCAAGATGCTCTTATTTCACCCATATACTGCCAGAATCGAGTATAACGAATTTGTAAATGTTGAATATCGCTTTCGAACGTTATTATAAATCGATAATGCAGTTTCTTTTTTTTTTCGTTTTTACTCGATAAGATTAAATTAAATAATGTGGTCACGACTTCTCATGATTGTTTCTTCCATTCTTTTCGTTCAATCGATCACTATTTATTTTTTAGCGATCAACCAAAATAAATCGGTAAAAGAACAATTGATGACATAACCGCGTCATCGTGCAGAAAGATGACAATTTGAAATAATAAATTATTTCTATTAGTTTATTATTTTTGTTTGAAATCATTAGTAGGAGGAGTTTGCAGGACAGGATCGGGAATTATTTGAGAAATTATTTACAGAAACGGAACCAAAGTGCAAAAGTGATTTTATTTCATAGCAAAATAATCAAATAATTTAAAGAAAAACCACTCACTCGGACAAACTAACGTGAAATCGTTTCAAAATGATATCTCCGAGTCAAATAAGATAAATTCTCAATAAAATCCCTCAAAAATGTAATCGTCGTATCATTAAGCGACAATTATTCTTCAAATATTTTATTGAAATATTGCCCATATATATAATTGCAAATTATTAATAAAGCTCGTTGGTTCTTGGCTCAAAGTTCAATTATACGGTACATTTAATTACACCTGTAATTATGACTATGAAAAATATAGGATCAAATTAACCAATTGTAAAATTGGAATGAAACGATATCGAGAGCAAAGATCGTGAGGGTAGCGTCGTGGATTACGGCTAAAGCAACAAACGTATTCGCGATACACTCCGTACAATCTCCTTAGAGATTCGTCGCGTTTTTCTTTCGCGAAATCAACAAGACATTGCCGGCGCTTCGCCCAACTATCGCCCTACGCCGGTCATTTCTCGTTGTTTTATCTCGCCAGCCCCATCCACGAGCGTTCCTATTCTCTCTGCGGATCCTATCGCTCCGAGGAATATCAGAAGCCCGCTTATTGAACCCGTTGAAATTTGTTCCCGTCCCGTACGATCCGATACAGCAACCGTGCAAATTGAATTCCGGTTTTCGATTCGGTATCAGCGGAGAACGCGCGTTACGCGAATAACGACAGGCCTGATTTTTCTCGTTCGCGAATTATCGTGCCACGACCTAGTTCAACTTCACTCCAGTTCCATCGAAAAAAAAGGAGAAAAAAAAAAAAGAATATCCATAATCGTTACAATCAAAATGAAAAAGGTCACAGATCATAATGTTTTCAATCTGTTGATGAACACAAGTGGACGGGGAAATATTTTTGTCCATGGTCATTGTCGACGAGGGAAAAATTTATTTCGGTATAACGGTTGTTCATTCTCGCGATTGCTTATAATTAGACTGCGGATTTTTGTGCGTTTATGGGAAATTCGCGAGTGCAAAATTACACGAAATCCACGTAGTATGAAAAAATGTCTTTTTTTAATAATATTTACCGTGTGAAACAATATTTTCCTTTTTTGGCAGGGTTCTACTTTTCTAATTGTAATAACATAATAATATTCGCAAAAAAATCGGCGATCTAATTCACGTAATGTTTATCGATATTATTTTTTCTCCGGCAAGGATTTTGATCTATGAAAGTGTAAAGTGTATAAATATTCTACGTACTCGAAAATATAAATTTGCATAAAAATTCGTACAATTATCATCGTCGAGGGTAATTTACTGCGGTTATCATTTCTCGTCAATTCTCGCGAGATTCGCATCATCGCGAAAAGCACGGCTTTTAAGGTGTTTTGGTACGGACGCAGAGAATTGTTTTAGAATGTAAAACGATACTTTACACTGTTGCAAACGACCGAAATAGGGTTTCCCTCGCCGATGATTGTTATGAGCAACCGAAATAAATCCTCATCAATAACTGTTGCGAGCAGCTGAAATAGAATTCCCCCTTCTCGATAATGATTGTCGGCGAACGAAGGAAATTTTCACAAATCAGAAACATTAGAAAAAGAAAAGAAAAAAAAATCGAAAATTTCCTCAAACACGCGACTGCTTAAAAAAAACAACAACACATTTCTCAACGAGCGTCGTTAGTCTAGCGTTAAATATCTTCTTCGTCAGCTGTCACTTTTGATCTCCATGCGAAGAATTAAACTTCCGCGTATTTTCTTCTCCTCGTCGGATCGTCTCCCTCAAGGATCGTAGATTCGCGATTTTTATCAATTTTATGAAACTTTCGTGGAAGGAACTCGCGCAACGAACAATGGATCCGAATGACCCTTCCCTCAGCGCGGCGTGGATCGAAAATGGGATTCAGCCGCTGGCGTCGTCGTGTAATCGACTGGCGAGTATAAAGCCGAGTGTGTATATCCCTGGCAGCGTTGCAGCCTTATCTGCGCCGTCGAAATTACAGCGTATCAAGTAATGACTTTGAAAGCCATTATTCGCGCGAAAAGTCAAGGGGCGCCTGGACTGGCGTGTTTCTTTCTCGTGCGTTTCGCCGCTCGTTCTATTCTCGACGGCATTAATTTTTGCGCGAGCCTGCGCCGCGGCGGAAGATACCCCGGGTCCTTTAAACGCGGCATCGCGGAAAATTGTTTTCGCTCTCGGTGCGCGAGCAAATGGGAATCGTGGGACGAGAAGTTATTTCCACGATCGGAGCGTATGGTACGTCCAGCGAAAATATTCCTGCTTCTAAGAGCCGCGTGCGCAGAGTATAATCTCGATTAATTCTATACCATTGCTATACACACGATTCAGTAGATCGTACGACCGGCAGGGAAACATCTCGACGTTTCAGTTAAAATTCTTAAAAATATTTGTTCGACGGCAACGATGCGTTTCTTTTTTTCGTACGAATCGTTTGTGATAACACTTTGTAATAAAATCGAAAAGCGATAGCTTTTTATTCGAGAGCCGTTGGGTGCTCGCTGCACTTCGAGCACGATCTGTTTCACGAATCGTCGATTTTCAAGTCGCTTGACTTTCCGAGTTAAATTTCCTCCAGTGGAAAATCTTACCCAACATGGGAAATTGATTATGTACAATGTTGCATGCTCACTTACAGCGGCTCACTTACCATATGTAGATTATGGTGTGTTATATCAAACATCTCGAAATTTCATTAACAGTATAACGATAGACGTCTATGATCATTACTGATAAAATTTGGAATCAATTTACATTCCTGAAAACACGCATTTAATCAAAAGTTAATACACAGGAAAAGTAATGATCTTAATAGTGTGATAAATTGAATACTGAGATTTAGTGACGCGATGGATTCTAACTTTGCAATTTCTGCAAAATATATACTTGTATGAATTATTATATGTGTTAACATAATATATTCGTAAGAAGTTTCTGTAAGTATTATACAAAAATATTGCAATACGATCAGTGTGACATGTTAATTAAACTATTCTGTCTACTGTGACTCTAAAGCGTCATGTTCATTAACTAGGACAGATTTTCCAAAATTGAAGTTAAAAATACCTTCCAAATTAACAATTTTTTGACATGTATGGATTAATACTTTTTTATACAGAATATCGGTTATATAATTTCAAGAAAATGTATGTCACTTTTACGTTTATCTAGAGAAAAACTATTTACAGGTTGTAAACTCCACGAAACTATTCACTATTCCTCTAAACCATATTTTTGTATCATGGGTACTATACGAATATTTCATATTAATATAACTATAGGGAACACGCTACATCGTCTATTTCTTGTTTCGTACATTTTCTTTCATACGTTTCATGCGCGTACGTTCGTCATGTTTGTTACGCATTATTATCGTAGTTGCCTCTTCGCTCGTTTACCATTGTTATACATTTGCATCGGAATGGGTCTTTTCTCGTACGCTTAAACATAAATTAAGTTGAAATCAAATTAAATGAATTACAATCACCGACACGTAGACGTACAATAACGCGCAGAATTGAATCAATTAAATTAAAACTAAATCACTCGTAGATAATAACAGCGTAGCCGCGTGTACCTCGAAGCAATCCGTCGCGCAGTTGCGAGTCGCCTTTTGACTTCTCAATTCGCTGCAATTTCGCTTTGACAGGGACCACCATTTTATACACTCGCGCACGCTCTCTAACCAGCATCTTAATTGCGCTTATTCTGGAGGAAATAACGTTGAAACCTTGAGAACAAGGAGGAGGGGGGGGGCGGTGGAGAACGCGCGAAAGAAGCCGGAAAACCAGGGTGATTCTTAAGGGGGTAGGTAAAAGCACGAGAGTCGAGTACCGTTTTCCTACGAACCGCCGCGCACTCGAAAATTGTTGTGTGTATACAACGCGTATGGAAAACGATCGTCTCACGCTCCGGGGAACCGTGGAGCGTTTCCAGATTTGTCTGTAACATCGTTTCCACTGCCTCGCCTTTCAACCGAGGAAACATCCACGTTCGGTGGCGAAACTTTTTTTTCTCTCCGATCGAAACGTATCGCGTGCCTTCGAATGCAAAATATTTTGAGACGTCGATGCGAGACCACTTTTCTAAATGGTGCCAACCTTCTTGAAAGTAACGGTGGCTTTTCGCGGGAATGAGTTTCCACCGCTGTGGAGAATAAGCGATCTTTAACACCGGAACTACCAAAACTTAGATCAAAGAGATAAAGGAGCAAAGTTTATGATCGGAGAAAGAACGTATACTTACGAGAAGTCATTTAAAATAAACGTGTCGTGGATGTATAAAATTTCTACGAAAATCTACGAACTGGTCATTTCCATCGCTGACAGAATATTCGTCATTGTTGTATCATTATGATTTCAATGATAATAATTAAAACAGATGGTTTAATTTTGACAAAAATACTCGTATTTCTGAAGCAATTACAAGAAAAGAAAGAAAATCTATTCCAATGAAGGATGAATATATATGGAACTAATAAATGTATATATACACAATAGAACTTTGTTCGTCCGGATCTTGTTTGTACGAACCATTCAATACCGAGTCTCAGATATATTTGTAATTGATCAACTTTTGTCACCCTTATCTCTTATTATTGGAACAAACAAGACGCGAACAAAGCTAGCGAGCCTTTATTATACAAACTTATCCGTTTCCCGAGCGGTTTTGTCTTCCAACATGTTCGGATAAAGTTTCTATTATAAAGAGTTCTAGAGTTTCTATTATATTAGGATCCAAAAATGTTCAACGAGCGAGAAAAGCAGCAGAATGGAGGAAAGCGATTCTCCTTTTTAAAGAGGAGACAACTCTCACGACAATGACTATCGCTAACAAACTGAAGTAAAGTCAGTAACAGACAATTTTTAAATTAATTTTCGCACAGTTGACGGGTCGCAGTCTTGGCGTCGAACTCTATCGAACTAATTGCAAGTAATGCTCGCGAAATTCAATTCGCAAGGAAAGAAATGACCTTCGTTCTCAGTTTCAGAGAGTCTAAAATACCTAAGCCCGTTCAAAAATTTCGCAATCCTATTAACACCTACAAATCTATCTTTCTTCCTCTCCGCGTCCCTTTAAACCATTTTGTCCGCGTGAAAAGCGTCTTCGGGGGATTCGTTCATTGATCATCCGTCGCCTCTTCGCTCCCGGGAACTCTGGGCTCGAAATGAAATTACCGCAGCGACGTTACCATTTCACCGGGGCCTTAATAAATGAACGTTGGAATATCATTTAATTAAATTGCCACCGTACGAACGTGATTTGACATCCGTACGAACTATCCTCCATCCACGACCGAGTGTGGAAAATCGGCAATTTTTTCAAGTCACATCCCGACACAGTCGCGACTCACGCCATTGTGGAGACACCAATTCATCGACGCTTTGACGCTGCTCCGACATGGTTCGTTCAGATAGGTATCCGGAATCGGATATTTATTTTACATCGTATCGCTCGTTTCTCTTTCTCTCTCTCTCTTTCAATTATCCGACGTCCTTAATTTTCACGAGATCTGCCCCGATTTCCCGGCTGCGGGTTTCCAAAAGCCGCAGACAGACCCAGTTATCTTTACACATCAATTATGGACAGGAATGACACGACCTACCACGGATAATCTGACCTTAATCGAAATCAATGGAAACGATTCGAAACGACGTCTGTCATTTTCGTCCATCCTACTGGCTCCGGGCAAGTCTATACGGGGCTGCGCTAGCATCTCTGGTTTTATCTTTTACGCGGAGGAAAGTTCGGAGGGCCTGAATATTTGATCGATCGTGGCGTTCAGACAGCTTGGGAATTCTACCTTCTCGAGCCGCGTAATTGTATTCCTTTCCGCGCGAGCCGCGTTCTACCGGGGATTTATCGTAACCTCGGCGAAAGAAAAATAGAAAAGGTATCTTTCGCCACGGCGATTTATCATTCTTAGAGCGCCGGTTGAATTGGCCGTGGTTCGTTGAATTTATCCGTCTGTGTGCTCATGCAATCTTTAAGTTGCTGGGGTGTATATTTTTCTCCATCGTCAAGAAGCTTCTTGAACTCCATGGTAAAATGATAAGGGCTATTACTAATCTATTAAAGTCCAAGCAATAATTTATCGCGACGTTACAAATTTTTTTTTTTTTTTTAAATTTCGCGAATGTAGAATGTACGTGAAAAATATAGTGACAAAATCATTATAGAATACATTGGAACATACATTTGGAAAAAAGTTAAAGAGTATTATATTTTTTGTTATTAAGTTATTATGAAATATAGGTAGAAAAACAGCGACGAAAAGATATTAAGCGAATTCATTGAATTGCCTCTTATAAATCCTAACGTTAAAAAATGGAATTTGATTGGAAAGAATTGCAAATGTTACGTTAATGAAATTCTTGATGGATCAATACGTGCAATTTCGTATTTTAATTACGCGACCAGGTAACACTCAGAATTAGATAAATATAGAAATAATTCTTAGACAGACTACTAGATTGAATTATTTCTGGAATTTTTACATTGATTTCACTTTATCACAAAGAACGTGGAATACAAAATGAAATCGACTTATCCTAAATTTCTGTTATTAAACATACATTGAGGTACTCGTTTATAACCATTGAGGAGAGTATTTGAAATTTAAAGGGAAAGAATATTTACAATAATGACAGAAATAATGAAACGGCTTGTTAAAAGTTTTAGAAAACAATACTAGCAAAAGGAACGATCGATTTGTGTAAGAAAGTAGATTACCAGATGAAGTTGGCTCAGCGCATCGAGGACTTTGTTGAAGAAACTGTAGGAAGATGAAGGAGGATATAAAAGTCATCTCGGAATGTCTGCAGGAAAGTTTGATGATTTGGTTAAACGCGAAAGTTTGGAAAGAGTCGTCTTGTTCTAGCAAATCAATAACGAAGCGGGAAATAACATTACGCTACCTGGTAATTATTGTACTTTTCAAACTTGAGGAGGAACTTGAAAACTTGGAAGAAAAAAAGAAACATGAGAGAACGATTTTTTTCAGAAGTTACGTGATCCGCTTTGTCAACGAAGAGAAATTTAAAAGCATCTTCTTTAAATGATGTGAATTTGTAGCCGGTGGTACTGTCATCTGAAAAGTTGAGTATATGTAATCATGTAGGTAGTTGCGCGATGGAGTCGAGGAAACGGAACATCGAGTTCGACAATTCGAGAGATTTGCACGAAAGTGTCTAAATAATATTTGGAAATTTCATTAACGCCACAAGTGTAACTCAATTATCATGATCGTATCGTTCAAGTTTGAGACCAGTGTGAAAACATATATCGCGAATATACAGAGATTACAGAAGATATTTATCAATCGAATTTTGTCAATATAATCATACAAATACACTCGTACGTAGTACGCCTGATACACGAGTAAGTACACTTCACACTGTAACAAACCTTGATCGATCGACTGAAGCTCAACCGACAGAAGAAGAACAGACACACCCAAAAGAAACTTCAAAGTGACATCTCAAGTCACCCAGAGACAACGAGTTACATTCGAGTTACACAGATACTCATCTGCCTGAAACGAAACTTTCCAACTCGGTTATAGTCCAATTCTCCCAAACCGAGTCAAACGAAATCAAGCGAAACAAAACCGCGGCAAATGCCTTCGATTCGATTTCAATTTACCACCCCTTTTCCCCTTGATCGCCTTATCCTTTTAACCATTTCCAGCAGTCGAAAGAATACGTTCGACGCGTCGAACATCGTTCACGACGACGTGTGAAATGTTCGGCTCGCATCGTTGGCCATTCCGGGCACCTTCGCCCCAGGTCGCGTTGTATTAAATTAGACGGTGACAGCGAAAGGAGGCTGTTGGACGCGACGCGGGGGCGCCCCGAAGCTCATCAAGAGTCAGAGGCCCATTCAGCCGGTCATTGTCTGCGGTAATGGAATGTATTAATATCGGAGAGCCCGCGGGGTCGGTGGCGACCGGTGACCGGCGTGTTCCACGCGTTGGCCGGATGGCCGGTTTCGGCCCTCGCTTCGAGTTACAACCGCGGCCAGAGAGAGCTGGATATGTCCCGTGGGACGGAATATTCGTATAAACCGTTGTTGCGCTGCTACCGCCGCTGAACACTGGACCCTACGCATTAATATCTAAACGCCAGCGACGGAGAGCCATCGAGGGGGGTGAGACGACCAGCGAGAACGTATCATGGGGGTTGGTTGGAACGGGCGCTCGTATCGGACACGGAGCGAGAGGAAGCTAAGGCCGGTATCGTACGGAATGCACCAACACGGCGTATCACGTGTCCGGGAATGAAATATAGAGTCCCGTTTGTTCTCGCGTCGATGAATTAAGAATAGAGTGATTTGTCCAGCGAGTGAACTGACGTCGGGCAGAAACGATTTATGAGCTTGTGTAAAATATTTCGTGTAATTAAATTGTTTATTTGTAATGACGTATGTATATATTATTATTATTATTATTAATTTTGCATGTACGTAATATTAATATTAATATACTATGTAGTATATAATAATATATGTATATAAGCTGTATTTTAACCTAATAATATGTAAAATATTAATATTGTATATTATTAAAGGTTAAAAAATATATATAATAACATATATAGTAATAAGGTATATTTTCACTTAATAATACATACAATATTAATATTGTATATTATTAAGGTTAAAATACAGCTGTAATCTAGATAAATATTTATGTAAAAATTGTTCAAAATAATTATCGAGCAATGCCCGGTGAATTACAGACGAAGAGCGTATGCTCAGTATTCATCGCGTGTGATCGTCGTGTGAAACGGGCCTAACGAGAGAGAGAGAGAGAGAAGAGAGCGCAAGACGAACGACAGAGCGCACGCGTTACATCGCATCTCGTATTCATGTGTTGCACCGTGTTACAAGTGGCGTTGCATGGCCAACCCTTTCACCATCAGTCAGGTGTAATATTCTTTTTACCGTCAGCCCGACGTCAAACATCTCCCCGTGATAATTGTATTAGAAGCACCGTGAGGCTGCTTTAAGTTTTTAAAGCGACACGCTCGCAAAGAAACACCGTTGGAGATGAGTTGAATTTCGGTCGTTTGAGATTAATAGGGAAAATCTGAAAGACATATCAGGTGGTGGCAAGTATACGTACGACAATGGCTGTCGAAAGACAGTAGTTTCGGTCGGTGATTTCATTGTACATGGGGTGAGGAACAAAGTGTTTCTGAGACGTTGAAGGATTGTTTCACGAGTATCACGGTTGCAAGACTCGCGAAAAATCCAGCGTCGTCGAGTTTTTTTCTAAAAAAGGACTTTGTCAATGCGTCGTTTAGACAAGTAATGGAAGTGCAACTTGAAAACCCCTGGCAGTTACTGTCTTGAAATAAGCAGAAACTGTGTCATCAAGATAAATTTGCAAATGAGCATCAAAGGCATTAAGCCGGGAAGAGAGTAACTCGGAATTTCTTTTCTAGAAAAGGACAGAACAGAAATCCGACTCGCGACGAACGCGCATTTTTCTCTTGTTTTCCCTCCATCGAGATAAATTCGCAGTAGAGTAAATATACCATCGAGATAAGTGTGCCAGAGTGGACCGATACGAATTAGCGCGTTGAATCTCCACTCGATAGAATTTACCGAGTTGAAGTTAAAATGTCTAGTGGATTGACAAGCTTTCAACGTATTTAGATTAACAAAATATCTTTTTTTTTTCTAGACAATGTCAAACTGCATCGACTGATACATTAAAAATATGTAATTCCATTTAAACAAGTGAAGATAGCTTTGAAACTTTCAAAAATCATCGCTGTTATAATATCATGGCATCCGCTGTGTCGAATCTCTGTTAATAAAACTTTTTCACATCTTCGAAAACATAATATTCAAGGTACCATTTGTTAGTGGACTATCCTGTATAAATAACATCTTAACCATTTGAGAATCTATTAAATTTTACTCTTGGATTTCGATTATCAAAATGTAGCTTTCTAATCTGACGTTTCAACCACTTGCGTTGGCAAACTGATTGCGGACCGTAACGAGTGACCGAACCCGTACACAATAATTCGTCGCTGTCTCTTTGAACTCGTCGGTACGATATCGCCGGACAAAAATGATTCAGAAATAATAAATTTATTATTTATTTCGCCCATTTTGTTTCACTTGAATATACCTAAAACTGAGCAAATACTACAATTTTGGAAGAAAAAGCTTTCGACGTGCGTGGCACGTCATTCCAACGCTCGAGGTTAAAGCATCCGGTGCTTGGTTTAAAAAAAAAGAAGAGACGATTTTTTGTTTATTTTGTCAAGCGACGTATTCCGTAAGTAATATTTCACTCTCAACTTTGGTCTGTCTATTTCATTCTCGATAAACTCAAAATCGTTCGATCCTTTTCCCACAGTCTTTGTCCGCGATCGCTGGACGCATTGTCATGTAAAATTACTTATTAGCAGACAAAAGTAGGATCGCGTCAATGGACGGCCGATGAATATGGAACGAGGCTCGTATGCGTTCGATCAACGCGGAATTATCGAACTATCATCCGGTTGAATTAATTGCACGGGGAGCGGCCTGGATAAACACCGCCGCGAAGGAAACGTTTCGCGTAAATATTAATTATAAGCCGAGCGACTCGGCACGCGTAAAAAGAAAAACGAAAAAAGGAACGTGCGGGAACATGCGAGGTGATTTAATTGCACGTTGTTATCTCGGGATTTATTCTTCCCGGAATATGCATCACCCTTGCGATTAGAATTCATCAACTCTCGCGAGCTGTGAGAATCGAACCACCCTCTTCGTTGCCTTCCTTTCTTTTCTCTTTTCCCTCTCTCTGAACTGATAGAACACTGATGCATGCATGCATGTACGTATGTATGTAGATAGGTATTTTAATTGCAGTAATTTTTCATTATGGTTTTTTGATTACACCGTGCAGTATTAAAGCCGGCTTTATTTGGGCATTATTTGAATAAAACATTTGTAAGTAGTAATTGTTTTGATCTTATTTGGCTCGGAATTATCCTGAAACAATTTCACGTCAGTTTGTTTGAAACAAACAATTTGATCGTCAAATAGAATATTCTTTTATATAATTTTATATTTGTCTCTATAAGTTTCTGATTTTATCTGGGATTATTATTTGTTACTTTTGCGCTGTCAATGTTTTCGCATTTTTTTTTAAATGAAACACTCCAGATATCTACAAAAAGCATAAGCGCATAAAATATTCAGAGTGAAGCACCCATCCTGACATTTAGTAGATGAAATATTTATTTAACTTCCATTTCTTTAATTATGCTCGTAAATATATAAAATTATATATATATATATTAATATTAATTCTGTTCTAGTTATTTTGTTTAGATGAGTCGACTGAAATAAATCATTATTTTGCAAATGATTTATTTAACTTAAATGCAAGATAAATTGGTGAAAGTAATTTATATTTTATCTTCATTCCAAATGAAATTTAATCCAAATCTGCGTTAAAGAAATGAAGCTCAAATGCGAATTTATTTCAATCTCTGTATATTATAGCTTTGGACATTATTGCATAATACATTGCATATACGCATTCTGCAAATTTCCGCCAACTTAAATTTTCCATAAATAAATTTCCGCAATCTACGCATGTATAATCAACATTCGCGTTAATAACTATTATACATTTTAGATTATACCATGTTCTTGTTTCTCTTCATCCTTAGTGTTGCATTCTTTATTGTTGTTACAATTGTCTTCTTCTTTTTTTTTTTTACTTAAATAACACGTCACGCAGACATTACGATCGTGTAATTTAAATTCCATGCAATGTAAAAGATTTGAAAATGATTTTTTCATTATGAAAGAATGTGACTTTCGTATAGCAACTTGTTGGTAAAGATCAATTGCAAGGCGATATTTCAATTAGTTTGTGCTAGTGACAAAGAGCAGCAGTGTTACTTGATAAACTCTAACACACAGTAGAACCTCGTTTGTGTGAACCCCATTCGTCTGAACCAAATTTTAATTTGCACTTAATTAAACGAACTCGAACCGCTGTTACGCGAACGAAAAAATCACAAGAATCACGAACTATTTGTCCTTGAAAAAAAAAAGAAGAGTTAACAAGGACGGAGTTTCGTTGCAACTTAATTACAATTATAGAACCAATCGTTTCTCGCAAATTGAACCGCAAACGAGAAATATTGCATTCGTCTACTTCCACGTTAAACAATTACCTGTTTCAGCGATACGTGCACGCGCGAGAGCATGGAAAATTCTCTTTCTTCGCGTTTGGAAAATTTTTTTGAAATTTTATCTGGCCACGACGGCTTCGTGACCGTCCACGTGGCTTCCGTATGCAAACGGGAGGGGGGGGGGGGAGGAGAAAAAAGTGCGGCGCGGTCAGATTAGAAATAATTACCGCGCGGTTTCCCTCTGCTCTCTTTGTTCACGCGTGATAACGTCTTTCGCCTTGCGTGCCTGCGTGCGGCGCACGCAAACTCGATAAACCGGAATCCATGTATCAACGGAGTTGTCGCGTTTACAGTATTCACGCGAGCCGGCGCGTCGCGTCGCGATTAATGAATCCTCGAGTATTAATTTTCGTTCCTCCCCCTCTCCGCGATTTAACTGGGCTGCCACGCGAAAAGAGGCGCCGATTTACTTTTCGCGCCTCGGCGAACGCGTATGAATAATTCAGCGAATAACTGCTTGGACGACATCCTGAAATAATTATGGTATAATTGGGCGCGAGTAAATCGGTGCCTCGATAGGAGCTTTTCTCGGGGGAGTCGTTCCTCGGTTGGCCGTAGACTGATTTAAGTTGGAATTCTCGCTCGAGAACGTCACCGTCGCGCGCGAAATTTTTCTCTAGATCCAGAAGCGTGCTGTTTCGTTCTTTTTTAATACGCGATTTCGAAACATTTCGTTCGGAAATATTCAGAATGTCAGACGAAGCTGTCTCGCCTGATATACCGTCATCTTGACTTACATTGTTGTTACTATCCGCAGCGAGAAATTTTACAATGAAAAATGAAAAACGGTTTCAGAGTGTATCTAAATGTTCTGATATTAACACTAGAACTACCAAGGACTAAACAATAGAATTTTCATCGAGAGATATTAAAATGAAAAAAATCGAAATACAATACGAATATGCAAACTTTTATTCATGTATTTTATAAAAAATCATTTAAACCTCTAAAAATACAACATTTTGCATCTGTAATATATCTAAAAAAAATTATGAATTAGTCATTTTGACCATTTCGGTAGTTCTGGTATCAATTTCCTTTATGCGCGTTGAAGGCGAGAAGTTGAAGTGAAGTGATGGTCAACTTCAATTTTTGGTATGGAAGCGTACATTTTCTTAATATATTAGTCGACGTAGCACGATGATTTTTTTTTTACAGAAAAAAAATGTTTATTCGTGTGATAAAAATTGTTCTTTCGAAGTGTCTTCTCAATCAAAATGTTTGATTCGTATTGCTGCCACAGATATAATCTGCAATACTTACAATAATAATTACAATACCTACATACATGACATTTTTTCATTTACATAAAGAAGTCAGAAATTTTTTGCTGATTCTCATGACAGACATAACGATACATCAGAAATCTTTCTGACACGTGTTAAAATTAGACGAATATCGCCAACGAAAGAAAATGGTAAATAACTACGTAGCATTATCAGAAAATGGATATTATTTGCTTCAATGGCGTTCTTATTGTACATAAATCGCACACGCGAAACACGTTTAAATTTCGCATAGCAATCAACGTGTTAATCCACGTTCCAAGTCCTCCTGGACCTCTCTTTTGGACTCATTATGAACGACGCTTGATATTTTTCGAATGGAAAATTGGAATTCTGATGAGGTTCTCTCAATCTTCCGTAGCTCGGCGACTGTCGCATTTACGTAAATACGTTCTAATCTAGCGACGAAGCTGCCGTGCTTGCATTGGAACGTCGTGCACCACGATGCAGCTCGACGATGGAACAATATTTCCAGTATTCCCGCCGAGTTAACAGGACAAATAAATTCAACTTGGCCCTGGCGAACAAACAAATAACCCCGACTACATCGACTTTATACGCTGCTTTTACCGTTCACGCGTATAATAGACACGTTTTCTCAACACCGCGACCCTGCGTTCATCAAGCCGAACACCAAAATCGTCGCGGCAATTCCCATTTGAGTTTCGTATGACGAGCAAAGGTGCCTCGCCAAATAAATTCCTTCCGCATCTCCGTGTTTTCGTCGTGAACTTGGCCCCATCGCGAACGCGAGATCACCGCCATTTCCCCGAAACGTAAACGCGCTCCCTCCGATTTAACGACCTTGGTAAAATCCTCGATCAATCCTCCCTCGTTACTCGAACGACGCGCAATTCCATCTTAAGAGACCGTCTGCTTTAAACTCGTTGTTTCGCGAGATCTATCGTTACGAGAGCTTACTCGAAGACGGTGGCAGGCGTGTAACGGCGCTGTAAAGACGCTAGAGAATGTCTAACTCGGGGTCCTTGGGATGGATGACGCAGTTAATCGATCGGAAGTAATTGGAAGTATCAAAGATGACGGAACTGCACGCTTGGATCGAAATCACTTGTTATAATTTTAAGAGGGAGGCTGAGAGTGACGACACGACGATTCCGTGTTGTTTGACACGATTTCGAGGGGATTATAAGACTTGCAACGTATCAACATTCGCTTGGAAAAAATTGTCGAAAAGTTGTAAAAAATACGGTTTCTTAAATATGTTGTTTATATATTTTTTAAATATATTACATTATATTATAATATGTTTTTAAATATATTATATTATATATTATGTATATATTTTTCAACTATATTGACTTTTTCGCGAAACAGTACACGTCGTTAAGAGACACTAATTTTTGCCAATGTACACGAAAACTTTATTTTAGCAGTAATTCCCATTAGTTTGACAAAATATGTCTCGAACTCTCAAACTTGAGGGTACTTTTCATCTCTTGAACGTTGACGATAGAAAATGATACGTGTCAAATATTCTTTCGAAAACTACATTTATAAATTCATGAAAATCAGGGATTGACACCTTGTTAGACTTAGACTCTGTGTCGTTGATTGAGAGCAGAGAAATATCTTTCCAAAAGTGTTAAAAATACTTAAAGGAAACGTTGAAGCAATAAATCGTCTGAACTTAATTTGATTTACAAGCAAAAGAAAATTTTTTCGAGGTTCTATTCACTGCGAGACGTTCCATTATATTTCTTTCATTGATCTAATTTACTATGACCTCAGATAGGCACTCAGTATTTTTTAATTCTATTCGTATTTTTATATCACTCCCGGTCATCAACCGTGATAAATAGTGGAAATATCTTCCAGACTCGTGTATTTACCACCTTTCGCTCCCGATTGAATTTTTTTTTTTCTGTTTTCTTTTTGACTTTCTTGTTGCAACCGTACTATTCATAGGCAACTTTCCATTCACGCGGTGTATCGTTGGTCGATGGCGATTCGATGGCGTCCAGCCAGAGAGTAACAGAAGTCACCGATAGATAGGAATGACGAATGGCATCGAGGGTATGCTATCGAAATGAAAAAGCGTCGCTTACCGTGCTAGGTGCGGACCAACGTTTCCCGTGTCGAACGTAGAGCTCGCCGTGATATCCGCGTCCGGGATCGCGCCGGATTCCATACCAAGCGGCGCGATGCATTGGGCTGAAACAAACGAAAACATTCGAGGTTTTAACGTTTAACGTTTTCGTCTTTCGACGAGGAAAATTTGAATGAAAAAGAAAAAAAGGAAAAAAAGAAAAACGATAAAAGAAGAGAACAAGGATCGATGCCATAGTTTCTTACTATGCTCGCCACCGAATCACAAAGGGCTGAGTGATCGCGACGACATGACAACCGAACAAATATTTAAAGCCAGTTTAACGTTCTCGTCATTCCGCCAAAAATTTACGTACGATTGAAACAGAAAAGGAGAAAGAAGATAAAAGAAGGGAACAAGGATTGGTAGCGTCGATGCTACAGTTTCTTACTACACTCGCTATCATAACCAGCTAACCGAGATGACATAGCAAACGAAATTGAAATACTCAAAGTTTAACGTTCTTGTCTTTCGACGAAAAGCTCACGTACGAATGGCAGAATAAAAGGGAAAAGACAAAAGAGGAGAGAAAGGATAAGCGTTGATGCTATGGTTTCTTACTATGCTCGCCACCGGATCATAAACGGCTAAATAACCAGCTAACCGAGATGAATCCGTCGGATAGGGCCGGGTTTACGTTCTTGTATACGACCGTCTTTTCCCTCCGGCTCCGAAGAGAACTGGAAGAGTTAAGGGCGACGCGGAGGACTACCTCAACGTTCCCGTATCTTCGGGACCGATCGAATTGTTTCACGGTGGAACACGGCAGCGTGTCCCGCTACCAAGAACCGGGCCCTATCTCGATACAATGTCGTACGCCGTTGGCTGGTGGAGCAGCAGCGTTATTTACGGGTTTCGCCGCCGCGAAAACCTCGGGATCGTGGCCGAACGAAACGCGCAGCGTCGAACCTGGTCGATAAATCCCACGATCGGCCGGGGAATTACGATCCGCGTGTTCGCGTAAATTGATATTTCGACGATTATGCGTTATCGTCGGGATCTCATCATCGGCGCTCGCGAACATAACGCGGCTAGTTATTTTGCTCTGTACGTAATCGAAGCTGAAATATCCGATTCGGCGCGGCTGGAAACGTCGATCTCGAGCGATACTGCAAGCTACTGGATCGTTTCGATATTGTATAAATTAGCGATACATTTCTTTTGTTTTTTGGAAGTTTGAATGTCTAGGAGGTTTCTTGCGCCATGTTGACAATTTGTTATTACACTTTGGTTATCGATTTGGTCGCAACGTTAACCCTCGTCGCTTAGATAACGTTTCGGTCGAGCTCGTAGAATGCTCGTCTGCGTTTGGCGTTCGACCGTCCGTTACAGTGATAAGGGTTAATAATTCACTTTCTCAATTGTTTCGGAAAGGAACACGGCGCCTATACTAACAATGAAACAATGTTACATTCATCGTCAGGGAGTGGCAACGAATTAAATGGAATTAACATATTCGAGACTGACATTCGAAGTTGTAGCGGACGATTTTTTTACCTAGTAAGATAGAACTCGTCGTTGACGCGATGTTTGTTAAGAGAATAATACCATACGCATCTTTCTTTAAAGATAATGACGTTCATTGCAAAAATATGATAATCATAACTCTGCAATTATAAATAACGCAACCGCGACAGATATTTTTTGTTTTAAATTTATACAGAGTTGTTTGTTGTATGAAATATTTGCCTGAAAATAAACCCGGTTATTTTCTGCAGATATCACGAATGTAATTTGTATCTTTTCTACTCCATTGCCATCTCACTGCGTGTAACTTCCTCTTTTTGTTAAATTGTTTCCTTTCCAGGCAACAATATGTGTCCGATTTGTTACTGTATGCGTCACTATCTTTTTATATTAACGACTGTGCTTATATCATTTTTTCACGTGATATTAAAATCAATTGCTGTATCGTATAATGTTTCAGACATTTTACAACTAACCTTGCAGAGGCGAAATTTTATTTCGAAAGTGTATCTGCTTGCGCGATTAAAATCAAACGACGCGTAAACATACTGGTCGAACGCAGAGTAAATTTAAAATAATTTTGAATTACAGCAAATGCTATTAGTTAGCTTCTAGTTGACGTTGATCAAAGACGTTGTTTGTGATTACAGATACTTGGACTGAAGAAATTTCAAGAGCAGCGATTTGCATCGAGCGTAACAACACTTTTATAGAAATTAAGAAGAAGTTATCACCCATTTGATTTTATTCTAGCAAAGGATATATATTCATCACTCCTTTCCTTCTACAAAAATAATCAATTTTTGGAAGCAAAAGGTAATTTGTACTTTCACTCAAGTACGAGTGTATTCTCCAAAAACGATCATTCGATGGCATAAATCTTTCGGTTGCGATTGTTAAAAATTTATAGGGTCTTATAGTCCAATAAAGAAATTTTCACATTTTTATTAAAATTTTAAATTTATAATTTATATATAAAACAGTGTGTATTTCATTAATCCTGTCATTCCAGATTTCATTTGAAAATCAATTGATTGTGCTACCTTTGTACAGTCGGTTATACTGTAGCCATTAAATTACTCACTGGATAGATTGATTTAGAATTATTTTCAATGTTTTTGATAAACAGGTGAATATATTTATTTTGCCTAATTCCTTTTATATATATTTAATTATTAATATGTTATACATAAATGAGTTACAATTGTCGATCGATGACGCAGGCGTTGCGAGATATTAACATCTCGCGCTGGAATGACGTTTCACGTACATTTAAATGTGACCCAAGCAAAACAAATGACAACTATAATACTTCTTGACTACTGACGAAAATGTATAATATTTACAGCAAAGAAATTCAAGCGCGAGGTACAAGAAAAAGTTAATAATGCAACAAACGATACAAGCTTCTATTGATATATCTTATTAAAAGTCACTCGAGTGTGAAAATACACCGCTGTAGACATGTGAAACTTCCATAGAAAATTACAAATTAGTTTCGACTGCTTCGGTAGTTTCAGCATTAGAAAATTCTATCCAGTGATGTCATACCGACGAGTTCAAGAGAGAAAGAAAGCGACGAATTATTGTGTACGGGTTCGGTCGCTCGTTATGGTCCGCGCAAGGGGCTAAATGACCCAACGACTGCTGAACGGGTCCCGAAAGGGCACGCCGGCAACAGAAATTCCATTCGGCCCGGTTAGAGATTCTCTCGGCTCGATTCAGACTCCTCCCCCTCCCCCCTCCTCTTCCTCCCGCATTTTTCCCAAATATCGCACGCAGCCGGCATTACCGATAAAATTAGACGTACAATAGGAAGAGCGCGTCGAATTCTCGAAATTCGAGGACGTCTGGTTGCCTCGCGAACATAGTTCGATTATCGACGATGCTGCGAGGGGTGACTGGAGTTGCGATAGGATGCGCGAGAGAGAAGAGGGTTTCGCCTCGTGGCGCCGGTCGCATCGATTGCAATTTATGCACATGGAAGTTCTATTACCAAACTAAAACGCGGCGCGGTAAAATTTGCCCGAATGGATCGAATAGGCGGCGAATAAACGATAATACGTAATAGGCGGCCGGATATCGAGTGCAGGTGCGCCGGAACAACGCGATGGTAGGTTGCAGCTTTGTGCCGCCGCTGGCCAGAGACCCCGACCGGAGAATTAATAGCGGGGAATTCGAGCTTATAACGGAAGGAATCCGTGGCTAAGCCATCGGGAAGCAGAACGGGCCACGTACGTGGCAATTAATATCGGCTGAAACTTTCCACCGTTCCTTGAACGTAATTTCGCCGGTGGAATCGAAGATGGTGGGGCCCGTGAGATTCCACCTCGCAACACGTTGACCTGCTCGCGAATTCGCTGGTCGTTTTCGACCTTACGTTGAAAAAGCTCGTTTTTCTCTGTTGCCGCTGCAGCAGATTGAGCGTAGGTTTGTTTCACTCTCAGCAATGAATTATCAAATGAAATCGCCTCGTCTTGACGCGGCGTCAGTTGTCTCCGCGTTGATACTGCTTGTCGCACGTTCAATATCGTGAAAATGGCTATGACAGCGGTGTTTCTCGATGAAGATAAAAGTAACGAAGATACGCACGTGTCTGTCATTTAAGATAAACTATAACTTCGACATATATTATATAGATGATTGTTAAAATTTCATCGATATTCTTATTGTACGTGTTTTGAAGGACTTAGAGTAATTTGTTCACATCCTGCGAAAAATTAATACCTGTCACACTCTCGTCCTGATGACAAGTGAAAGTATACTTTTTAGAGAAACCATGTTACTTGAGATGTTACGTTTAATGGTTCTATGATAAATTTATTCTTACAATTCTTTAGGTGTTCTTTCAACGAAAAATAATTATGTGAATAAAAATATATACATTGTAACAATTGTATGAATAAAATACATACATATAATTATTATTACACGTATATATGTGTATATTTATATCATTCAATTTGTGTACGTACATATTTATATGTAATAATATATATTATTTATTATTATTAATTATCATATAATACATTATTATATATTATATTACATTTACTACATTATATATATTATTATTACATATATATAAATGTAATAATATATACAATATACGTAATATTATTGCACAAATAAAAATATACACTGAAATATATTCCACGGATCTGTCGATTTCGTTAATTATTCATGCAATAGATTCTATGTATTAAGATAACGTGGTGGTGGCGGCCTGGTACCAGCGTTCTCAAGTGGGCGACAGCCTTTACGTCGTCGAAATTCCTGCAGATTGCGGACTCGTCGCGAGGGAAGCACGAGGGTAACGAAGTAACTCGCGTGTAAATGAATTAATTTTCCGCGAACTTGTCGCGCGTACGTGTCCCTTGGAAAACTGGGGCATCGATGAAACTTGACGGCGGGCGCTGCCAGCCAAGTTTTGGGGAAAATTATTGTTCGCACGCCGTGAGCATTCTCGCGAAGAGACGCGAGGTGTCGATGATTTCAATACCCCTCGTGAGATATCCGTGCGACGTGTTTCCTCGGGAAAATCGACGGAAATTTAGTGATGTAACGAACGTTTCCCGAGAAAGGAGCGGACGCGGAAAGTACGATACAAAGAGAAGTACAAAGGAAAGGGGAAAACAGTGGTGCAAGGAGAGAACGGATGGATCTCCGTTAAAACGCTATAAATTTTTCGCCAATCAACGCTAAAACCACCAAGGACCACTAAAAGCGCAGAATTCTCGTCAGAGATGTTAAAGTGAAGAAAATAGATATACAATGGGATACACAAGCTTATATTCGTGTATTTGATAAAAAATCATTTAAACCTCTAGAAACACACTATTTCGCATCTGTGACGTACGTGTTATATCTAAGAAAAATTCTGAATTAGTCATTTTGACGACTTCTGGCGTTAAATCAACTAACGGCCGCGAGTGGATAAAGAGCAGCAGGATGAAAGAGAAGAAAAGCGAAATTCATCGGTGCTCGTCTGTTCTCCTTCCGGCGAGGCTCGGGCCATGAAAATTTACGGGTAAGAATCAATAACGATACCCATCAGGGAGACAAAGCGGTCGCTCGTGAATCAAGCGGCCGCTATTATTATTAATGAAGGCTCGATATATCGCTCGCAACCCCCGCAATTCTCACGATCACCCTCGTCCCCCTGCACTGTCGCTGCGCACCCAGCTTCTCCCTTATTCGCGAGGTGAACCTCGGAATCGTTCCTCCGAACGGCAGAATCCGTTTCCTTTGTCGGCACGTTCTCCCTAACGAGTTCACCGCGGTGAAATATCGCGCTCGTAAATCGATCGTGAATAACGGATTTTCCGTGCCGCGGAAAACTAACGTGCTTCGCGTTTCTCCGCGTTAATCCCTCGGTCGAAGTGTTTTGCGAACGTGTTTGTCCCTCCTGGCCACGGTTGTCGTCGCGTTTCGATCAACGTGCTGTTCGATCGTCTTCGACGGGCAACGCGGAGAAACGGGGCCCGGTCGATCGCAGGAGAAACGTCATTAATTGCTTCTACTCTATCGACAGTGAGACGAATGGCACCGAAACGGGGACACTTCTTTCCCGCAGGGTCCCCGCCAGAATTTATATCGCAATTAAGAGCAGGCGTTTGATATAGCTCGACGATGGCGTTTCCATTTCTTTAATGAAAAACCGTTCTCAACGTACGAGAGCCAAGGCGATATTTTCTTTCGTTTGCCATTTATACTTATAGGGGAAGAGGGAGGGGGGGCGGGTTGTTCCTGTTGTGAACCTGCAGGATGATTTCTGCTCTTCAGGAGGGCAATCGAGGTTTTCGTACACTAGAATTTTGGACTGAATAGGAATGAATACATTATTCATGGGAGAAGAGGAGTTATTCCACGTGAGCGGAAATAAATGAATGATTTTTCCGTTTAAGACTGAGGTAAGTTTCAGGAAACTATAGTTTCGTTCAGAATTGGCTCAGCAGACGTTAAATTTAACTTAATTCTCGAAATTAAAGTGTCTTGTGAGATTATTACATTTCACGCTTTTGTATATTATATTTGTTACGTTAAAATAATAATATAATTGTTATACATTACGCTTATATTATATTAATCATACGTATTATTATATATTAAAATAATTACAATATAATATATTATATTTAATTTATTTATATTCATCATTAGCGGAAATTAAATACAATCGTTAAATTTTCACACTCGAGTTTTTATTCCAGAGCGACCAAGAGTAGAAAATACGATATTATTCTCTTCGTTTCAAAAAAATTCCATAAAGTTACTTATTCAATATAAAATTAATTAAATCGAGAAAGTAGCGTAACGAATAAGATCACTTCCGACCGAAAATATGATAAATTTAAATAGATTTTGCACGTCCCTTTAGTCTTATATATATAGCAATTCCAAACGTATGACTCGAAACAAATTAAATTTAAAGATTCAAGAAATAATCCTTTCTACTTAAAAAATTTAATCTTTCTAGGATTAAGTGGGATTAAGTGAAAATTAATCTTTCTAGGATTAAATGGAAAGAAATCCTCCTCTTTTCGATTCATTTTTGCACGTAGAATCATCCAGCCGGTCATATTTGCGGAACATCCTGTATATCCTTCTCTGTTTCTTCTTCCATCTGTGCTTATTTCGTTTGGCGAAATACGATTCTGAATTGATTCTACGGGAAACGATCGCTATGTATTACGTTAACGAGCCACTCTCCGTGCTGGAGGTAAGCAGTCGAACGTTTAAAGGACACAACGAGAAACGAGTGTCCGTTACAGTTTATAAAATCGATGTACTCCGCCGCGAGTGTTCCCTGCTGTAAATATGAAGGTCTCGTTTTCAACCGGTGAAATTTTTGTTCATTTTTCATACAGTTACGGCGAGCAGTTCGTTTCGTCTTGCGGGACGATCCTCCCGGTTTCAAAGTTTATCGCGCACGTTGAAAATTCTCGTAATGTTCGGCGCAGCAACAGGTTAATACGTTTGCTATTCCGGGAGGAGAAGTGTATCGGGATAAGCACTGTGCTTGGCTAGACTTCGTTGAATATCGATTCGAGAGATTTTGTGAAATGTTAACTGCAAGAGGTTTGTAAATCCCGCGTTGAATCGTATGTGGGCATTTGTTCGTCAACTCTCAATAATTCGTGTTAGATACGTGATAAAATTTGGCACGCTCGATCTGGTGCTATACATTGTCCTTGAAAGTGATTGGTAATGAAATTAAACTACATTGAAAATTCCAAAATTACGCGAATCAAGTTATTAAGGGTCGAATGTAAAATAAATATGAAACAATGACAAACTGAATTTTTAATTTACAAATTTTCGAACGATTTGCCTGGAAAATTCGCTCGTTTCACGTGCCTACATGTTCCTGTCACATTTTCAAACTAGTAGAACAGAAAATGCCGCAGGTATTCAAGAATTTCCAATATCCCGAAAAATCCAAAATTTCCGAAAATTCCCAAATATTCACGTGGCACTCCAGTCTACTCGTACATTCTCTTTACCACTTGAATCCCCATTGGCTACCAAACATTTTACTGCTTTGACATTTAACTTATAATCAACGTTCTCCCATTCATCGTTAAACGAATTTTCATTTTTATTCCGCGAATCTAACCGAAGAAATAAAATTTAAATAGAACCTTAAATCTCCCCTTTGGATCTTGTAATCGTGTAATTTCATATTATTCATTTCGTTTATATGTATGTAACTTTATATTTTCGCAAATAGAATTAGAGGAATATAATTTAGATAAAAATTTAAATTTTTACCGTGGATATTTCATAGTATGTAACGTAATAATAGTAATTAAGTTTTTAGAATAAAATTATTTTCATACAACAAAAAAAAAAAAAAAAAAAAAAAAGAAAAAAAGAAAAGAAAAAAGAAACATATTTTCTATTAAAAAGCAAGATGTACTTTTCTTTAATTCTTTGTAATCAATTTTACATATATGTATCAATTTACTCGTACGTACTGGATTGAGAGAAAATATCGTTCTTTCATTATACTGAATATCTTTACATCATCGCTGCGTAAAATGTGCTTGATAATAAACAAAAACAAAAAAGACTGTTGATCGAAATACAATCACGATCAAATTTCGGACATTTAATTTGAATTTTACATCTACATTACATTCACTCTGAGAGAGATTGGCAATGAAATTAAATTCAAATAAAAGTTTGATACATTGCGGATAATCGTCGAGCCACCCTCGACGTACAATATTTTCACGTACAATACCTTCTAATTTTTCGATTTCCGAGTGCCCGAAAAATGTATAAATAATGTCCACGGTTCGCTCATCGTCCACGCGCGAATTCTCACTAATCGAACACGCATCGATGCGTTTGCATTATTCCTATAATTCCGTGTGGTTTTGATTTTCGAAAGAGCCGCGATAAAGTCGAGCGGATGTTTCCACCGCGAATTGGAACCCGAGGCACGATTTATCGTTTAACCCGGCCCCCGTCCCGGGAACAATTTCGATACTTTCAACTAGTAAACTCGTTACAAGGAAAAGTAACGCGGCTGACACGGACAGATCGTTTAACGAAGTCTAACGGGCCTGCTGGATGCTGACTAAGCCACTCCGACATGCAAATCGATGCAAGCCGCTTTTTCGTACGGACAGAGAACCCGATGATCGATTAAACGCTCGATGAGGACAACTTGCGAGACGTCTACCGCGGGGAATTTACTTGGACGTTTATTGACCCATTAAATTCCGGAGACCGTCGATCGACGATGGCTGTAAAATTCTCCTTTTGTTGGGGAAAAAGTGCCACTTAATGCGGAGACATTGAGATATCTTTTCGTGCTGGTGTGTGTGTGTGTGTGTGTGTGTGCGTGTTTCAAGTGGAACAATGTAAATTCTTACGTTGCTGTATCTGTTGTTTTAGACGTTTCAGATGGATTTCATTCGGCGTTTGTTAACCTATGTACAATTAAAACTCGTTAACGTAGTCCAAACTAGTTCAAGTAACACAGTCCTAAAGTTCGAGTAAATTTTTATTAAATTGAATCCTCTATTTGCCATTAAACGGAACAATGGCAACTCTAACGTTGCACGTTAATCGAAACTCGTTAACACAAAGTTGAAAATGTGCCTAACGTAATCAATTTAAGCTAAAATTTAAATAAAATTTATTAAATTTAATTCTCTAATTATCATTAAGTAAGAACAGCCTTACGTTGTTTTGTATCTTGAAGATGAGCTTCATTCGACATTTATAGCGTTTCACGTAATCAAAGTCTAAATAAATAAAATTTACTCGTATCGAATTTGACCTTTTATAACCAAAATTTCATTGATGTGCAATAGAAAACAGTCTACCAGTTAATCGTAGTTTTCCGGAAATTTAAAATCTGACAAACGATAGTGATCATTACAAATAAATCATTTGATATTTTCGTCATATTAATGGCATATTGACGATATACATATATCGCGGTGAAATAAAATTTTCAAAATGTAGATAGACGGATATTTATCTCTCAACGATGTCGCGGACGGTTGAAAACAATAAACCTCCGTTTATACATGAACTTGTTGAGGGACAAATGAAACTCACATTGATCCATGTAATTTATCATTTGTACATATTAAGAGATCACGTTGCAAATTCAACACGCAAGAGTTCACTTCAATTAGGCAACGATGGAAATTTAGTACGATCGTATCTTAAATCGCGCCGCTGTTAGCAACTGAGACTTTCCCGCTTCATTCAATCACGAACGAATGAAATACCAGCCAAAGCACGAAACCGACCACTCGCGAAAAAGTACAAATAGCCCAATAATATAATTTTTCAACTCGCGTAAATTCACAGAACGTAATCCCACCCACGTGCAAAATGAACCCGAGACGCGTAACGCTTCTTCTCGCGTGTAAATGCGCGTTCATCGTGCTTCGACGTACCAACGCCAAGCCTGGCCGGGTTTTCAATTCCGCCGTTTGGAAAGTTGGTCGATCACCGCGAAGTAATTTGGGATTGAACAAAATTCGCTTGTCGTTCGCGATGGATCGATGGACAAAGGTCGGCGGCCGGTATCGAGCGGCCGCGTCACGGACACGCTGTTTAAATACACAACTTCACTCGAAAAGTTTGCGATTCGAAGGAGAGACGAAAGAGGGGAGGGTGCAGAGAGCGCGCGAATCCAGCTTTTCCGTGCGAACGCGGCCAAAGTCGATTCCCTGATCGAAAGTTCGCCGACTGCGGTCAAACGCCGCCACGTGTATCGCCGACGTCCCCCCCCCCCCCCCGTTAATAACTTATGGGGCAAAGTTTCGCGATGAAAACTGCGAGGGCAACGAGCGGACAACGGGGGGCGGTGAGACAGATTACAAGTGCGGTGGATACTTACAGAGGTCTACGGCGCTCGTCGTGTCGGCCAGAGCGAGCAAAAGCATAAGGTGGACGGCAGGTATCGCCCTCCCGGCGAAGAAACCGAAGCTTTTCACCATAGCTCCCGTTTCGCGCGAGGGCTTCACCCTCGCCCTTTTCTCACCGTGACTCCGACCGTGCCATTCCTGCCTCGTCAACCTGAAACAAAGAGAAAAGGTTAAAAAAAGAAAGAAATTATAGAGAATGAAACCGAGGAGGGGAAGAAGGTCGAAACGCGAGCGTTACGGAGACTCGCCACCTTTAACGATACAGGCCCGTAGCCCCGGGGGTGGTCGAGTGATTTCGAGGGTGTGTTTTGTTGTTCCACGGGTCTCGTTTCGCGTTCGAACGCTTCCGTCACGCGGAAGCCTCTGCCTCTTCCGCCTGGCGAAGTTCGATGACTTCGTTAGCCTGGTACTCGAGGGGAGATGACAACGGGTAAGGGAGTCGAGTGTCTACCGACTATGATCATCGATTTTATCTTCTATGAAGATACCACGCGCGAGATTGTTCCGCGGGGGTTTTCGACTTTCGTCGATGGCTATTTGATCGCTTCTCCCGCGTCAGTTCGAGATATTTTTGTGAATGTATGTCAATATTAGATTCGATAATGCTGTCTTTCTTTTTCACTCGGGTGAGATGGGCGATAGTTTATCATAATGTTAAAAACACCTCCGAGTTTCTTTCAATTTCATATAATTCTAAATTTTATAATTTATAATTAATAGAATTTAATAATAAAATTTGTAATTTTATATAATTTTTTCACATAACTTGATAATAAATTTTATCTGAAAGAAATAGATCTTGTACTGAATTTCGTAATTACACTGTTGAAAAACAGATTCGACAGTGCAATTGGTATCTTTAATTTAACAGACTGTGAATTCTTGTCTAGATTCATATTTGGACAGAATTAAGAAGATAGAACTTGAGCAGAAAATTTTACGTTTTACGTATCACTTTCTCGTAGAAAATGGTATTGATATTTCACGCATTTTTTCAGATTGCGTGCAATATCCGCAATATAGTTATTAAAGACACTTATTATTATTGAAATAAGTTTAGCAGAAATTAGTTAGTTAGATTGAATGAACTTTTACTAATCTAATCTATTTGTTCAAAATCTCGTGTGTTTCGTTGTACAAATTTAAAGAACCGATAAATTCTTATTACACGAATCTCAATTACACGAATTCAGTCCCGTGGGATTCCACTGTATTCGCGGGAAAAAAAGGCGTAAACTACGAAAATTAAAAGCGACGTTCGATGAGTTTCGAACGCTCTACCGAGCAGAATTTACCACATGCTGGACGTTTGCCGTTAATTCGCGAAATCATCGCGTCCGAGTCGAATGAAATATTCAAACCAGACAGAGAAGCTTATTTTTCACATCGTGTAGATCTGCTGTTCTTCGGACAAAAAACAAAAAAAAAAAAAAAAGAAAAAAAAAGAAAAGAAAAGACAAGCGAGAGACAGAGTTTATCATAGTAATTTAAACTTAAATCAACATTCGAATGCAGCGTTGCAATTGGAAAAATTGTTGCTCTCCCCCGGCATTAGCGTGTTTTGTCTTATTTGTGAACCGCGCGCGGAACCTTCTGAAAAAACAAAACCCCGTGAACAACGAACGGCCATCGTGTTTGTCGTCGATAAAACAAAGTTTCATAGGCAAAACCAACAGAAACGAGCCGACTCGAAAAAATAACGCGTTTAAAATGTGCCCGGAAGGGTTGCCCGGAGCCATTTTGTCAACCGATCCATTTTTACTCCGGCCCAGACATGGCGCCCAGTTATACACATTCCTAATTATCCTTTGCTCGAATCTCTGATATATGGTTGTGCGACGTCATTCATTCTCCCGAATGATCAATTATACGCTTTATAATTCCGTTTGTAATTTCTATATTATTCTGTACCAAGTGATTTCTGTTGCCAGTAAATAAATGAACGAATAAATTTCATTCAGAAAAGATTTGTTGAATTGAAAAATCTACGAAGCATCTTTCATAACAGACTTGCGAGGATACGTCATGTAATACATATATCTAGATAGTTTACAAACCAGTAGCAGAATTTATATGAATTAAAACATGAATAATATAGATTTAATAACATGTATCTAATGTATATCAAACATGAATAATATATATTTATATAAAGTTTGTCCACTGTTACGTAGTAGTATAGCCAAAAATATGTATGGAATGCATGAAATATAAATGCAACGAGCGTACTCGAACTTTGGCTCGTGTAAAATAGTGCCGCGCGTTTATTATCATAAAAAATTTCTTACACATCTCCAAGTCATGAGAACATACTGCAGCAGAGAATGGAGTAATAACTTAATTAAGCTTTTCAGCCTCGTCTAACCCACCTGAGCGTAGAAAATTTTATCAAAGAATAGAACAGTCCACGTATTCCGCATTAAGGTCTAAAAATTCGACAACGAAATGTCCTGCTATTTTTCGTTTCACGTTTTTTATCTGATTACCGTGTCGCCATTGATCGGTCGCTCGACGTGGTATTTTGAAACGCAGACAGCGCGCACGGTGTGCAGCCCTGACGCAGCATGGGAAAGCGAAAGCTCGATTAATTAATTCACGGCCGTGGGCCACGCCGCGGGAAATGGCTATAGATTTATTAGTTCGACAGTATACCGATGCTCCGTCGCGACGTTGTTGCTGTTGCACGTCAGGCGACGAATAAATAAACGGCGGAGAGAAAAGATGCGCGCGCGATACACGCTCGTAAGGAAGGTGCGATCCCCGCGTCTGGACTTTGATGGAGTACACGGCGGTAATTGCGCCGGAAGTGAATAAGTAATGGCGAACGGTAGTAAGAAGTCGCTCGGTCGTAGGCCTCGCGTGCTCGCATTAAACATACATGCGGCAACTTATGGCCGACGCGGCAGAAAATCCACAGTTTAGTGCGTGCGCGCCTCGTATACTCGGCTCTGCCTCTCTCGTAACCGACGTCTCTCCTCCGCCGTATCTATTATACCTACGTACGTATTATCGTTCGTAACTAACTGGATACTCGGTCGGCCTCTGGCCGATCTCCGGTTCGAATTTGATCAAAGTATCAAACCGCATTGGTTAACACAGGGACTTTGAAACGAAAGTATTCCGCGTGGGTTGCTCTATCTGTATGTTTTATGTTTCTTAACACATTGTGGACGGGAGATGCGAATTCGCGTCTCTCAGTTCCAACGTTGCGGACGGGGAACGCTTTCTTACTACGACCTAGGCAACGTTATATAATTTACATAAAAAAAATATATATATATATATAATTTACATTATATAATATTATATATAATATATAATTATGCATTATAATGTCATATAATTTTTCAAAATGTAGGGAAATTGTTTCCTACACAGGCCACACCAAGAAACGTTACCAGAGGTATTTTCATTTTATTCGATAAAATACCTCTAAAATGAAAAAGTAATTAATAATTTTAATTAATAATAAAATAATACACTTGTTAAGTGCTATACATTCTCTCGAACCCTTTCAATCATGTATTAAACAATTCAAAAAACACGAGAAAATACAGGCTATACGTTTATGAGAGCAGACCGTCCCCAATGTGTTAATATAAATATAAAATAAATAATAGTTCAAATCTAAAATACATAATAAACAGATTTTTAAATGTTACTATAAGAAATATATAGTAATATTGAAGAATATTTTATCAATGTGAATTAAAGAAGTGCATGTGTGCATTGTACAAAGTTCCCCTGTTGCTCCAAAAATGTGAGGGAGCAGCCTAGTGCGGTACGCAGTGTGTTAATTAACGCTAGAACACCACCGACAAGTGTCACGTGTCGAGCATAAAAATTTCCATCAGAAAGACGCAAACTAGATGACACAAATAATATTCAACTCCAAAGCAGACGCGATGATGAAGCAATAAAATCGTAAAATGCACCTTGTCAAAACTGGGTAAGCACGCGGAGTACTTTCGAACAGTACTGTGCATTTCCCTCTATCCATCTCTCTTCCACTCTGTTTCCCACCCGCCGCATCGGAAAAAATTCTTTCAACTCGGTCAGAACTTGTGACGTGGCGTGCAAGTACGGTAGCCTCGATTGCTGATCAAACAAAGTGCTTCAACCGCCTACTATTACGTCTATTGCGGCACCGGATGAACTTTCTCTGCGAGCCCGGAGGCCTCGATGAAATTCGTTTCGACGGCGAAAGGAAAACCAAGTGGGCCTCGCTTGACCACTTCGAATCGTCGAATTCTCTACTTGGTAAAATCCATTGGTCTATGCAAATTTTTCCGCTCGTCATTCAATTTAACGACTCTCTCTCTCTCTCTCTCGATTCGTCTCTCGAGTCTTATCTCGACATCGTGGCTAGTCTGTGAAACGTTCCAATCAATTTCACGTCACCCCTCTCACTCCTGTCGCGCGTTCCAATAACGAAATTATTCATCGATTGTTTTCTTTTCATCTCGTTGCTCGAGCGGTTTATCGATGCTCGCGAGGGTGCACGTGATGCGGCGCCGTTGTCTTCGTAAAACGTTTACGAAGCGGAGGCTCGATCTTGCGTGGGCTGGGCCGAAAGCTTTCGCAATTATTATTCCATCGACGAAGGAGGTCCGTTTTACGATCGGTATCGCCGCCCGCACACGACGTGCGTACGTGTGTGTACCTGTGCGCGAAGCTACCTGCTGTTTATATCCGCTCACCGCGGCTACGCGTTTGAGAAGAGGCTGGGGGTGGTTTGTGTAGGTACGCAACGAAGGTAAGAGGCCCCGGTTAAGCCGACGGTGTAAGCCGCGAAGGCTCCCCGTGATATCCTAGTTCGACGTCGAATCTCCTTCGTTTGCATAGCAATGAGTTTATGCAGATTAATACACGCGGTACGTCTACGCGTCTGCAACGCGTCTCGTGGGGATGTAAAGCACCGTTACCTACACACGATCCGCGAGCGTGCATGCATATTTTATTGACGGCGCCCGGGCCGCTTAAGGATTCCCGATCGCATAAACCCAGCACGCGCGTCGCGATTCTACCACCCGCGATTTGTCTCCCTCTCGCCGTTCCATTAGTTATAATCCGCGGCTCCGAGACTTTATCAAACAATGGCCCAGGTCTGTCCGCTCGTCTCCCTCTCTCTCTCTGTCTCTCTGTGGGATCTGATGTAAGCTCGCCCGGCCTACAAGCTGTTTAGTGAATGATAGCAGCCCGATATACCATCGCCGGGGATATATATACGTATCGATTCGTTTTATCTTTGTTAGCGCTTATTTCTTTCTCTTTTCTTTTTTTTTTTTTTTTTTTTTTCGTTTTCGGCTGATCCGGTGTTGCGTTCTGCCATTCGTTGCTCCGCCTGGTAGTCTAGAACGTGGGTTCAGGATTTATCGGGGGAAGATTTAATGTCGCGTTTCGTTTAGAACACGCCGTGTTTCCTTCTGATTGATTTCGTTTTACGGGCACCGGGTTTCGAGGGGGAGGGAAATAATAGCGCGTTTCCCGAGGAGGAGGAACGTGATTAGATCGTTAAACGGAGATAGACACGCGTGCGGGCGAGATTAGTATTTTTTGAATTGTTTGTCAGATACGCGAGAACTTTACATCGTGTTTCTATAAAGTTTCGATGAAGATCAAAGTTTTAATTTGTGACAGAAGTAATTAAATTCAATTAGTACTGTCTGTCTTGTGTGTCACGAAAAATATAATAAATAAAGCAACCACAAGAAAAAAAGAAAATACATAAAATATCTCTACTGTCCAATCTACTCTAGATAATTGTTTAATTTATAAATTAATCAAAAGAGGCGTCATTTCAAACATTTTCAAACTTTAAAACCGACGATTCATGTGAGAAATATATTTGGAATTTGATTGAAATAATCATTTTTACACAATTGCCGAGACGTGACATCTTGAAGAAGCCATCGAAGCACGATCAACATTATATTTGAAAAAAATAACGTTCCGCACGCATCGATCTAGTATTATATTTCGAAATTTTGCCGAAGAACAGCATCCCTGAGCGACGGAAGAGCAATTAGACGATTAGCACTGAGGAGAGTTAGCACTAAATTGAGGTGGTTATTGTAATCAAGCCTCTACACTGTTTGCTTTGTTTGCACCCGTGCCCACTTTGTGTTGTGTAAAAGCTGCAGACTCGTGTTTGCGTCTTGACTAACACGTTCTAATTGTAAGTGCCACGGTTGTTTACAACCTATCCAACCTCCCTTTTCAAATTAAACATCATCCTGCTCCTTGGCTGAATCCACCCCTAACACTTCGCGTCTCTACAGACACTTGCGACGTGATATCGTCGTTCGTACATTTTGTTGTTTTCTTTTTTTTTCGAATGTTGAATTTGTTTTCAAAAATGTGACACGTTGTAAATTTTCGGTTCGTATACGTTAGTCGTGGACTAATGTGGTCACGGCCGAGACAACTTTTATCATTTGCAATCGGGGGAAAAGAAATTTATTTCTCGAAGTGAAATTCTACTAATTATGCTTCAAATTGTTAATTACAGCAAAATATAATACGTGCTTATTATGGTTTAAACTTATTTAGCCAAGATGGCTTTTATTTCTAATTGTGAAACATTTGAAGTCTCAATGGATCTTCTAATTTCAGCGGTGTATGTATGTAAATACGCATAAGTGGAATATATGTACGTAAATATGTATGTACGTAAGTGGAAATTCATATGTGGCTTTTATACAAGGTGATTCCATAATTTCTTGTATAATTACACGTAGTAAGTTCCAGTTCCAACATTCTAAATATTTAGTATCTTTATAAGTTAAAATTTTGTAAATTCTCTATACTTTTATTTGACTTATCCTCTATGCAAATTCTTCATTAACTTTTATCTTTGAAGATCGTAAAATTTGCATTGCTAAACCAATTTTTCCCTTTTGAAACTATACAGTCAAATTTTAGTTTACTTGTAACGACCATAAAAGCGGAAGAAGCGATATTTATACCTTTTCATGAAGATACACATATTTTCCAATCGACACTTCATTCGAGTACCACTTTTTTAAATTGCCACTTTCAAGCAAAAACTACTTTGAACCAAATTATTTACACTACCCTGCGCAAGTATCTGAATAATTTCGAATTACTGCAAATATGGAACTCAAATGAATCTGTTCAATTTAATTATTACATATACAGTTAATAGAATAGCTAATGTCAATTAGTACAGATAAAAGAGGAATAATTGGAGGTGGTTGAACGTTGATTTATTAATCACCGTTATATTAATTTATTAATTAAATTGGCTATAATTATAATTTATTAATACAGTAATTATTACTAATTATCTGTTAAATATTGAGACACTAGAAGGATCGAAATTTGTGTCTTTAGTCATGTTCAAAATGTTTATACGAATTTCATGAAGAGCCGCCAGATTAAATTTAGCCGAACGAGATGAATGCTTGAAATGACCAGAAACCCGAATGTTTAATACTGAACGAACATAGAACAAATTAAGAACGCATCTATCTTTCTTGTATCGTAATTATCCACCTTAAATAATACCCAATAACCAATTTGTTTTATATTCAATGATAGGATGTTTCAATTATATTGTATTTTTATTATATTACGATTTTAATTACAAAGTGTTCTATTTTTAATTACAAGATTATCTTTATGATATTCTGGCATAGACTGAACACCGAAGCAAAGGAATATTTCGATGGTAACTATCGAAAACAAAACAAGATTGCCAAACCTTTCGACTGAATCCCCATAGAAATCCAATTATTATTTCATCATAACGGAAACACACGCCTCGTGGATACCTTTTCCAAACTATCGCGCGAACAACGCCAACGTTTCGAGATATTTTGCCCAGATATGCGACGGATTGAATCCGTATATATATATATATATATATATATATATATATATATATATATATATATATATATGTATATACATACGTACGTACGAGAGGTCTGACTCTTTCTCCCGGGGAGAGGGAGCGTCGATTTTCTTTTTCGCGAGACCCAATGCATAAAGAAACGCGATAAAATACGGGTCTCGCGCTTATCGAGGCCTCCATTGTCCGCAATTAAACGCACAGCCGCCAGTGCAGCGGCTATTTCACTGCACCCGGGCGTTAAAACGTAATCGATGTCGCGATAACATCGGCGAGATTCGCGTCACGGATAGATTTCGCGGTAAAAACATCGGTGAAAAAGGAGTCGTTACCGGTGGATCGTCGTGTTGACCTTAATTACCGATCGAGAAAAGCGGGCAAAGGGGAGGAAAATGGCAGTGGAAGAGGAAGGAGAAACGAAAACCGACGAAAATGGCCCAGAACGGGCAAAATTGGTATAAACTGTACAAAATTCGAATCACGAAAAAAGGAATCATGAAAATTATTTTTGTCAACGATTATATACGATATAAACTTAAGTTTGTTTTCTTTTAATATTTGGGGGAGGGGGTATCTCGCAATGATCATCTTCTTATGAAATGGTAGCTTGCGATTACTTTTGAGTTAGCTTGTGAACTTTTATCAGCCAGTACTACTATCTAGAATTCAGAAGTCTTGTGTCGAAGTCTAGTCTAATTTCGTACTTTTGTAATCAAGCA
Organism: Tetragonisca angustula; assembly: GCA_036937485.2. Classification (NCBI taxonomy): domain Eukaryota; kingdom Metazoa; phylum Arthropoda; class Insecta; order Hymenoptera; family Apidae; genus Tetragonisca; species Tetragonisca angustula. The sequence goes on along the minus strand of JAWNGG020000012.1, from coordinate 738,072 downwards.
AGACCCCTTCTTTTGGGATAATGTAACAAGATATATTATCTATAATTATGTAAATAATATCAATAGATAATAGATATTATATATATTATCTACATATTATACGTATAGGCAATATAGATGTTATAATATATATATATATTTTATATATATATATTATAATAAATTATATTTAGATAATATATTAAAATGATAGATATTATATATATTACCTTGTAACGTAAAAAGACATATTATCTTGTTACATTACAAATTACGAAGTCTAGTTTAATTTCATACTTCTGAGAAGTCATCAAGCAAGACCTCTTCTTTTGGGGTAACGTAGCAAGATTTATTATCGCACCAGGCAGCAAAATTCCTAGGATAAGCCTTGGAGACAAAAGGAGGGGAAAAACGAAAAACAGACTGGTGGAAAAGCGATGTTTATCCGGCACGGAAATATGCGTACACGTCGGGAGAGAAGGGAGAGATACGAGCACACGTTGCGTAGAGCATGTTCGGACGGAACGTTAATGTCAGTTAATTATCTGTAAAACGCCCGAGGCGGGGGATTCGTTTCCGAAGTGGCGTGCTTGTAACGCGTGGGCGCAGCCCGTGTGTTTTCTGGAATCACGACGCCCGTACAGAATCTCTCGTTGTCGATTTTCGGCCTGGTGAAAAAAAAAAAAAGAAGAAAAACGCGGCTCGTTTATGGTTCGTTCGCTCGATACAACGAGAGCAGGAAAAGAGGGAGAGAGAGAGAGATTCCGCGTTTTCGTCAGAAAATCAACTGTTCAGAATCCAAAGTCTGTACACAACCCGCTGAAAAATCTAGAGCACGTTGAAACAAATAATAAATAAAGAAAGAAATAATTTTCTTAATCGAGAGAGATAAAATTTCTTAAATAAATACGAGTATTTTACTTATGGTACGTACATTGTGATTTCTCTCTCTCTATCTCTCTCTTTCTCACACACACAGAATTATGCGAAAAAGTTAATTTCGTTTGAATAGAAAATGTGTACCCAGTGCTGCAAACTTCCGAGTCGGAATATATTAAGTACTGAGAAAAAATTCGTCTGGATTTTTTACATACACATATATTTCATATTTATACACTTTATAGAAATATATTTTTATAAAGTGTATTTTATAGAGATACAGCTTCTGGTCATCCATTTATGGTTTACGAAAGCACTTGTGCACTTGGACACGTCTTTCTCGTGTTTGAACGTATAAATATTTACATTGTTCTTTATCTTCGACAACAGGGGTGTCCCAAAGGTTCATCCTCTGCTACACGTGATTCATTGTCTCGATTAAACCGTTTAAACCATTTTTTTCGCTAATGGAACCTTTCCCCTCGCGCGGTGTAAATTTGCTTCGGCTACATACGTATCTCGAGTTTAAACGTATAGAACTTTGAACTTTTAACTTTTCACAGTCCATCTTTAATTATAAACAATAAAGTATTGAAATAATGGAAAGTTACTGACTGAAAATCCTCTAATTTCAATTTTAATTTTCAGTTGATGAGGCACATTTGCAAATTATCCACTGAAAACTTTTCACGATACCTAACATAGGTATATAGGCACGTTCTAGATAAGTCTCACGATAGAAGAACTTTTTATTCGGTTTTCTCTATAATTAAAACAACTCCTCTGTGTTCATATTTTTCAATCTGTCTCTTCCCCCCCCCCTTTCGCCAGCCTTGTCGTTTTCTTTCGGGTTTCGAGAGAAATATAAAGGGGACGAAGGAGAACGACGAGCGATATTGGAATTGTTCACATAGCAATCGACGGCAATTTTTCACGTTTTTATCGGTGGTATTTCATCGCTACCGTGTCGGCCTTTCGACGGGGGAATTTAACAACGAGCAAAAAGCATCGACGGATCACGGCAAGTTTGCGGTCCGATCCTTCGCGTGATCCCCGTGTCCTGTTCGACGGCACGCTCCCGCGATTCCCACCGAAAATTCGTGCGTGCCCCAAAAAGAAAGTGTCGCCGGTCCGGCTTTCTTCCTTCGCGTCGGCTCGCGCCGATCGATGCACGCTCGCGTTTCTTTCAAATATTTGCCCACCAAATACACACACACATACACATACACCGCCCGCTCGTCCGTGGAGGCGAGACGAAAACTCGCGAACCGCGACGATCGTAAATACGATCGAACAGGAGATCGGTTTCTAACGACGTTCGACGATTGGATTTGCCGCTCGTGATTCTCCGCAAACGTTGGACGTACACGCTTGTATCGATGCGAAACACGTGTTTCTGTTCTCGGTGGATTTTTATTTCGCTACTGTTTCTTTGATGAGAGAGTCAATCGAGAGAGGGACAAGTGACGTGTACAGTTCTTGTTATCTTTTTTCAAGAGCATCGTCGCGCTGAAGAAACATATAACAGGCAGAGAGAGAGCGAAAATTGGGAAAAGCCCGTGATATTCAAGGTTGACAAAGATTATGCTCTCGACAATTCTGTCGGGGAAAAGAGAAATAGAAAACATTCCGTGCGAGAAATTGCGTGTATAAAATTTGCCGCGCTGTAACATCCAGAAATGGACGTGCGTGGTATTGCATCACACGTAAACGCGTAAAAATCCACGCAATCTGGTAAATGAACATGTGCGTAATTGAACGTCGATGATAAACCGCGCGGCTTGTAGCTGGGTAAAGTGGTGTACGGAGCCAATGAAGGATACACGTATCCAGCAAGACGGCTGGAAATATTTCACGGTACATCTCTTTAGTCCGGCGATCGGTAAAAATTCTCCTTTCGTCAGCATTGTTACGGAAAATCAGTGTGCATTTTTCACGAGTCGGCGCACAATAGGAAGGGAAACGCCGAAGCATCCGATGCCGCCTCCCATTGTGATTTTTCCATCCGCGCTTCTTCCTTTTTGCGAAACTCCATCCATTTGTTCGCGGGGGAATCGAAGTTTGCGGATGTTTCGCAGCCATTTCGGACCGAATGCTACAGGTACCATTCTGATAAATGGAACGTCGACCGGCCTGCACATACAACGCTATAAATCTAAACGTCGCGATACACGGTTCTCGAATAAAGCCCTCCATAATTCCATGGTATCTTATCCCGGCGATGTCTGTCGATGGGAAACGATGAACAGTCGGTGGCATACTTTCGCCACGTAACGTTGGCGTCCTCGAGCGAAATTTTGCTATAAGTTTTCTGATAAGCTCCGGTCAGTGTGCACCAAAGATCTCTCGATTAAACGAAAGCGTGTTTCTGTTTTAAATTCGTCAGTCAACGCTGAAACTACCAAAGTGACTAATTAAAATTTGAATTTAATCGAAATGGCCAATTTATAATTTTCTGTGGAAATTTTATAGATTCGTAGATTTATAGAAACCTGAAAATATAAAAATCTATAAATATAAATTAATTTATAGATATTTTTATACTTTTATATATTCTTATATTTCTAGATTTCTAGATTTATAGAAATTTTATAAATTTGTTACAGTGTATTTTCAAATACTGTGATTTTTAATGAAATATATTAACTTTTTCTCGTGCTTTCTCACCGTAATTTCTTTGCTACGAACATTACACTTTCGTAATTCTAGTGTTAAAGAATAACCCTGTCTGTTGACGTACTCGAATAAATACGGCCTGTACTATACACTAAAATTAAAAATAGAATCAAAATGCTGTATAGTAGGATAAAGTATAAAAGAACTTTTGTTGGCTGAATCTACTTACTCGAACTCCTCGAAAACTAATAAAATGGTAAGTCAGTCCTATTTGTCTCGCGACTAATTTATATAATTTATGTAATTCTGCTTCAGAATTTTACTCCAACATCTACTTCGCGAAATATCACAAATAATTCGTATTAATTCCAGTAGATACTTGACTGCAAATATGCCAATCGATCAAGAATCCTTTCCCTTCTTCCCACTCTCTTCTCGCCCGTTCATGGAAACTATTTCGTGTTAATGGTGTTTTCAGGCAAACGAAAATAACGGTAGCTGAAAAGCACTCCGCCGGTGTTAATTGTAATTCAATTTCCTCTCGACGAAGTTGAAGCCCCGCGGACCACGATGGAATTGCAGTGAAAACGTCTACGGGGCTCATTGGCGTGGTTAGTCGCTGCAAAACCATAAAAGGGTTCTCTTCTTCACGACAAACGTCGTCTAGCTCTTTTCTAGGAGCACTCAAAAGAAAGATAGAAAAAGAGAGAGAGAGGGAGGGGGGGAGAGAACGTTGAGTGGTACCGCGTTAGAACAACGTCTTTATACAAGTCAAAGTCGTGAGTACGTACTCAAGCGTATGGTTGCTGAGCAGGAAGCTGCACTTGTACCCTAGTTAGGTGCTCACCGGGGAACTGGCCGTATTTTTCACGAAGCCAACATTATGTATCGTGGCATTGGCTCTCGTTTATCCTACACACGCTGACGATAGTCGCTTTAACGATGATTTAGTTATCACTGGATAACCTAATCGTTTCCTCTAATTTTATTTCTAATTGCACGACCAACTCTTTGCACACCGGTACGGTGATGAGAATTGATGCGTGAGATTTTTCGCGACTCGAAATAACTTTTTATCGTTGAGAAATGAAAAAAGGAAGGTATTACGAAGATTTTGAATTTATCGATTTTAGTACATAAAAATCATTTAATTAGACGATTATTGTTATGTTATTTGTAATATTGGAAGTGGTGATCATAGCGAGAAAGTGGTATCAAGAGAGAAATGAAAAATTGTAATTTGCCAAGAGCACGATTCAAATTTATTTTTCGTACAAAGAATCAAGATAAAACAAACGTGTAACGAAATTTGAAACACGATCGTTTATAGATAATATTTGTAACAATGTTGATAGTATTTTTTAATCACTGGTAGGTCATATTACGAAATTAGCTGGAGTGCAGGGGATTAAAGAAACGGAAAGAAACGAAGTAAAGAGAGATTTGCTTCGTTCTGTTAAATATTAGTAAGTACTTCGCTTTGCGCACTCCGTACATTTTTACGTGTTACTTCTGTTTCGTGTATTTTTGCGCGCGTAACTCCACCTTAATTTAATTCCCCTAATTTTAATTTAAGTTTAAGTATATCACAATGTAATCTACTTGTAGCGCGGCGAGATCGTAAATTAAACTAACGAGCGGAGAAACCGACTAATGTCGTAGACGTACTTGCACTGCGTTCTGCTACTTTATTCCACGCAATAAAAATAAACTGTACGTCGCGATCAAAGGTGTTTTCTTGATTTTTAAATTTTCAAAAATCTATAGATTTGCTCTCGCAATAAATCTATCTTAAACGATCCTTCTCGCCTTTTCTTTTTAGTGAGCACATTTACGCTAATGACTCCATTACTTCTCTTCAAGGGAATAAAAACGAAACGTCTCGGAAACAGTAAATATATTATACAGTATATATTTATTATATATTATATATAATATATTATATTATACAGTATATATTTATTATATATTGTATTATATTATATTATACAGCAAATATTTTCTTAATCCTTTCAGTGCCCAAACACAACAAGCATTCACTTGCTGGAAATTATTCTTCGTTCATCTCTCGAAATATCTTTCATTTCACAGTCTTGCAATTGTCACTTGAAACTAGATTTTTATCGTTTATTTTCGAACAGAGCGCCTGGCAGTTTGCGGTGAATCTTGTCGGTGCCGAAAGGGTTAAACGATGACCCCGTTACTTCCGCTCCTATACGCATCGCGAGTAGGTGCGAAGGGAGAATAACGAATGGCGACCGGCGACGATGATTAATAATTCAATATCGTGGCGAATATTTCAAGCTAATGATTACGAGGGCAGCGCGTGGTTCAAAGGAGGTGCTGCAAAGCGACGGTGGAGAGTCAATTAAGAAACTGGCGGCGGCGTGCGTTGCCTCGCGTCCCCGTTATAAATAGTTTTCAACGTGGATACTCGGCACGCTACGCGTTCGCGTGTAGGCTATAAACGCCGCGCGGATTCCACGAAAACACGTTCCGCAGGTTCGACACACTCTCGAAACACTCGAGAAACGCCTCGCGACGTGTGTTTGGCGTTCGCAGGTGAGGAGAACAACGACGTCGGATGATCCGGCAGTTTGCTGGCCATTGAAGCATGGAAGGGAGGGGAGGGGAGGGGAAGGGGATCGTAATCAGCACTTAAACCGAGTACTTTCTCAACAAGACGAGAGTGGCTGAAAGTATGTTCCTCATTGTGCTGGTAAATGATTTTATTTGACCCACGGATTGCCTCCGCCGCGCGGTGGAAAGGCGAGCGCAAACACACGAAGTGTTTGGCCGCGGCAGCCATTAATGTCCATTATTCTCGGCGGAAGGAACACCGACTCGTCTTGAAGACCGCCGTGTGAAACGGACGATTGGACGGTTGTCTCTCGACGTTGTTTCTCTTCTGACCGAGCGAAGCAAGAAGAAAGAACGAACGAACAAATAAGACAAATCAACAGAGACAGATTTGATAGTTCAGAATCGATAAAAGTGAAGTATTTCAAGAGTCTTGGAAAAGTGTCGAAGGTGTTTCAATGTTACACGGACGAACGAGCGATATTTGCATAACTATTCGACTTGGCCGTGTGTCCCGGTGACATTGGTATTTGTTCATCTGTTCCCTAATCTCTCGCGTCTAAGCGTGATCGTTAGTCTTCTTCAAGAAGCACGTCGTCGTCCAAGAAAGGCGACAACCGGTGCTGAGTCATTCGGTCGATGCAGTGAAAAAAACGGGGGCTAAGGCGCAATCGAGATTGGGCCATTTCCAAACGCAACTCACCCCGATCGTGCTCTGATCTTCGCCACTGGTTCGCGCGTTTCCATCCTGGAGCATCGGTGTCATTGGATTAAATCTCTGATCGTGTATTCTGTATAATGATAGAATACCTCAGTGCTACAAAGGCCAACGTTGCGTGAAAATAATTTCTCATTTGCCATTCACTTTTTTCCTATCAAACTCTATTTTTTAATCTCGCTGGAATTCTCGAATCGTTGCGTTTCACTAAACAAAAGGGAAGTTGCAGGGAGCAACTGTTGACACGAAGTTGAAACAGCGGTTGGAAAATCTCAAGAACTCTAGAATTCTAGATTTTATGATAATCGTGATAAATTATCGTTTGATCTTTTCAACGCACGTTCCCTCTGTAATTCACGTCGCGCATAATCTGAGAAATTCCCCGATTCTCGGCCTTTCCGGAGCCTCTTTCAAACGAAGAGCCCGCGCGTGATTCAAATTAAGAACGTTGTCGTGCGCGTGACATCTGGAAGTCGGCCGTTCCGTCGTCGCGCGTAATTTCCGTCGCGTTCAATCATTTGTCGCAACTGTGTAAGACGTTTATCTGTTAATTAACCGATCGCGCGGATAGATTTATTCGACGCGTTTGGGAACCCGCGCCGGCCGCCCTCGATTTGTTTGTCTAACCTACACGACCCGCTGGCATTTATTGGCCGTTCGCGTGATTTATTGTCGCGAGATGAGCGGCGGACGATAATGATCGGGGTGAGTGCCGACGAAAAAGAACGTCCTTCGCCGAGGGAAACTGGTGCAATTTTTTTTTTTTTTTTTTTAGGTCGAGCCACGACATTGGCAAGGCTGCAGTGTTCGTTCGTTTGATTCAGCAAATAGAAGCGACGATGAAATTCCGGTTAATCGAATGGGATCGGCACTCTGTGTGTATATCGTTGGAATAAATGCCGCATTGCGATGGCCTCTTAACGACTAATTCCAGTGGCCAGGGGTTTGGCGACGTCTCTAACCTCGTTCTTCGACTAATCTTTAACGCCAGACCTACCAAAATGTTGAAATTTGGAAAATGGACCAATTTGTAATTTTTGTTGGATGTTTCACGGATGTAGAGCACTGTAGTTTTAGCAAGAACAAAAGCTTGTGTATTTTGTTTCTTTTTTTTTTCACTTCAACATTTCTGATGGAAATTTCACGTTTCAATCGCCGGTAGTTCCAGTGTTAAATTCGTTTCCCGACCGGAATGGAAATATTGAGAAACGACCGATCAAATTCTTCAAGCCAGTAGTTAACTGACGAGCCAAATGACAATCGATCTGGATGGATTCGGTTTAGACTACATCAGCCAAATTATTTCGGATAATTGTAATTTTTAGATTTACGAGCGATTAACATCGACTTATATTTCTTTCGGTCGTTTATACGAGAACAATAGAAGCCAGCGTGTAATAAAGTTACAAGAGATAAGGAAAATCTTGAATCGGTGCGTCAACCAATTTAAGAGGTTAAAATTGCGCGATCGAAAGCGATGCACCGAAGGCGCGACGATTAGCGGCAATGATCGACCAATTTGGAGTTTCGGCGGGAAGGATGTCGGTCATTGTATATCAGATACATTATTTATAAGAGACACGCATAACGCAAATGTACGAGTTTCCGATGAATCGGCCGTATCTGCGAAAAGTGCATGCGCCGCCAGTCGATCCGCCGAAGGGAATTCAGGGATACAAAAGCGGATGGAAAAGCGAAACCCCTGGGCGCATGTATATGTATGCGCGCAGCCACGTTCACCTGACTGGTCTGTCTGTCTGTGTGTGTGTGTGTGTGTATTTATATATGTACGTATTCACATATATAGTTACCTTTCGCAATAAAATACAGCGGCGCACGTAAAACGCCGACGCGCTCTGGCGAAGCAAAGAACAACAAACAGCGAGTCAGGACCGACGATTTACATGCATAAACTGCCTTCCCTCCGACTCTTTTTACCCTGCCTGTCTCTCCCACCCCCTGGTCCCGCCAACCCTTCGTCCTCCTCCCTTACGCTTCTCCTTTATCCGGTCTGCTACAATTTCTTTCAGATTCACTTCCTTAATAGCGCGGGTAGAGGGATTTCCACCCCGCTCGCTCGCCGCCAACCAGTCGAGGAAACCAGAGCCATCCAACGAAAATGGAACTCTGATTTTAATTTTCAGATAACGCTCCTCGCGACGCCGATGTGTAAATCAATGAGGCGCCACGATACCCGAGCTACGAGGCGCGTTGACTCTTCTTCTTTCTTTTTTTTCTTTTTTTTTTATATCTGTTTGGATAATGCACAAAGTGTGAAACTGGCGGAGGGAATCGGGGCAAGCGCGGCGGATTGTTCGAATCGAGTTTGCAATCGTGTAACCGAGACGAGGAATGGGATCGTCAATAACGCTGGATGTAAGGCGTTAATTCTTACACTTGGCACGAATGCGGTGGATATTCGGAACATTGCGAGCGAAACGAAGTGTTCGGAGAAGTTCATATCGAAATTCATTAGTAGAGTATGGCAGCGGAGATTGTAAAATTACGATTTATAAAGATAGATATTAAGATTAAAGTTGACAAAGTAAAGTTAATACTCTTCGATGGAATGAAATATCACTGGATACGTGGCAGTGTCTGTCAATGTGCTAATGGGAATTTATCAAGTTATTAACAGCGTAGGAACTTGTGGTTGGTTATTGCAACGAGACCACTCGGCCAGGAAATGTATCTAATCCAGCTTGTGAATATTAACAAGAGCCACTGCTAGAAGTCATTTTCCACACACGTTGAACGAAATGAAATATTTCGACAAATTTCGAATTCATTAATCCTTCAGTGACGCCTAACTTTGAACCCCTGATTTGAACTTTTTGCTAATTTGCAGAAATTAATTACATAAATAGTAAAAGTCAGGTTTAACAACATTTTTCGTTTATATATATAGTTATGGAATTTAGTGCTTTATCCCTGAACGGTTAATGTAGAAAACTTTAAAGTTCATCAGTAGACAAATAACTAATGAACTAGCTATTACATTGAAAAATCGATTCAGATAAAAAGTCAATTGTTTACAAGAGATTTTCTTTAGATAAATGGTGATTATACAAAATCGACATACTATATAATTTTTCATTTATCAAACGATTATTTTTTTATATCACTGGTCGTTCACCAGTAATTTCGAATACATACACACGATTTATAGTAATTTCGTACAGTCGAATTTATAAATTATAATCGGCCCGTATAATTAGAATTCATATAGCACAACAGGAATCCATAATCAGTGATTTTTCATTCATATATTAACAGTTCACATTCAAGTAAGCAGAATTCAAATTTCTGATACAATTTAATAAATTTTACTGCAATTTAGTTCAAACGAGTGAAATTCCGAATTCTACTCTAATTGTTAGAGCGCACGAACTTGTTAGCTGCTACTATACGATAACACTGGGAAAAATATCTTCCTCCTGACTCGTAAAAATTGATAAGAACCATCGAAAACGTCACGGAGACTGCCGGAAGTCATTCCGGACACGTTAAATCCGATAAAAGTCTTCTCAGATTTGCCAGAATCAACAGAAGTCACATTAGACTTGTCAAACACGGCAGAAGTCGTGTCAGGTTCGTGAAATCCAGTAAAATTTATTCCAGATTTGGCGGACCCATCCGAGAGGAATTATTCAGAGCGTTTCGTATTGGATAGAGGTCACCCCAGATTTGTCAAATTTTGTCATTCTTGAAAAAGAGATTCTCCAGATACTCTTACACACTGGAACCACCGACGATTAAAGCATGAAACGTTGCATCAAAGAAATTAACTCCTTGAGGTTCATCTCTGTAATACTACATTTTTATATTGTATCATATTATATTATATTATATTATAATAAAAGTTCTTTTTCGAAGAAAATAACATTTTATACAAATTTATAGGCGTTTATAGAAAGCTGTTTCTTTTTGGCACAGACTCCTCAAAATTCAGTGAACTCTTAAGAATTTTATGATACGGCAGTGAACACTCTGAGCATTCATACATTTGAATTTTCACGCTGCTGTCAATCTATAAAAAAAAAAAAGTGAACAATTTCGTTTTGATCACTCTAGCGTTCAAACGTAACCTATGCAATCTCTGACTTAATTTCTGCTACGCTATCTCAACCCTCAAAGTACGGACCTTTTATATAAATAGTCTTACGCTTCTCGAACGAATAAGTATAGTCACTGGCATTGAAACTCCGGTTTACTTTCTTTCGTCGTCATGTCACCGTCATGTGAGCCGTGTCCTATTTGGTCCTCGAGAGCCGAGGACCACGAAGTTACGAGGTTTCTCGGCTTAGAAATGGTTTCAAGCTGCGCCCTTAGAATCTGGGTTCTTTGGGTGTGAGACGCGTATGGTGTAGCTCCTGTCTTGAGCTTCTAGGGTTGTTAATTCCTGCCGAGTTGACCTTTATCGAGGCTGACGTGTCCAGGATAGTTTCTGCCTAGGGTCTCGTAAGTCTGAAGCGACCTTTTGCTGGGTTTTGACGAGTCTCGGATAATTTAATTAGTTCGCAGTGGCTCTCGCCGAGTCTGATGAATTCACGATCGTTTTGATGATTGAGATTCAACGTTCAAACTCGAAATAACGCATTGTACTATGTTAAATAGACTGGCAAAATTACGTTGGAGAATTCTAAACAGATTACATAGTGCATAATTTTGTTTCTCACGTCAAATGAACTTCAAATGAGATTTTTTAATATAATTTTCGTTTCTGATCTTATTTTAGGCAACTACATGCCTGTATGCTAATTCATTTAAATATTTCAATCGCAGATCTCAAAAAGATATCCAGGAATAATTAAAGGTGAATGAAAATTTATCCTGCGAGAGAGATCCGAGTGATTCTACATATGCTATATATTAGAATATTAAACATTCGAAACTTCGCGAGGTGTTCATTTATAGAAGTTGAACGTGGAACTTGAATGACAGCTATAACCACTGTTTAAGGCTTAAATTTAAACAGATCACTTCGAGGAAATAAAATATTCACAGTTCCACAATAAAAATTCAACATGCTGCAAAAATACGAGGACTGTAAAAAAATTTACGGCGAAAACGGAGAATGTACAATAGAAAATATCCTAAATTTCATTTTATTCGACGACCACGCTCGTTTACGACTGAACGATGCTACTTGAGGATCTGTGTGACTGTGCCATTCGTGACAATACGTTTGCAACTGTCTTGACTTACCGATCTAAACGAACGAAAATTTCCGCAACGGGGACACGTTATAGCGTCATTTTTGAATAGAAGCGAACTCGTTAGTAACGTATTCGCCATCGTCCCCGTCAATTAGCCGAGACGTTAGCGTGAAAGCGGCGTCGCCAAAATAGCATTGTACACACCGTTATAAAAGGCCATGGACGTATTCAGCCGGGGAGGATACAATTTTAATCGAATGTCTCATCCGTTTAATGATCCGTCAACGGACAAAAGCGACAAATTATGAAGCCCGTAACGAAGCACCCGTCGGTCCCCATGAAAACGGATTCGCGGTAGAAAGAGAAACGAAGTGATTTAAGTTTCCATTCAGAGCGACGCGGAGCGGCGGGTTCTTAAATTACGCCTTTCATGTCCCCGTCGCGCTACGACATGTTTGCGCTCAAGGAATCTTCCACATTTTCAAAATAACATTGCCCTGTCGTCCGAGCGCCCGCGGAGAGACAGAAAAGAGACGAAAGAAAGAGAGAACGGCCCCTTTTATATCGTCCTATTAAATCAAATACCAGAGAGAGAGAGAGAGAGAGAGAGAGAGAGAGAGAGAGACTTCGCTTGTGAGAAGCCACTCGTGAAAGAACGCAATTTCAACGCGATTAAAACGTGATTGCCGAGTGCTCCGCGAGGAATAACACATTCCCGCGAATAGAAAAGGAAGAATCGACTTTTCTGTGTTCGGAACGAAACAATTGTATAATCAAACAGGCTATACATGACTTACGAATTCGAATCAAGTTTCGTTTCGTGAGATTTCGATTACTACTCGCAACTGACAGTGTTGTACAAATCGTAGAACGACTTGCGCTGGGCAACTGATTGCGGGACCATAACGAGTGACCGAACCGTACACAATAACTCGTCGCCCTGATATATCACTGGATAGAAATGATTGAGAAGTGAAAGTGAGTTTGTCATTTCTTTTGCCTGTGCATTTGGTTACACCTAGCTACATTTAAAACTGAGAAAATATATTGCAATTTTTGGAGAAAAAGTTCTCGACGTGCATGGCACGATCTTTGGAAATAGCAACAACACGTACTCGAGCAGAACGACAGCGAGAATTGAGCAAAGGCTGGGGAAAGCGACGCGACACGATCAAGACGATTGTTTATTAAGACGGAGGGAGACGAGCGCAGGTTGATCTGACCTAAAGCAAGAGCACAGAACGAAGAAGAGTGGACAAAACGCGCGTGTACGGGTAGAAGAGACGAGGCGCCTCCGCGAACACTCCGACTTCTGTGCCCTCCGGTCTCTCTCCTCGCGTTCCGTCACTCTATGTCTCGGCGCCCTAACAAGCCTCTAATGAGGAACGGGTGTTACTCGTGTCCTCCGCGGTACTTTTGCGCAATTACCATTTATCACATCTGCCTCTTCACCCTGCCACTCTTACTCTCACTCTCTCTCTCTCTTACTGGTTTCTTTCTCTCTCTCACTTTCCTTCCCCCCACGTCATCCACCACTTTTTCTTTTTTCATTCATTTTTCCCTCCTTATAACCACTTCACCAGGTCTACTCTTCTCTCTCTCTCTTTCACTTTCCTCTTTTTTTTTCTTTTTATTCCCCTCCTTGTGCCACTTCCCTCCTCCTCCTCTCTCTCTCTCGTTGTTCTCTGCCGGCTTCTGTCCAAAGCAGCTTCTGTCGTTACTTTATTTTTACTCGCGGTCGCGCCCCCTCGTGGAACGTGCCGGCCACTGACACAATGAGCCGACGCGTTGTTTCGACGTATCCGGTACACGCCGTGTCTCGCATACCCGACTTTTCCGGTCCAATCAGCCGCCGCAGATTATAAGCGGAGCGGTTGTCCGCGATACCAGGAATCCTTGTTTTAGATGACTCGACTAATTTACAATGAAACGGGACGTACGGCACCGCTGCACGCCGTTCGAATACATTTTCCTGCGTAATGAACTCGATCCCGATTGGTTACCACCCGCGTGATGATCCGTGACGACGAAAACTTTTCATCGAGCACTCTGACGAACGTTGGACGGAAGAGAATTTAAAATTATTAAAATCGTTCACGCGTTATCGATACAGCGTACGCGTGCGCAAGAATTGACAACTCTCTTACTAGATACGTTACGCTATCGCGCGTAAGTTCTAAATTAATTGCAGCTCAATGAATATTCCAATTCGAGTGAATCTCTTTGCAGTCGGTAAAATAGCTATAGTTTATAAATGATGAACTGAAACTGGCTGAAGATTAATTTTACTTAGCGAGGTTGAGAGTTCGCTGTTGAGATTTGAAAAATTTGACATTTATTAGAAATGAATGTGAAACTTGAGTGACACGGAGTGTAGTTTTAAATCTAGCAGAGAATTTGCTATAATAAAATACAGATTAATAGCAGAGGAATGTCGTGCTAAACAAAAATGTCAATCTTTTGACGAAATCAACACTAGGTAGGTCTCGCCTATGTAAGATGGTATACGTATGTCGTATCTAGACTGTGAAGATAATTTAAAAAATCGACCAAGCGAGATATCTACGGAAATTCCACAAATCTACGATATGGTGCAAAAATCTCTGCAGCTGGCTGCGTTTCAAAAATGCATCGAGAATTAGTGAGAAAGTTGAAGAACGTGGACGCGATCTACATCGTGCCAACAGCGACAAATATAAATTCTGACGTCGTAACCGAAATCCCCCGGGGCGGGCTTCCCGAAAACCGGAACACGCGTTGCCTTCGCGATGCACGTAAGAACAAGTTTAAACGCGGGATAAATAGATTGTCGGGAGTTTCGCGCAAGTATCCGGCAGATTTCCGTGAAAGAGTCGCGGCAGAATCCTTGCAGCTACACGCCAATCTCAAGTTTGTCGTTCATTATCGTTGCCGAGTTTCGTGTCGAACGTGTTCGACCGACTGATTGATTCGCGAGTCGTTATCGAGACGCGGAGATATGTAAGTATGCCTACATTAACATTCATTGTAAATTCTGCTCGTGTACAGACAAGACTAAGCATAAAATTCTTCAAATAAATCCTGATTGACTTAATGTAGAGAAAGCAATAATTTCTTTTGAAATTAATATTGTCATTCTAGGAATTAATAAAATAAAACTTTTATATTTTATATTTAATAAATTTTCATGTCAAATTATTGAATAAATTCCTGCAGTAATGCCGATGAACGAACTGAAGATGATACTGGAGTCGGAGCCATTTATTGCTATTGATAATCGAACAAAAAATGGAAATTGTGTACTTTTTTGTAAAAACTGTTATTAATAATTTGTCTATTTTATATAAATAATTAAATTTCATCTTCCAAGTGTTCTCAAAAATGGAATAATTATTAATACACCTCTATCATCTAAACGATTTGAAATAATTGTTATTAATCCACTAAACTAAATGAATTTAATTTATTATAATAAATAATTAAACAATATAAAATTAATCCTAATCCATCTCATCCTAGTATAGTTGTTAATATAAAATTAATAGAATTATTGATAACAAAATTAATATCATTAAACAATATAAACAAAAAATTATTTAAATTTATATATTCATGTAATTCTATAAATAAAAATTATTGAAGAAATAAATATTACCAAATAAATAAATAATAAAATTTTATAATCTACAATTAAAAATATATTTATCTATATTGAATTCCATCTAACAATATATGAAGTTGAGAAAAATGTTCGAAGAAGATCCGTTGTTTTAATTTCATATGTAAGTCGTTACAATTGTAATGATGATAATTAAAGTAAATAGGTTTGTGCGATTACGTTTCTGTTTAAATAGAGATCAATGTTAATTTTAATAAAGAATATCAAGCAATTTTAAGGGAAAGAAAATCTGAAATTTGTCATGTTGTTGAATTATTTCATAAAATTTCGTATTCCGTAAACATGGATGATCGAGATGTACGATGACATGTCCAGTGAATGAGCTTGTTTTGCTTATGTCACGCGAAAAATTAACATCTATCACGCTCTCTTTATGCTGAAGTTTTTATAATAATTCCAGTTCTCCTTCCTCTCTATAATTTGACATATTATGCTCAATAATTATCCTCCACAAGTTCGAGGTAAGTTGCTACATCTATAATTTGTATGTTCAAGATTCAACGATAAATTTGTTCCGATATTATCATGTCGACGAAAGATACTGTACGAATGACGAGTTCCTAAGAGTCCGTCGATTTCGTTCAGACGGTAGACAACAGTGAATACGAATCAAGAAATCCAGAAATCAAGTTGAAAAATGGCAAACGAAGAGTGTGCAGAGAAGCCTAAATCCTCCGAAAGAGTGTTGTTTATTCAGATCAGCCTGACTCTGTACTGGTGGCGAGTTGTTCGCGAACAACCACGTGGGCGACAGAAATAATCAACGCGTTGATTATTTCCGTCCGGAACGTTTCGCGTCGCGCGTCTGACCTCGCGCGACGCGCAAGAAGTGAAAATCGACGAAAGAAACGGTGGAGGGAAAGTGGGACAACGCGAAATCGAAAATCAGTTTCGCACAAGGCGACGACCACCACCTCGCCCCGAGAAATTTCCGGCCCGGTGATAACGTTCCGCTCGGCTAGATCGTATCTTTGCTCGGTGAGAAGTTGACCGAGAGAGAGAGAGAGAGAGAGAGAGAGAGAGAGAGAGAGAGAGAGTCAGAAAGTCAGAGGCAAACCGATACCATTGCCCGACGAGCACCAGGCGAAATCAAAGGCCCGGGCAACTTCTCGTGAGAATTTCAGCTCGTGTCTACCGTGTACCGTGCCTTGCCACGTCATTATGCGCGAATTGAGTTACCAGCTTCGACGCGACCCGTTGAAAGAAAAGAGGAGGATGTGGCGAAACATCGCGCAAACGAAGTGGATCGTTAGAGTCGATCCCCGCCCGAACAACGATCATCGCGTCCTGGGAATTTAATTTGAAGACATTCGGAGATATCGTAGCCGCGACGCAACTGACTCGTGCATTTTCGTTATCTTTAGCTTGGTATTTGTAAGTTGGTATTTGGTAGTATGGACTACTTGAGAAAACGTATCAATTAAGAGCGAAATTGAAACTGAAATTGCTGAATAACGCCGAAAGTTTACACCGTGGAAAATTTACGTTTGTTGTACTTCGTGTGTCGAGAAAAGTGAACAAAATTGTTCCTCGAAGCGTGTCTTTTGCTCAAGATTCTGTGAGTCAGTCTTAAATAAACCAATACCGTGAAATAAAAAAGAAACGAATGAAATTTACAATGCAAATTTTCAAAAGAAACGTACTCGATTTGAGACAACATTGACTCTGATTTGTCATGAACGATACATTGTATCATCTTTCTGCATACTTACAACAGTAGAGAATTGAGAAATTCACAGGAAACAAAGTCGATCAATTCGATTTCCGTGAGTAATTCAGAATTCAGAATTCAATCGATCTGATCGTTGTGAACGAAAGCCTCCAAACGTTCGAGATGTAACTCGCGGATTCGCTGGCATCGTGGTTTTACAGCAAGCGGCTGATTTTATCATCCCGCAATCAATATTTTAATATATATCTTTTTTATAATATAATATTATATTATATAATTATATTATTAAATAATATCTACATTATAATATCATAAATTTATTAAATAACTAATTATATAATATAAATTTTATAAAATACTAATAATTTAATTTATATATATTATAATTTTATATTATAAAAATATATTTATAAATTAATTATATATAATATATTATTCTCTAAAATTTTAATAACTAATAATATAAATTTTAATATAATCAATGTATAATTTTTTAATTAATATTTATTATTATAATATATCAATTATATATTATAAATCTTAATATTATTAATTAAATATTATTTAAATTATTTTATATTTATATAATAATATTAAAAAATTTATTATTAAATATTATTATATATAATTCATAATTATTACTATATAAATTACTAATATCTATCTATATAAAATATATTAATTTAAATTAATTTATATTAATATATTTAAATTAATAATAATATTTTATATTTAATTATATTATAATCTTTTAATTATATATTTTATTAATAATATATTTATATTATAATATATATATTTAATTTAATTATTTTATTATATAATATATAATAATATAATAATACTTTATTATATTAAAATTAATAATTAGTACTTTAATATATTTTTTATAATTAATATATATTATAAATAATAATATATTAATATATTTTAATTTATTTAATATTTAATTCATAATATACTATTATAATTAAAATAATTATTAATTATTATATTATATATATAATATAACTATAAATTTAAATTTTATAATTTATTTTTTTATTAATATTATTATAATATATAATTATTATATATTTCTATATTAATATATTCTATAATATAATTTATAATTTTTATTATTCATTTATTAAATTATATAATATTACTATTTAATATATAATATTTATTTACATTAATTAATATATTATTATATTTAATTAAATCTATTTACTTCAGCCACGGATCTACTCGTTTTACATCGCATTTTTCCCGGGGACATAAAATTTGACATAACTCTACGAATGATAATAAATATAGGGCAAGCACCCGCAATCACATTCCATGGAATACGACTGGCAAACATCGTGTTCAAACACATTATATTCTGGTTTAAATAAGTTACGCGGAACCCCCCCCCCCTCCACCCACTGGTTGTTTGTTGCCAAAACAACATATTTATCATTAAATCTCCACCGGCTCATCGCGTTCATCCGCTAAACAAACGAGACTTGTCTCATTAAATTGACACGAGTTCACCTGTTTGAAAATCGTTTTGCACCGTATATAACGCGCGAGAGCCGAAAAACTCGTTAAAATCCCGAGAAATACCGTGAAAATTAGAGTTAACCCTTTGTAATCAAAATTTCGTTCACTCGCAAGGGGAACAGATCATTAGCGGTAAATATTTCATTTTATATTATTTACGAATAATCCATCGAGTATTTAGCAATGTGTCGTTGAAACACAACATTAAAAGAGACAACATCGAAAATATAAAATTTCCGAACAAACGACGATTAAACGTGAAATTCAATATCAGAGAAATGGCCGTTTCATTATCCGAGAATTTAACCAAACAATTTTTCTCTTCAGCTCGGGCGTGAAATTTACTGTATTTTCAAAATGCGCCAACGACCGAGACGATTACTCCACGATCGTTATTTCCCATCGGCGATACACCGATATACGCTGTACAGAGTAGACGCGCGCGAACGAAAAAATTTGGCCAGGCAATCCAAGCTCCGGGTGCCAGGTTCGGGCAAGAAGAGGAAACGAGCGGGGACAGTATAAAGGGCGCGTAGGGAGGAAAGAAAATGGACGGAAGGGGGCGGAGGTGCACGTGCAAGAAAGTCGATTTACAGCGGCGCGCGCGTTTTTGAGCGGAGGAATCCACCGTTGGCAGCGTTGATAGCGTCTCGGTCGGATAGATCGAATCTTCAGCGAGTGAAAAGTCGACCGGTCGTTTAGATGGGCATTCCCTCCCGCCCGGAACGCTCCGTGGCGAAGGAGGAGCTGGATGGAAAAGTAGAAAGGACAGAGGCAGGCAGCCAGAGAGGGAATAGATCCCGGGGATTCTTTCGAAACGGTTATTTCTCCGTTCATTAAGTTTTACGGTCTCCCGAGCACCGGCTCGCACTGTTTCCGCGAGTGTAGATCGCGTGCTCCTCCGCGATTTTCAATGGCGTGCGACCTCATTACCGAAATAGTACTCATTATCGTAGACGAGCGGCGGAAAGAGGGTCGAGGGGGGTTGAAAGAGGGGAACGGCGAGAGGTATTTCGTCAGGGTGTTACATGCCGGGCACTCCATGTAAAAAGGACCGCCTGCTAATGACCGCGAGTTATTCAGAGGCACGTAGTAGATCTGACCGTGTCGGGGAAGGAGAGGCAGAACATCCCGTGAGCACACGGGATCGTTGGGAATACTTAGCCGAGTGGTTCCTCCGACATGGTTGAACAGGTACGAGCATTCTTGAGGTAACCCGACACGCAACCCTGTATCGAGCTAACGCGTACGCGTGCCATTGCATTATCGTATTCCCTCTTTCTCCTTTTGTTCCTTCCTCCCCTCTCTCTCTCTCTCTCTCTTTACTGCACGTCGTCGGCTGTACATTTTCGGGAAATTTCACTTTCCAACGCGCCACGAGTGACTTACGCCGAGGGATAAACCTCAGCCTCTGGAAGGAAGTAAGAAATCCTCCTAACGGCGAGTATTTATTTATTAGCGATGCGATTTTTACGCGACGCTACACGCCTAATCGATTTTCCCTGCACGCGTCTTTTTCCATCCTGTCTTTTTTTCACACCCGGTGTACAACGCTGTTTTCTATCGTTTCTTTTAAACAGAGTATTTTTATATCGCCGTAAAAAAAGGACGTATCGCGGTAAAACAGCCTCTTTCTTCTCTTCTTTTTATCATTACACCGGGAGGGCTTATTTTTCAAGCTTTATAGGTAAGTAAACGGTAAAAGCGGACCGTTTCGACGCGTTTCGACTCATTGCACGATCCATCGTTCTGAAGAAGATTGCCTCGCGAGACCAGCCCACTTTTCGCTCTTCCCCTCGCCCCACGCCCCGCCGAGTTATTGTCACCCTATCAATTTCGATTCAGGGTGGCAGGGGGGAGGCATCGATACGAAGGTATCAAACGAATGTACGAACTGCAAGCAGCAGGCTGACGAGAACGACGCGACGAGGCGCCTGGGATTTCCGGTCCGGCTCGTGCTCGATCGCCGCTTGCACACAATGAAAACGGCAGTTTATCGTCGGCTGTCCGTCCGCCAGCAAATTTTCATTTACACGGCGTGCATCAAGTTTCCAATCTGACGACGTATTACCGCGCGTTTTCCTCTCTGTAAATTTAAATAAAAATCATAGCTGCCGCCCCCTCAACCCCCCTCCCCCTCGCCCTCCGCGACAAGCGTGCGCGTATTAAAAACAAAAATCGGCTGGACGCTTTTACCCCGATAAAAAAAAAAAAAAGAAGAAAGAAAAAAGAGTGTATTTCGTTGGCCGCGGTGTTTTCGACGTTACGCGTAATCCGGGAAACATAATGGTAATCCTGCGCTAAGTCGACCGATGAAACATTACGGAGTTCGTCCTGGGCGGGGAAGCAAAAAAATCTATATCGCCTTTCTTCCTTCTTTCGTCCGCCGTCACTGATTTCCTCGCGGAATTACTTCAAATTAATCGAAAGGTAGTCGCTCTGAAAATCGTTTCTCCCCCACCCCCGTTGAAAACGTAGCCTTCGTTCCGCGTTCCGGTCGTTTCGCGCCTCTGCTTCAATGTACTTCTCGTTTCTCACCCCCTCCATCGTTTTGGAAATCTTTCGATCGTTGATATTCGAAGGATTTACACCGTCCAGAACGCGCGTGTAACGACGGCAAAAGAAAGAAATGCTCCGCTCACACGTGAGAATTACAGGGGAGGGTAGGAATTTTTCCATTAATTTATTAATTCGCGCGACGTTGAAATTAGCACGGTGCGAATAGTTTCGTAGGCAGTTACGGCGCGCGATAGGGGATGAAAGGGTTGGACTGATAGCCGTCGCGTCAGAAATATGCTGAATATCAAGCACTCTTACACGTGCTAGCCAAGAGGATCGTATTTTACAGAACTTCAACAATGCTCGCCCTTTCTCGGCCTGTCCTCTCGCTCTCTCCCTCTCTCTCCTTACCAGCCACCCCTTCTGGCCGCGTCTTTCAGTCTTCCCGTGCTCATCCTCAATGTGCCCGCGTTAAATAACAATGGATCCGTGGAAGTGGGACTACTCGAAAACATTTGCCCGTTTCCTCCACTCGTCGTCTCTCTTCGTCGTCCCTTTCTCGCCCCCTTCCTCCTCCCCCTCGCCACGACCGTTCCACCCCTTTTGTCGCGATTCATTCGTCCTCCCGCATAATGACGCGCCGCGTCTATGGGAGCAGCGCAGCCGCATTCACCGAGGTGAGGCCTGCCAGAGCGTCTCCGCCTTTTGTCCTTTCTTCTTTCGCCGGGTTTAATTGTTGCGCTAACATTTGCCCTGCAGGGGCATCGATCCACGCCAAGGGGCCAACACAATTACCGTCCAAGGTAAGGTGCACCTTGATTTCATTTTCATCACCCTCTCCTCATCGTCCGAGGACACTTTCGTCCTCCAACGCCCGTGAACTTCGGAACCGGCACGAACGGCAAGCTTCGCGCGAAATTGGTAGTTTGAGATTTCTGACGCACGGAAGATTTCTGTTTCCACGATGTTTCTGACAAAGTCGAATGACGATTGACGTTTCGACGAAGACAGACTTTCGTCGCGCGTGAAAATTATAGATCATTGGACGAAGAAAGTTCTTCAAAGGGCTGTCACATTTGAGAAATTCTTTTTTAACGCGATTTGACACGTTGTTCCGCCTGGTGAGACACTTTCGTCCCTCGTCAGAATTATTAGTAGAAACTTGTAATGTATGAAATTAATAATTAAAGGACGAGAGATTTCTGGCGAGCCAATTTGTCGATTTAAATTTTAAAAATTTACGGATAATCGTGGTCTATGCAGTTTCAAGTGTGAAACATTGACAATGAACAATTTTAGTACTGTCAATGTCAATGTATACGATCGACGGAGTATTAAATATTTTTTTTAAATTGTCTCAAGACGCAACATTTATCCACGCACGTACTGTTAACAATGTAAAACGAAAAGACTGACGAAAACGACCAATTTGTAATTGGTCGAAATTTTCACAGGAATTTCCTGGATTTACATTGTAATCGATTATTTTCCATCGTCGTAAGAAACTAGGATCGATGCAGGAACAGTTGGAGAAATTAATTACACGATGTAAAGATTAATATGCAAATGAAAGTATTAAATAAAGAGAGGGTTTCATCGGGGGTAAAGGAGGTAATTAATGGAAGGACGCATCCTGGCGGAGCGCGGGGATGTTGGTTCCAGGAATCACCGGGTCTGCCACTTGCAAAGATGCTTCCCTCCAACTGGATTTTGCATATTTTTCCACTTGAACGAGCGGGTATGCTTTTATTCGATAGAGAAAGAAGAGAGAGCGAAGACTTTGTAAATATCTCCTAGTTGAACACGCTATTCTTACTGGAGGTGCTTCAGAGGAGTACATCAACTCCCTTCGATTGATAAATCGATAATAAATTTACCGTTGGCGTACAGCGAAACTCACAGACACGATCCAGAGATTTTATCACGTCCATGTGATTCACTTCACGAATCATTTTCACAGATACTCGTAGCGCTTTCGACTTTGCAACGTTACGATTAATATCAAAACGAATTCAACGACCTGGTGTACAGTTACAAAGTACTGTGCTACGAGTCTGAAACGACGTCACGTTCAAAAATACAGCGGCTCGCGAAAATTTACAAACATTTGTCACGGAAGAACTTACACCCGTATCGTGTAAAATATTTCGGAATTTTATTAACGCTGTGAATGAGAGTCGGTTGAATGAGAGTACCTGTGTAGAAGTCAGAAGATGTTTACTGGAGGCATACATTTAGTAAAAGATCACACGGAATAAATCATCATTTCAAATATATAACGACGATAAGGACGTTAAAGACGATTCTCCTCGAATATTCAAGCTTATCCACCGTGACGGATTGTGTCCAATTAATCTCCAATTGGACCAATATGATCACGATAATCGAATCTCGCTACAGTGTCGATGTAACGCGAGAAGTTTCCACGAGTGACCGAGAGCACGTCGTCGCGTTCATTCGTCGCGAGTGGGCGTTCTTTAATTAAAAATAAGGAAAAACCCGAATTCGCCCCGCTAACGTTTTCCTGAAAAATCAATTAGCAGTTACGATAACAACGCTGCAGGCAATGGGCGAGGGGAGGGGTGCTCTCTCCCGTAAAATTCCCTTACTCGAGAGAGCTTGCACGGTTTTCCTCCCTGCCAATTATGGTCGAATCGCTAATAAGGCATAATTACACCGGCCAGCGCGGCAAATAATCCAGCGTTCCCCGCTAGTTTCATTAAAGATCGCCGCACGGCAAACACACCGCCTCGGTGGCGAAGTTTCGCGATCCAATTTTTCAACGTGCTTACGCGCCCGGTGGCCAGCCCCGGGCTCGTCCACCGAGCACAAGCGGGAGGGACGGCGAACCGGAGAAGAGGAAGCGAGGTTTGCGCAAGCCGGTCTCTCATTAGGTTAGGGCAAATTAGCACGCAAATGCAAACACACGTAGCCAAGTCTGGCGGCCGTGGCCAGGCCGCTGCGCTTTGCCCTCCCCCCGCCACCTCCTCGCGCCTCTTACTTCGCCAACGAGAGCAACGATCTCTCCGGGGGAACGTTCCCTGTGTTTCGAGATTGATTATCCCCTATCGGCTCGTGCAGCGTTCCCTTCACGGCGAAACTTGGCGGGCCATCGTCGATAATGCAGAAGGGGGTGGCGGACTGGGGTAGGGGTAGGTCTCGTGTACGTCCCCTGCCCCCCTCCTCCCCCTCCTCCTCCACAGAAAGCGCGGAGATCGTAAATTTCTTCCACGGGGGTGAGATCATAGACTGCGCCCAAGATATACAACGGACGAGCGTGCAAAGTCGGATAAGCTTCGCGGCGAGATCGCGGCTAATCGGCCGCGATCTGCAAATGTTGTTTTTCCATTAGTCCGGCACCCGACAAACGGGACGATACTCGCTGTTTTGTCGCGTCGTTGCATCAGGAAACCGCGAAGCGATTCTCGTCTTCACTCGACTTGTGTGCGAAGGTTGTTCGAGACTTGCCCGTGTAAAACTGAAGAAGACATTATTTTTTGGGAGGGGGGGAAAGATCAGATTCAAGTTTCTAGCTTTTCTCGTCTCCTTCGCATAATGGGAAATAAGGATTGTCAGTTATATCACTTTGTTACATGAGACGAGAAACAATTTCTGTCGATCTGTATCGATGAAGTAAACACAGAATGTTTACAATATTATATGCGTGGAATTGAAAGACTGGAAAGACATTGGACCAAGTTGAGAGATAAACTTAATTTCAAAAAAAAAAAAGAATGAGAAGAAAAATGCTCTCTTTATTCTCGCAAAGAATTTTCGAAACAAACCTACTAGTTTGTATTGCTTTCTCTTATATACGGGTAATCAAAGAGTTTGCTCGATTTATTATTTTCGATGTTTCGATCGTGACTCCCCTTTAATTTGTACACTCCGGGATGTAATCAGTTGGTTGGAGAATCCTCAGAGAAGTTCTCCCTCCCCCTCCCTCCTCCTCCTTCCCCACGAGTGGTTCTCCTTCGAGAGTATATTAAAAAAGAAAAGGAGAAAGGGAGGAAAATGGAAGAAAAGAAGGTGGAATTCCGCCTTATTACTTCGGAGGGAACAGATTGGTCGGGAAACAAGGGCGAAAGGTGGTCGCGTAATTGTTTCAAAGGTGCGCAGGAATCCTCTTTTTTTTCTTCTTCTTCTTCTTCTTCTTCTTCTTCTTCTATCCCCTTTCGCCACATCTCACGCAATTTTGCAAACGTCGCGTCCACCCGAGGGATCAGCGATCCGGCGAGAGACAGGCTCGCTGGACTGCGATAACGCCGAGTTATCAAAGAGCCGAACGACTTGGGAGGGGAGTAGAGCAAAGATTAGAGAGTCGTGCAAGAGGAAGAAGATGATTCGTCACGAGTTTCGAGGTGAACGTTGAAAAGGCTGCTCGATGTGTACGATTCTCGACGTTCGCCAGTTTCTGGGCAACCCCTCCGTGAAATCGAGCGGCAAGGGGACAAAACGCGACGGAGGTCAGCAGTAGGGAGTCGGGATCGACCACATAACTTTCAGATTAATTAAATTTAAGCGCTGTTAAAAGGATTAATTAGTAGTACTTTCGCGAGGACATGGAAGCTCGGGACAGAATTATGCCGGGACGAAAGTTTCGCCGAAGGGGGGAATGAAACACCGGCTGCCGTTTGGCTAAGGGTACGTTTACACGAGCCAGCCACCCAGCAAACTTCGAATCTAGACTTATATCGGGTCATTTAGCTGTAACAGAGCGTGACATTGACTTTAATCCCGCTGCCGTCTTCAGCCGTGATTTTTACGGCAATCGAGAGATCGAAAGGGTTGGAATCCCTTTGACATCTTAAACACAGACGGAGGAAAGAAGCGTCCTTTTACACAGGGTAGCAATTAACTACAGACCGTAATTAAGGGGACACTGAAATTTCGTTTCGTCGTCCCAGACGAATTGGAAAATTTCAGAAGTTTCTAACGTCCTTCGTAGAAGACAATTTATTCTTGATAAATAAATTGTACGGTGTTTGACGGTGATGGTTAGATTAATTTAATTTAATACCATTGGCACACTTCCTCGAAGTTGTTTTAAAAACAGCCACAGAAAGTATCTGCACACGTTCTTATTCTCCAATGAAGCGTTCCTTTACTAGACTTTCTGACTTCACTTTCGCAACGTGTGTCAAATTTTTATAATCACATTTCGTCCCGGTTCAGCAATACGTAAAAACGCTACACAGTGAATATGCACAAATATTTGGTGTACATTGCACTTAGGCCCAAGAAATTTCATCAAGTTTCCTTCCAGAGCCGAGGTGTTCAATTTTCAATCCTCAGTCATGTTTCTTGGTTTGTCCGGTAGCTTTTGTCGACAGACAAAACCCGTGGAAAATTCTATTCGCTGCCGCGCTACATCCGACAACGTAACAGGGTAATTATTATATAACGTCAAAGAAGCGAATGCCTGTTTTCAGCACGCGTCTTAGTAAACTATGCAGCACGGCACAAGATAGAAACAATGAGCCGACTTCGTGCCGCGAAACACACCGTGCTAAAGAGGATGTTGCGCGCGGGTATGCGGGCCGTGTCTCGCAAGAACAATCGTTAACGATCAACATATTATCAAACGGTACATCAAAAAGCCGATAGAGACGCAATGTGCGCGCGTACGCGTTAAGATGCTTCGACGATCGCGAGTTCACGTGGCAAAACAGGCCGTGTAAATGAATTGCAATTGTTAAACATTCACGAGCGACGAGTCATGGTCTAGTTCACGTTTCGTTTCCTCGTTCTCTCGGCCATTTTCGAAAATATGTTCGTTGGATCAACGAAAGTCGCGAGGGGACTTGGATTCAATTCAGTTGTGAATCGTAAGAACTGTGAGCCGCGATATATAAGTAAAAAAAATTAAGTAAAGAATACATATGAAAAATGACGTTCTGAAAATTTTAAACGCGTTTTTCTCGAAACTAGGTCTTTTGAAACGGCGTGCAAAATATCTCGGAATCTAACCAACCTATTACTGTGAAACTTGGTACGTATCTTTAGCGTAACATTTACTAGGGGTTGACGATCGAGCATTTTTTAATTTTTAACAATTTCGAAAAATGTAAACGAAACACGTAGAAATCTTTGGCGTAAATTCGATGCATCAAAAACAAATGATTGCTATTTCCATAATTTTCACAAAAATGAAAATGTTGCATCGTCAATTCTCAGAGAATATTGTTTATTTTTAAACTTGTTTCGCCTTTTTAGTTACAGCTAATCCTGTTTGGCTGGAATCATGCACACCGATAGGCAACGTAAAAAAAAAAGTTATGCAAAAGGAAGCCGTTAAAAGGCTAAATAGCTGTTGTTACTGCTGCTTTTTGTAGTTCATAATGTGTTAAAATAAATCGCAAAAGCTCATGTCAATCGAATATGTAGTTTCTTCTTTACTAGCCCTCCAAAGTATACGTAATTTTTAAGCCCGTCACACTGTCCTTCCCCTTTGACACTAGAACTACCAAAATGGTCAAAATGACCATTTGACTATTTTTGCTAAATATTTTATACATATATAAAACAGCATGTTTCTGAAGACTTGATTGATCCTTCATAAATGATAGATGAATAAAAGTTTGTGTATCTTGTTATGTACTGTAAAGATTTTCTGTCTCATTTATTTTAACGTCACTGATGGAAATTTCATGGTTTGATCGTCGGTAATTCTAGCGTTAAATCAGACGCGAGACGCATACGTATCACGTTTGTTGCCAGCCATTCTAATTAAAGATAACAGCCGGGTAAAGGTCATCGAACGAAAGATTCGCCGCAACGCGTTAAAGTGAAATAAAAATCCTCGCGGCTCGCCGCGTAACGACCATCCGCGTCCTTTTCCCCATTCTCTTTCCACCGGTTATCTTCGGCTAAGGAGAAAACACGAGCCTTTCTCATTTGCATAACTCGCTCGCGGTACGCTGCGCGTGCGCGAGAAAGAAAAAAAAGAGGAAGATCCGGCGACAGGAGAGGGAGAAGGGGTTGTAATTTTCCTCGGGCGACCGCGGCACGAAACGGTTGACAGGCCAGACGAAAATCGTCTTCACGGTACGGCGAACGTCTCGAAATTTCTCGCAGGGCGGTTTATAAAGGGGGTTACCGACGCCGGTGATAAGTTAAACAAGAGAATCCGGCCGAGGACGCATTGTTATAGCGGGTGGAGCCCGGACGGAGGTAGTAGTATCATCTTACCAAATATGCTTGCCGAGGCTGAGAAAGTGAGACTGACAAGAAACACTCGGGGTAGCTCGAGTAGCTGGTGTATACCTCGCAGGAGAGAGAGTACACGGCTCGAGAGCGCTCCTCTAAAGCCGTGGAGGAGCCGAATGTCGAACGGCTCGGTGTTGAAACAACCAATCCTAGCCGGGTGAAGTATTCTCCGCGGTCTGAGAACTAATACTTGCCGAGATGTTGCTGTAGTTTACGGCGCGCCGCTTTACGGAGCGGCAGGGCGCGCGCTGAATTGCGCCTTCCCCGGCACACCGTCCATTAATACCGTAGACAAGAGCATAACTCCGAACGAGCCCGCGCCGAATCTTACCACCCATCCGGAAGGAATTCCGCGTGTTTGTGCTTCCGCGTGCGATTTTTCCGCGGCGCGGAACAGAACATCGCGGTTCTCCATTCGTTAAACCACTTGCGCTGGAATGACGTGCCACGCACGTCGAGAATTCTTTTGTCACAAAAATTGCAATAGTCTTCTCAGTCTCGATCTTCGAGTATATTTAACAGCAAACCAGGCAAAACAAATGACACAAAGTTTGTTGCTTCTCGCGGTAATTTCTATCCGGTGATATCATATAGACGAGTTGGAAAAGAAAGCGACGAATTATTTTACGGTTTGGTCACTCGTTATGGTCCGCAATCAGTTGCCAGCGCGAGTGGTTGAACACTCGCCCGGGAATACCAGTCAGTGACAAACGAAATGGCACACTCTGTAAATAATAATTTTGTAAAATTCGTATCTTGAAGCAAATAATATTCCACTTTTGTTCTCCGGACATGAACATAAACCTATGGGGAGATCATGCAAGATCCGCTTGTGCCAAGGGAAGACAGTTCAGTAATAATAAATGAATTAAAAGAATGTATTTTAGTGGAATGGGAAAAAATTAATCAGAAACGAATTAAAAAACTTTGTAAATCTCTTCCAAGGCGAATGATTGCCATTACAAGAAAGTCTGGAGGTTCTACAAAATATTAAATATTGATTTTTCTTGGTAAATACGAACAGAAACTGACTTTTAGAAATAGCGTGCTACTAATTTGTCGCGCCGATTTTTCAGGATTCTTTTGTTTCTGACAGATAAAATGGGGGCTGTGTTATGATTTTCGTTGCAAAAATTGACATACAATACCTATGTATTTGTAAAATTATATTCTTGCAATCTATTAAATAATAATCAACAAAAACATTGGGTGTGCCATTTTTTTTTTTTTTTTTGTCACGGACCGTAGAAGAATAATCCGCGGTAACTCGATCGCTCTCGAGTCTTTTCGAAAGCTCGCCACTCGCCTCCTTGAATAATTTCAATTAGAAATTCCCGCGATTCTCTCCTCTCTTCTCGCCAAGTTAGACGAAGTTGATCGAAGAGTTTGCGGTTTCCAGTTTGCAGATCTTCCGCGGGCGTGTATCCCCGGAAGTAAGATGATATCGGGAGGTAGGTTCCGGGCTATCGGCCTGCGCTGACAAAGCCGCGAGAAATTGTGTGAGAGCGAGTCGACGTTACGTCTGACGGCACGGGGAATAAATAGCGAATTGGATCTCGGATGAATTAAGGAACATATAGAACGATCCGGCGTGAATGTTGTTGGACGTTATCCAATAATTTATTATTAAGGAACGAGCGGTGAAAAGAAAACGATGCTAACCATTTCTGGGAAATTTGAGAATAAAGGAAAGAAAAAAGAAATGCACGTAATATACAAAAATATCCAAAGTACAGTACTTTGTACAATCTTCTACCCAAGTTTCACCGATCACGCAAGAGAAAAGTAATACGTCAAGTTCCATTCTGTAAATTGTATTTATGTAACTACGAATTTGCACAGAAATCCGTAAATTATATATTATATATCTATATATATTAGTAAGAAAAAAATAATACCTCAAGTTCCATTTTATGGATTGTATTTATGAAACTACGAATTTGCACAGAAATCCGTAAATTATATATTATATATTATCTAATATATATATATATATATATATATATATATATATATATATATATATTAGTAAGAAAAAAGTAATACCTCAGTTCCATTCTATAGATTGTATTTATGAAACTACGAATTTGCACAGAAATCCGTAAATTAAATACATATTACATATCATACATATCATTGTTATATATTAATAATTTACTTTTTCCTATCGCAAATCCACTCTACGGGTACAAAAGACAGCCGTCACACGCTCTGTCCAAATGCAAAGTGAAGCAAACTCGAGTTACAGCTTCGATCTGCGCGATCGATTTACTTTGATCGGCGTCTCTCTCTCTTTCTCTCTCGATCGAGGTGCGGCGGTAAGGCGAACCGTCGGAAGATCTCGCAGTAGGAATATAATTATCCTAGCGGCGGACAGAAAATAATTTCAGGTTGTCCAAGCGCTATGCATCACTCGGTCGAAGCGATCGGGAAAGGAAGTTTAACGACCGGGCGCTCGCGTCGGCCACGGGTCCGTCCCGATCGACGATCCCCGGCTCCCTCGTAAATCTTCCTCGAGTTCCATTTCCCACTCGATCTTTCCGCTCGGCTATCGACTTACTTTCACGTGCAGTGGACGTATCGACGTCGCGCTGGCAGCTCCAACTCCGAGGAAAACGCGGCTTATTTCCCAGGTTTCTCCGTACCACCGCGGATGTAGAAAGGTAGAAAACTCTTCCTTCGTTCTCTTGTCCGCGAATTCCTCGGTCCGCGGTTCTACCTCGGTCCGGTGTTAGCTTCTGCTCGACGGTCATCGCTTCGCGAACTGTGTGGGACGAGGATTTCGATTTGTCAAGGAATTGAGAATCCTTGTTCTTGACACGTGTTTCAGTATATCTGTTTACACGTGTTTTTTTTTTTTAAATAATATATTATACAGAATCACAGATAGACGATTTTTACTGTGACAGAGGTTTTGCGACGCTGTTGGATGACCAACCCAGACAATATTGGATCTATGCAAATACTGACAACGAGCTAGCAACAGCCCACATAAAAGTGGACTGTGAATAGTTAGTCGTAAGGGCAAGATCCAATACTTGGTCATCCATGCTCCTTCCCCTTCCACTTGATGATGATAACCAAACATATACGAGGACATGTTTCAGAATAGACATACTAGAGAGACAGACTTGAATACTACAGAAGACTACAGAATAGCATAGCATAGCTCAGCATCATTCTATATCGTTAAGAGCTTAGCTCAGCATAATTCATTCTATATCGTTCTATATCATACACGACCACGATTGTAACAAGGAATAAACTCTTCGAAATTGTAAGCGCGTTGACTCCTGATTACACGGAATCCAACAACGCTTTCAGTATACAAGTGTCACTTGATCTTGAAACTTGTCGAAAATTTACCAGTGATTGCTTTATCGAAGGTAACTCGAATTATGGAATATAAGCGCAAGTTGAAAAGAGCAACGTAGAAAAATATCTTCTTACATATCTTTGAACGTTTCAGAGACGTCATCGCGTGCCAAACGTGTGTTAAAAGTTACGAAATTAGATGGAAATCTGGATTCGTTCGCTACGCGTGTACACGCGTACATGATACAATTCTCTCGGGGTAGAGAGCGTAATAACGTGGGCGGGGCTTTCGGCAGAGTTGAAAAATTCAGCGGTTAGACCGGTGCGCGCAAGTGGCACGAAACGCAAAGGAAGGGAAAGGGATTGTCTGGATGGATCACCCGCGACCGTACTACGCTTTTCCCCGGCGCTCCGACGCGTCGACGGACGATGGAGTCGGAGCACGGAAGCAGCAACAGAGGGCGAAAGGTAGAGGAGAGGTTGAAGAGGGACGGTTAGGTCGCTTGTGTCTGTCCCCGGGGGCTCAGCTGCGGCGGCACCACGGTGATCGATGTCTCTACTCTCCGCAATTTGAACAATGTCCCGCGCTGTCTTGGACAGCCTCTATCCTTCTCCTTCTGCTCTTTCGCTTCCTCCCATTCTTCTCGTTCCTCCGTCTCTGACACTTTTCTTTTTCTCTCTCTTTCTCTCCTCTCCAACTCCCTCCTCTTCCCCCTTCGCTGTTTTCTTTTTCTCTGTGTTTTGCCAGCCGACCGCCATTCTCCACATTCCCCGTTTAAATGAACGTTATACCGAGCAACGAGGATGCGCGCCCTTATTCTTATTTAGTATTCCCAAGCTGGTGGTTGAACGCGCTCGCGTGCACGCGACGGGGAGTTAAGACCTTTAAGGAGGAGAACGGTCGCGACTTCTTGCCCCCCGATGGGAATCCTGAGCAATCACGGGCTTCCTCCGTGCCGCGGGCTAAACAAACCGTTACCGGGACGAGAACGTCTGAGACCCGGCTCGAGATCGACCTTTAAAAGCTTACGCACCCCACCGCCGCGTATTGGTTTTGCTCCCTTATTGGGAAACGTGTCCACGGACGGGACTACGAGAATATCGACGGATGCGCTCTTATCGTTTTGCGTTAACTGCGCTCTGTATTTTATTCACAATCTCGTTCCTTTGCGATTCTATCGCGACGCGAGTAAAACGAAGAACACAACGGAGGACGAGGGTCAGAGAATCGCGTTGCCGGCTGAGATGTCGAGAGAAAGTTAGTTTACGTTTTGCGTTTCTAGGAAAATATATATACCGACAGCGTGGCGTTGGCGCGTTTCGAATTGCCCTTATAAAGATGTGAAATCGCGCGTAACTTTTTCTAGCTTACCGCAATTCCGCCGGGGATAACGCGGCGCGGCGCAACAGCCAAAGTTTACTCGCTACGAATATTAACCGGCGAAAGAAACCAAAGAATTAAGTTGCACGAACGAGCAAGAGTTGCCGATTGGAAAAGTTGCGCGGACAGAAGAGTGGAAGAAACCGAGCGGCGAACCGAGCATAATTCACTTTGGTGAAACTGGCAATTTCGTCCCTCGGCTGGCCGGAGGCGTTTGTCCCGCTCGTACATATAGGCATTGGTTATCGAGTTAGATTAGGCAGGTACCTTGAGATCAGAGTATGTTTGCGTAGAACCTTTGGCACAATAGTTCTCAAAGGGGCTGACAAGGAGCGTGCATACCTTGGATGAATACAAACAATGGCGCGGGAGGCAGCCGATGGTACGCGGGATTGCGAGGTAACTTATTCAAGGGTTACGTCAATGCGGTACGCTGAGCGGTACTTTGAAACTTTAAAAGCAAATCTCACCCTTTGTCCGATAAATTCCGATATCCTCCAGCTATTCGCGGTTCTATTAGCAACGAGGAATGGCCGTGTAAATGAAACGGTCTCAAGATCAACATAATGGCCGTTGGAGGACGGCCGTGTTACCCTGCCCCCTCTGCAACGAAACTTGTTTCGACGAAATTTCACCGGTTATTAAAATTCACGATAATTAACTCCCTTGTTCCTCCCCGTCGAAAGCTTAATTAGCTAATTATCCCCTTTCATTTCGCGTACGACACCCACGTTCGAGAAACGCTTCGCAATCTCGAATCTTCAGGCGCTACGTTGGTTATCCTCTCAGCGAGAGAATCCGTCTTCCTCGGTACGGTGGAGCGTCTCGAGAAGAATTGAAATTTCCGTCGGAGAGGGGGGAGGGGGCAGAAAAAGAAGGAAGAGCCAAGGGGGTGGGGAGGGGGAGAGAGAAGGGATGTGAAAGGAAGGGCAAACTTCTCAACGAGTTTACGCGCGTCTCTTCTTTTCCGTGGCCACGGCTGCTCGAGACCGCGGAAAAAGAGAGCGAAACTCGGCTGCCGGGTATGAAAACCAGCGGCACGGCTCTCGCGAGTCAGAATCGCGGTACGATTTTAATTCCGGCATTCGCGAAACGCCGGGGGATTAGGGAGGCTCGACGCCACCCCCAGGGGGTGGGTGAGGGGACTGTCGTCGGAACTCACGGGATATTCGACGCTTCGCGTTTTCGACGCGATGAATATTTAGCGGCGGTGCTTGAAAACGTTAAGACGCCTCGCAGACGGCCGACTGTACGGCGACGTTAACCTCCCTCCCGCCCACCCCCCAAGCCGTTCCCTTATCCGACCGTTTCATCCCTTTCGTAACGCGACAGTAACAGGCGGGTGCTTCTGTCTCAACTTCATGTCGTTTCGCTGCCTCGACGTTGTTTACAACTTGCCAACGACGCTTTTGCTATAATTACGCTCTGTCAAAAACTGCGAATTCCACGCCGCGTTTCCCCTGCCTCGCCGACTGGAACTTCGCCGAGGCGCGGCTGACGAAGGAGGCGGCGTGTGTACTTGGCGAAAAGTCCGTTGTTGCGACGGGTGACGGGATACGCGACGCAGTGAGAAATTCGTCAGAGATCAAAGGGATCGAGGCACTCGTTTGTTCATTTTAGAGATTTAACGACGAGTTTTCCGTACGTTGTGACTGGAAATGGGGAAAGCACAGCGAGAGAAGTTACGCGGCAGATAGAGAAAAACGAAGAATTGGAAGACGCGAACAATCTTGCACGACTATAAATTCAAAATTGAATCTCAGAGTTGAAAAATATATATTTCAAAAATGGATTACATGATCCGGTCGGATCGGGAATCGATGGAGTTGAGTACTAACTAAGAAAATTGTGAAATTTTAAAACTATGGGATAGGAAATTGTTACATTTGTCAGACGTCGAACGAGTGGTCGTTTTTAATTTACTTAAAAAATATTCGATGGAATAGTCTGCAACGTGGCGCGAACGTAAAAAAGAGAAAACGGGGAGCAAAAATCAGTCAGGGACGATTTTCAAGTTCCGAGAATTCTTAAGTTGCGCAAGCTGAGTTACGCAAGTCAAAGTTAGCAAAGTCGAACTGGTTGAGCAGCGTGTGTAACGTGATTAATACCAAAGTGGAGTGAAATTTCTACAAGTTGCGTCGGCGCTCTGATCGAGACGCCGCCTCTAGTTCGAAAAAGCGTGTAATCGTGCACGATGAAAAAAAACTGAAATTATCGACGCGCGTAATCAGACATCCATCAGAATTGTACAAACGCAATTGTCTAATAAACGTTACTCGGTGAATTTTAATTCGTCGTCACCCGCTCTCGCCGTTGCCCGCCGCTGTACAGCGGGTGAAATTCAATTCTGCCGAGTGGAAAGTTTCGCCGCTAAAGACACGCTTGCAAATGCTTTCTTAAAAAGAAACTTCGTGAAACCGGTGTGCCGCGCTCCGTGAACTTTCGGCCCTCATAAAGTACCGCTTTGTCGCTAAGTAGATACGGCGGGGTGGTAGAACGGACACCGGCGAAAAGCTGACGTAATTACCCGAGATACGTTTAACACGGTTGAAACTACGATAACAAGGAATACCCGATGAACGTCTAATCAACCGTGCCGCGACAGCGTGAGCGCGATTACAAAGCGACCTGTGAAATAATTAGCGCGGAAGGTCACCGGGATAGCTGTTATTAACGAAAATTAACCGAGAGCTCGAGCTCGACGCGAGGTGAGCAGCGGAAACCAACCCGGAGACTCGATGGACGAGAAACGGAATGAGAGAGAGAGAGAGAGAGCGAGAGAGAAAAAGAGAGAGAGACACCGATCTTGCACGCCACCCTTGGTTCATAATAACGAGAATCACCAACTGTCGCGGATTTTAATTCGGAATGTTCAATTAGCGAGCGCGCAGCGAGCCGTGACACGGCCGTATCATCGCTCGTAACGACTGCCTTTCGTTCTTCGTCGGCGTAACAGGCGTAAATTGGAAAGTGATACCGAATTCACGCGTCGCTGAGCGTACCGTGCGATCACCGTGTTAATTATAGATATCGGGGAACGATGGCGTCGCCGGTGTATTTTAGGTAATTGGGGGTGGGGCCCTCTCTCGTCCGCCGAAATCGACTCGTTCACCCTTTTATTTTTTTCGCCACCCTCTCGCGCCCCTTTTCGCTTGGGAAATGTCGCGCTCGCATTTTCCACCATCCAGAAAAACGGCCACACGCGTCCGCCGGCGAAGGAACGGCAAGTGTAAAAAAAAGAAAAGAGAAAAAGATAGAAAGAAAAGGAACGAAAAGAGAAAAAAATATAGCCAGAAAACCAGAAAGGGGAGTGGGAGACTTTAAAAAACGTCCGACAATTTGTATCGGCCCTTCCGCCAGCAATCCCCGTCGGCTGTTAAAACGTTCGACGTCGTAATTCTCGCTGAATTAATAATTTCACTGCCGCGAAGTGGCTCTTTTTATTCCCTCTGTTCTTGCAACGGGAAAATTAATCCGGGAGAGATTCCCGTGGATTTTGGCTGTAATTAATACTATTTAATGGCTGGTCGTGCCGTAAAACGCCGACGTAAATCCACGGGTAAATTCAACGCAACGCAAATGACAAGAAAAGTGAGATGGAGCTTTTTTTTCCCGCTTTGGCCGTTCTCCGTTGCGATGTATCTGCGATTCGAGACTCGCAGTTGGAAGTGTTTTAACCACCTGCGCTGGCAGCTCATTGCGGACCATAACGAGTGACCGGAACCGTATACAATAATTCGTCGCTTTTATTTCGAACTCGTCGATATCACTCGATGGAAATTATTAGAGAAGTAATAAATTTATTATTTATTTTGCCTATTTTGTTTTACATAAATATATATAAAACCGAGAAAATGTTACAATAATTGGAACAAGAAATTCTCGACGTGGAAGTTGGAGGAATCTTAGCAATCCTAGAGGAATATTAGCAAACGTTTGTGCAAACTTTTTTATCGTCGTATTACGCTCCTAATTAAGCTCGAAACTCGAGTTGGAAGTTATGATATGGCGCTTGGTATCGACTCACATATATTCCTTCTTTACCCCGGTCTCGAAACCGGTGCTTGATTCAATTTACGCCGGGTTTATACGCGACGTCGAAAAATCACTGGCCCTCGTTGCGAAAACAGTCGGCGCGCCGGGGTTAAAACAGAATGGATCGCGAATGGCACGCAGCCGCACGTACTATGAAATAGCGATCGATGACAAAACACGGCCGGTTCCATTAATTTCCAGTAACAACAGCAATTACACGCGTACATATTGTTTCAACCCTATCCGTTGTCGACGGATGAACGATGCCGCGTTTTACTTAATCGACGCGTGATCCGAATGACGATCGCTCGGTCCCAGCAACGTTTCAAATCCAGATGGCGTAAAAAGGGGGTGTTGTCGCAAAGTCGAACGTTCCCCTCCCCCGCCCCCCCCCGATTTCTGTTCCCAGCCTGATCCCCGTTCGAATCGATAAAAATAAATAAATAAAAAAAAAGAAAAAAAAAAAGGAAGAAACATCGGAAAACACGCGACAGAGAAACAACGTTTACGTTTATTTGCTCGACGGGGATTATGTTATATATCGGTTCAGCGTGGACGGCAACATTTACACGGCTCGATAATTGCCGGTTTCGGACGATGGAAAATCGTTGGCTCATCGCCGCGTGAGCGAGGATGAAGCTCAAGCGAGGACGACGGGTTAAGTGATTGAAAATCAAGCAGGATCGCACGCGCACCTTGATCCGCGCGTGATTCACGTGTGTCGGTAGTATAAGCGACGTACACGACGACGTGTCCGTGTATGCGTGTGGAAAACGCGTGCACGGTCGATCGAACGGAGAAACACACACCACCGGTGGCCGGAGTCAGGATGCTGCGGACGGAAAAGCGATGCTTGCTACTCGCCGGTCCGTTTGTGATTTAGCGCGATTGCCGCCGCACGATTTCGTCGGAACGCCGCCGTGTTCCACGAAGTGAAAGGGTGCACCGTCACCGATAGACGCGTCCACCTACCGGTTTGTAGCCTCCTGGCGGATGACTCGTCCCGGTGTGCTGGTGTTAGGGGATCCATTAGCTAATGGCCGCCACCAGCCATCTGCTCGACGCTAGCTTTTATTCGCCGGTTTCTGCCCTCTCTCTCTCTCTCTCTTTCCCTTCGTCTTTTTCTCACGTCCCTCTGGCTTTCGCTGTCCCGTGGTTTAGCCAGACCCCATAACGGGGGCCACCGATTCATTTATTCATATCTTCCTCTTCTTCTCTTTTTCACTCGTAAACGAACGCGTCCTTGCAACCGTGTTCCAACCCCTCCACACCCATCCTCCCCTCTTGCAACGCTCGGTTCCTTCGCGGTTTTCGTTCGAGCAACGAAAGCGCGCTGCTGTCTGTGACGGAATGGAAAAGCAGGGTGCGAAATCGTCCGTGTACGTGTGTATGTGCGCGTGAGTCCGGAGGAAGGAATTTTTCGTCGAGAGTCCGAGGTGACTCGCGATATTGTTGCAATCTCGTGGCAATTCGGCTGGATTTATGTGTTTAATAATGCAACACGCACGAGTGTATAATTCCGCCCCTTTCAGAGATATAAACTTGATGGATCGCGCGACGTCTTGGATGCGAAATCATGAGCCTGCGCTCGTATCGCGATCCAGTCATCGTTGGATCGCGCGTGTTTATGCAATTTTACATATTTATGATTGTATCTAAGTAGAAATTTGTTTACGTGTTATATATTATTTGGAAAATGGAATAATTTCATTATTGAATAAATGTAATTTTAAAATTTTTTATTCAAAATAAAAATTTAAATTGAGACGAAATAATATAATTATTATAATAAATGTATAATATTGTAAAATGATAAAATTTAAATTTATATTTTATGATTTTCTTTTGTAAGTTAATTAAACAAATAAAATACGAAAATAGAATTATTACTCCTCCAATTATAATAATTAAAATTATATATATAAATAATAATGATGATGATTTAACGAAATAAATATTAATTGATATAAAGACAGTATCCGTGCATTTACACCCTTGCATCTCCCAAATATGTATCAATAACCATACACAGTCTAGTAATCATTTAGTCCGTCTTCGTCTAATTAATTTCTTAGAAATCAATCGGATTAGTTTCTTAGAAATTATGGGCAAACTGTTTCGGAATGCTTCGAAAGGTTAGTTTCTAGATTTCTGAGTTGAAATTGAATTACCGAGTAACTTCGAAGCAGTCTCATTGTCAATGAAACTTAATTACCAATGATGAATATTTGGAACGCGAATTTTAAACGAGACCGTCAGTTTCGTGTGTTTCTTCCCGTCCTAAACAGCAGCCCGTTATTTACACGAGCACATTTTTACCACGGGTAGGAATTACTTGCTCGTAAAAAATTCAAGAAGATACATATGGGTTTTAATTTCCGGACGCCTGTGTCCAGGATCCCGTACCAAGTACCAGGGATTGCTTCTTCCTTTAAAACGAAGTGTTCCCACTTCCTTTCCACGATGAACGTACGCGCCGTCGCACGATCCTTATCAGACGCTGTTCTATCTATTTGTTTCAACATTGACCAAACTCTCAAAATTGATAAATTCCAACTTTAAACTCTACTTGTAGATCAGCTGATTTTATGTACTGGTCAAAAGTTTGGGATCACAAAAAAAAAAAAGAAGCGAATTCAGTTTAAAATTCTGTTGCTCAAAGGAAGCTACGTTTAGAATCTAACAGTATAATTAGAAACACTGAATCTAAAGTCACGGAGAAATTGCTTTACCATCCTACTACTATACAACAACAAAAAGGAAGAGAAAAAATTGTGACAGCCATTCGCGCGAAGAATATCCTCCAAAGACCAGAGTTTTCCACGAATAACAAAAAAAGAAAAAAAAAGAAGAAGAAAGAAAAGAAAAAAGAAGAGAGAAAGAAGGATGTTCATAGAAACGTAAAGAAGAGGCTGAAAGTTGAAAGCACGGAGCAGTGGCATGGCGGCGCGGTTTCCATCCACGGGAACCTACAGCAGCGACGAAACATGAATCACGAATCCAGGAAGATTTAGAGAAACATTTTGACAGAAATGCACGAGAGGCAACGTTTGCATATTTCATCGGTCACGGTCTCCGCGGGATCGGGCAGAGTCTCCTTCGGAAGCGTTCTTTGTCTCCGTTTGGTAGACTCCGTGCCCCGGCTCAACGGCTTACGAGTGAGGCTGCGAGGTTGAAAGGGCTGCGCTCGGTACTTAAACGCGTGATATATGCGATATACGCTCGATGTGCTGCCCACAGGTACTTTACCTGTGTACCGTACCTGGTGAGGCAGGTAGAGGGCATGCGGCTAAGGCCGACTTCTACACATGTTCGCCTACTTTACATTTGCGGTGAGTAATGCGCCACGGACCTGGCATTTAAAGCGCCTGTAAAGTCGGCTTCGCCAAAGGGTACAGCGCCGGCGACTGCGACGAGAAGATGGACGAGGGAGGGTATCACCGAGCCGAGGCTTAATAATATGTCATTAAACGCGCCCATTTCGAAAACCATCTCTGTCCCGATTATGTGCAAATTCGCTTTCAACCTGATTCACTCCCGTTTCTTTCTTTCCTCGTCGAGAAGGGGAGGTTGCGTCGATGCCATCGATATCGCACCACGTGTCCCTTCAATGTAAATTTACGAATCGTCGCGCAACACGAGGTCGAACGAAGAGTAACGACGCTGATGTTCAATCAACTCCGATACCAAGAACACTCGACGTATCGATAAGCGATAATGTCTTGGACACTTGGAAACTAGTTACGCCGATTGATAGATACGCGTGTCGATGCGATGCTCTGCGAATTCGTTAAATTCCTAGAATGATAGAAACTAATTTGCCGAAAGAAATAACAACAAGTTCGATGGTCGTTTAATAGTTGGCAAGCGCGATGATACTTGTAGACTACCGAAATATATTTTACGCTTTGTCGATTAAAGGTAAAGATGATTAGACTTTCGCATCAGTGTCGAAACGAACGCGTTTTGGCTTTCGTGTCGTGGAACGTTAGTCGCGGGTCTGGGACCGGCCTTTTTCGATCGCGTGGAAACCAGCCACCGATCGCGGGGCCAAGAGCGGCGAAATTGAAATTCACGAGGCGGCGCGCCGAGTATTAGCGACGCGTACGAGCAATTCAATCGGCATCGGTCGCCGATTTTGCATTTAATATTGCCCTCATTGTTTGTACGCGGTCGGATTAATTTTCCGTTGCAGTTTGCCCGGCAACACCGGGCATATTGCTGGCTAATTTACCTGCCAAAGAGTAGCAGACTTTGGCCAAGCCCAATAAACGTTATTATTCGATCGTAGATTATAACGATGCCAGCCGCGTAACTCGCGATCTCTCGCCGTTAGATCATCCCACCTTTTCAACGTCACCGAATCGCCGGACTATCCGTTCGTTTATCGCTTTTGATCGATCAACGAGCGCGTCCGATCACCGTGCGTGTATTTTATAGGAT
Organism: Tetragonisca angustula; assembly: GCA_036937485.2. NCBI lineage: Eukaryota > Metazoa > Arthropoda > Insecta > Hymenoptera > Apidae > Tetragonisca > Tetragonisca angustula. Next base: position 696,402 of record JAWNGG020000012.1, on the reverse strand, counting down.
ATTTCCATTCCCTGAACGTTTCCCCGGTTAATTACTCCGACAAGGGATCAATTACGCGGTTACGCTTACCACGTCGACGTTTCAAACGATTATTCGATCGTTCGTTATTCCATCATGCCGCGAGCCGCGTTTCTAAATATCAGCCGGGTATTTTTTTCTCTCTCTTCTTCTTTCTTTCTTTCTTCTTTTTTTTTTTTTTTTTGTTTAAATAAAGGACGCGCGACTAACTACGGCACACGAAAGGGCTCGTTGTTTCAGAGTTTCACGTTACACGTCTGCTTTCCTCCAAGAAGTGCACCTACTAATTACCTGCTGCGTCAGTCTCCTCGTTAACAGTAGACAGGCAAAGGGAACTGAGAGAGTACACAGAGAAAGGGCACGAGAGAGAGAGAGAGAGAGAGGAGGGAAGGGAACAAAGAAAGACTAGAATTCCAAAATAACGATTACACCGTGACGATGTTTCCACTGTCAAGATTTGACGTCTTCCTTTCTACGGGGTCTCTGTTCTTCGCTCTCGCGAGTCTCTTTTTAATTATCATCCCGTTCGATTAAAATACCAGCGCGGTGTAATAAACGCGACAAGAATTACATCCGCGCGGATGTTTGCGTCCGAGCGAAATCAAACAAAACGGCGCAGTCGTCGCCGTATCAATTAAATTAATATTTCGCGGAACGATCCGCGGTCGATCGGCAAACAATCGCGCAAACAGCCGCTTGCAACGCGATTCCAGCGCTGTTGCTTTTAATCGGAATGAAGCGATATCGAAGCGATAATACGATCGAGCCGAAACCTTCGTCGTTCTTTTTTTCTTTTTCTTCTTCTTCTTCTTCTTCTTCGTCTTCTTTTCCTTTTCGTTTTCGCGAATCACGATTAGTTGGCCGACCGGTGGAAGTTTCGCCATTGACTCGGACCAATTGTTTCCTTCCACAACTGTTCCTCCTAATTACTCGTCGACAGCCCCGGAGACAGAGAGATCCAGCCAGCGAAGAAGCAATCAAGGGAAGAACGAGGGGGAAAAAGGTGGAGGCGAATCGAACGGGAAGATTCGACTGAAGGGCGAAGACTTGGAGGAAAACGCACGAGGGCAGAAATCGAGTCGCGCGTGTTACGGTCATCGTGCCTCATCGCGTCTCGTTTTACGCTCTCTTTACCAACAGTGAAATTACGTTAAATCGCGGTACGATATCTGGACAAGTTAACGACGCTCGACGTACGACAAGCTTATGCGTAACGTATGATGCGTTTTCTAAACTAAAGTCGAGCGTTTGCACTTTGCTTTTAATTTATTTCTAGTGCAGCCGTGCAATTGTAAAAACAAATATTATCGAAGATAATTCTATTTTGTAGAAGGTCTATTTTGAACTTTTACAAAAGTGTAAGCAATAGAAACATAAGAATGATCTTTGTCTCGCGATCGTATCGAATTTCATTTAATTCGCGCGTCGAGGGGGGTTTGATCGTCGACGACGCTTGAATGACGAGAAGAACAGTGAAGCGAGCGAACTGCGCGAGAGAGTGTCCCGTAATCGCTCTAACCAAGTAGCCCAAAGGAGACAGTGCGATAAGATCAAAGGGTGAGAGAGCCGCGGCGAATCGAATCGAAAGTCTGGACGAAAGAGCGAAGAGAAGGCAGGATGAAAAGAGGCGGAGAATCCTCGAGCGAGTACACATCGGTGTCAAAGTGGTTGAAAGCCAGTCCTTTTGTTGCGCCACTCCAGACTCTTTATTAAGATGAACGCCGCGGAAACTCTTGACGATTTACCGACTGTTGACCACACTGCCAAAGAATGCGAATGTGATTCATAATTTTTATCGCTGAGCCGGAACTATTTCTAGTTTGCAATATATATCATTTTATAAAAATATCGATACATTCGTAAAACTTTATAAAGGTGTCACTGTCGTATATTCTTTACTTATATTATTCACGATTCAGATATTAGATTCGTAGATATCATGGAATTTTTCGAAATGAGAGGTACAATGTGTTTCCGTATTTCTCCGTAACATGATGAAACGACCAAAACCATGATCGTTTGACGCAAGCTCGCAAGTACCAAGTGATAGGAAAATTGACCTGGGTGGGAGATGGGGGAAACGGACAGTACTTGCAAAGAGCACCGGGCTCGTTCCAATTTGATATTCCAAATAGCCAGCATCCAGGACGCAAGCTCATTTGAATGAAACTCGAACAAACTCGGCGTTAATCGAATTCTAATCCACCGCCGAATATTCGACGTTCGATCGACCTTCGACGATCCTTCCAAGCAATTACCGAGCGAATATCAACGAGCGTGCAGACCCGGAACAAATTCATCCGATTCCTGTGTTCGCTGTGATTCTCGTGAACGTCGGTAAATTCAGCACGTGTGTCGCGGCACGCGTGGACTTTTATGGCTCGGAGGAATTCTTATTGAATGGACAGGAACTATCATAGGGGGGAGGGGGAAGAGTTCTCGGCCGCCCTTTCTTGGAAGCAACGAGCAATCTCGAAGATGTTCCCCATCGCTTTATCCGCGCGTTCACGGTGTATGACTGTTGCCCGGACGGTCGTCCGGCTGTATCGAATGTCCTGACTCAACTTGATTGCCGTAATACCGGGAAAAAGCTTAACGAACGGATTGTTACTTCGCCGACAGGCGAAACGTGCGGCTGTCACGACGCCGGATGAATGTCTAACAAGTTACGAGGCATTCGTTAGTCGCATGCACAACCGACTCATTGAGGCCGTGCTGTTGCCCAGTGAATATCTTTATTCGTCGTTGGTAATATTTTTCCCTCGCCCCGTCCCCTCCATCCGGCTAATTAAATTGTAAATTATGCCCAGACACGGCCCCCCCCGCCTTCGCCCCGTGAAATCCGTGTACCGTCGACAAAAGAAAGAGGAGGGGATGTAACGAGTCGATTGTTGTTACATCTTGAAACGCGAGAAGAACCAACTGTCCGTGCAACGAGAAGTTTATCGAACTTAGACGAATCGTCGATCGAGAGAAAAGTAAACCGACGAAGACATTAAACGACGTGTAAGGATTAAACGGTGTTATCAAACGCTGGTGAGAGTGATTGCTTGGAATTCCTTTCGTGGAACAGAGATCACTCTGTGTTGGATCACTATAACGTACGGCGTGGATTAACGCGGGAATAGAGGTATCGATAAACTGTTATAAATTGGCGTGCGTCGGACGAAAAAATTCACTTGGTGAATTTCGAATCGTGACAGCGGGATGAAACGAAGTTTAAGACCGTGTGCGCGAGAGACGAGACGGAAACGCGCCGCGCCACCGCCAGCGTGCAGAGGGAGAACGAAAATTGTCAGTCAGGATTAACGTAGTCCGCAGGCACCATCGTGCATTACGTCCCCCGGAAATATTGGCAATAATTCAAACGAACGTCCCCCACGTACGCGCTAACCTCCTCGGTCATAGTTAATCGCGTCGGACGATTATTTCGGCGAACGTTCAAGCGTTGAAGTTGCAGCGAAATCAAAGTTTTTGCACGGTGCTGGCGTTGGTAGACTCGCGACAAAGCAAACAGCGGGACAGCGTATGAACTGCCGCCAAGTCACCGAAGATTATTTGCTACGTCGTGTTCCCTTTTTCTATCAACCCCGTTTGCCGTTTCACCGATTTTGTCAAAGAAAATCAACGACTGCGCGTGCTCTCTTAATGCCCTCGAAATTAATATTTGCCGCGTGTACGTGGCTGCTCGTGACAATGTTTACAACGTACGTTTAATCGGCAAAAGCAAAACGTTACCGTGCGTTTAATTATCGTAACCTAGTGCCGATCTTTCGATTAATTCCAGGTATTAATTACCGGTTTTGAGGGCTTTGTCGTAATTTCGAATTGAAATGCAACTAATTACCTGTAATTAAAGTCGCGCAATGCGAAATTGTGCATTTCGCGATGCGAGCGTCGTCGCGTATCACGCGTGTACCGCTCGAAACGACAATCGGCCGCCCGCCTCTTTTTAATCGCGAAACGTACGCCCGTACGTTCACGTGAAAAAAGGAAGAAAAGAAAAAACAGTAAAGAGCCACGCGAGAGAAGGAAGAATGCCCGGATCAATATGAATTTTCATTTAACGTTCCTCCACGCTCTGCACGCCACGTCGTCGGTCGGCCGTTTCGTGTGACAATATGTAACAAGCCGATGTACGAGGAATGCGAAAAATTTCATAATTCCCTCCCTTCGATGAAATTTCAATATCGCCGAGACGATAATTAAGCAAAAATTCTGATGTGTGTACATAATTTCGAACCATATCTTCTCTTTCACGGCCCCTCTTGCCCCAGTAAATAGGTCGATCTTCCTTTGAGCCGTACATGCGTGCGCCATTTCCACGGAAACGCCTGCCGATATTGAACATCCGCTTGTCTAAAGCGCGCATCTCGCGGTTATACGAGAAATTGCTTAACGAACGGGATATAGAACGGAATGAGCTATACTAATCTCGCGGCATGAAACACTTTACCGCTTCTGCCAAGCCACCAGCCATTTCGTAACGTTTAACAAACTCTGCGCGAAAACTGATTCTTGGCGAGCGGTGATCGCGATACGGGAAATTGCTCGTTACACGACGATCTAAAATCTAAAGGTCGTAAACGCTGCTCGATTCGTTTCGCTGGGCAACTGATTGCGGACCATAACGAGCGATCGAACCGCGTACAACAATTCGTGAGAACTTTTTTTTTGAACTCGTCGGCATCACTGGATAGAAGTAAATTTATTATTTGTTTTGCATGGGTGAATATACTTAAAACTGAGAAAATATTGCAATATTTGGGACGAAAAATTCACGAGGTGCGTGGCACGTTATTCCAGCGTAAGAGATTAACAGCGAGCTTGTTAATCTGTTTGTCTACGTGTTTCGAAATTTAACAACTTGCTAAGACACGGTGACTACAATTACAGATAATTAGAGAGAGAGAGAGAAAGAATTAGGCAATCGTTGTAAATCCAATTTGACCGTTAATCATGACAAGACTGCCAATTTTTTATTGGAAAGTCATTTTACTCGTCAAATAACACAAAGGCCGTTACATTATACACAAATGCAGGAAAATTCGCAATCTAACTCGCAACGGTCCTGCGTCACGTTAGCGTGCAGTCGCAGGTTTTTACTTTGCAGAGTTCGTCGAACTTATCCCCTCTCCGACGAAACAGAATGCATCTCGAGGCGAAGAAAGAAATTAACCTTGCAACTTTCCTCTCCTCGAGAGGACTTCGATGCCGTTATCTTCGCGATCTTAACTCGATCGATGAAACGAGTATTTCAAGAAATATTGCGGGGCACAGGGGGGGAGGGGCGTATTGCAAATGAAATTGTCAACGCTTTTGAAGGAAACGCAGGCTCGTTAATGCGGGTTCGAGCGGCCGCTTCTTGAATATTCATCCTGCCACGATGTTCCACAATGCGCCATTGTTGCATTTCAATAGAATGATTCTCATTGTTCAAATGTAATGCTCGCCGGAGCCGACCGCCAAGGGGTCGCTCATAAACACCGACAGGCGTGAGAAACCCTGTGCACGCAGATTTTTGCGCTGACGCAACGCACGAGACCCAGTTCTGACCTCCTCAGCCGTGTTCTCAACGCGGCGTCGAATTTAATCTCTTTGCCCCTTTAATTAATCTCTTCGCGTGCTGCACGCCGCGGCGGCAGCTCGTTCGGCTGCATCGAGGCTACGTAAATCAGGTTGCGTCGAAGACCGTGCCGCGTAAGATCCGCGTCCAAAGAGCTGTAATTACGCGGTGGAGCTATTTCGTGGCTTTGAGCAAAGGCGATGCTCGAAGGGAAAAAAAAAAAAATAATAATAGGCGTGCGTATGTGAGCAGGGGAGCCTCGAGTTCCACCAGTCTTCTGGCTTTTCTTGCTCTGTAATTTGCACCAGTTTCTCAGATAAAAATGAAGTTTGAAAAAGATTGATTTAACGAATCCTAACGGAGAAAGGAAATTGTTTCTCTCTTATTTAACGTGGTGAATTCTGCTTCACTCTGCTATGACTGTAGAAAAGTGAAGAGAGAACGTGAAGTAGAATTTATTTAGACACTCTCTTCAAAATCCGAATTAATCACTCGGAAATTCAAACTCAGACGACACAGTTGCGTGTAAATGGACGTTGAATCTTTGAAAGTTGGGAATTGATCTCAGCGTACGCTCGTCCCTCCAAACAGCTCCCTTCTCATCGCCGAGATAGTACAATTTATCACGAATGAAACTTATCGTCGATACGTCGATCATACAATCAATTTCCAATTTAACGGCGATAGTTTGAAACCGAACGAACGCGAACGTGACAAGGAAACGGAAGCGTGGCACGGCGCCGTGGCAATCGGTTTTCTCGGCTCGTCCATCGGACGTAACGCGGTGGACTCTGCAATATTAAACGTAATTGCCCCACCCCAATGTCAAGTGTAGTACTTCCCCCCGCAACTGGATGATAAACGAGCGATATGCACGCCGATCCTCGTTACGCGAGCGTGTCAGATTTCTCGAGAAACGACCGCGCGAAAGTAGTTTTCAATCCAAGCTGTGCGCGAGAAACGTCCGCGGAGGAAACGGGCAGGAAAGGAAACGGTGCCATTTTCTGAAACGGCGAGAACGGAGTAATAATGAGTAATTGCACTGGTTAGCGGTTAACGAGCGGCGACGCTGCATCGCGGGGGATGATGTGCACCGCGTCGAATTCACGGGGTCCGTTTTCCTCCTTCAACACGCTTACAAGCGGAATTGCTTAATGACGATACTCATTCTCCCGTTCACTTAGTTTAGTATGATGCCAATGGGGAAACCGCGACATAAGTGGATGGTGTCCTGTGTGCTTCCAAGCCCTTCTACGGTTAAGTGCACCAAGGGATGCCGGAGGGTGCAGTCACACCACCGACGAGTACGCACTACGAACTTGAGGGGGATATTGTGGCCAGACTGGCTCCGCGCCGTCGCTTTCCCTGAAATTTCACGTTCGCAGAGAGAGAGAGAGAGAGAGAGAGAGAGACGGCGGAAAAACGTGTCTCGCGTTTGTACATTCAATGAATATTCAATTCACCTTAGACTCGGCATCGTTTCGCTTCTTACCTTTCCCTTTTGTATTCGCGAGTTCCTGCTATTCTTCCACGAAACGTTCGCAATTACGCGATATACTTTTGGCGCGTTACGCGGCAATACGTTTAAAGGGCAGTCACGACCGTCGGTCCCGGTGTTATCAGAAAAAAAAAAAAAATCTGCTTTATTGCGTTTTTAATTTCTCAAAGCCCTTTCTTCGTAATGAACAGAGCCCGGAGCTCGTTACCCCCATTGTTTAACCCCGTTTCTAAATTGAGCGAAAGAATTATATTAATCCCCCTCGGTGGTAACATAAAATTCGAGCGTCGGCGTGGCCAGGTGGAAATTTATTTCTCAAAAGTTCCGTAAGCACCGTGGAGATTATTGACCGTGAATGGTTAGGCAACCGCGGCCCCGCGGAACAACGACTAGGACCAAGCCACTGTTGAGGGTGGATCGGGTGGTACGCGTAAAAAGTCGTCGATACGAGAGAAAGAGGAAGAGAGAAAGAAGAGGATGAGCGAGTGTGTCCGTGGGGTGTAGTTAGTTTTTCGCGGCACCACCCGTTCTCTGTCTTTCCTTTCCACGTTGCTTGTTTTTTATCGCCCGCTCACGTGGGCGGAGGAGTAGCGCATGCTGTCAGATCAAAAGCATGAAAATGCAGGGGAAGCTGCGGCTGCGTCCGGCAGAAACAATGAAAGCAAATACGGGCAATGGAAAACTACCGGCACAAAAGGACTAAAAAGCGGTCATTGCGAGTTACAAAGGACCACGCGCGGAAAAGTACCGTGGATATCCAGTTTGGGCAAACACCAGGATGAGTTGAAAGAGAGAAAGAAAGAGAGAGAGAGAGAGAGAGAGAGAGAATACATGCGCATACTTTCGAACACAGAGGCGAGTATATTTCGAAGAAAGAGAGAGGAAGGAGCGAGAGGCAGAATAGGCTCGGCAACGATATTGCCTAAAAACCGCCGACTACGGGGCTCGATATATCGGTGATCACAGACGTAACCCCGTCATATGCCGTTTTTTATCGATGTCCAATGAGCGCCTGGCGAAAAAACTCGACTGGCGATCGATCGAGCTTGAAAACAATCTCGAAACGCGCGGGCGAAACAGGAGACTAGCTGGAGGCCAACCAGAGAGCTGACAGAGAAAGAGAGAGAGAGAGAGAGAGAACGACGAGAGGGAGAGGGAGGATTGCTTGTCGATAATTACGCGCAATTTGCCCAGTAAAATATCTGCGAAATGCAAACTAGCGGCGATGGAGGGGGAGGAAACGGGGGTGGTCAAAGCCACTTATCGCGTTAATTTGTACCTCTGTGCAAACCGTTTCCGGACGAATTTGAACGACACAACGGCAGGGGAGCGAGTATTTGAGCCACAAATAACGGAAGTGTATTTTCGCGAGTCACAACTTCCCCGAGTAAATCGCCGGGAAGCGGGAATTCTCGATGCGGGTAATCGCGGATGTATCGCCTCTTCTCGTCGTCCGCGGCTGCGGTCTAATAAAGTAGCTCGGGAATCAAATCGAGAAGTTCTATGGCGTCCCGAACGAACGAGGAAGGGTGGGAGGGAGGGAGGGAAGACCCAGATGTTCAGACACGGGAGAGGCCGCAGATGCGAGACGATATCGTCGGGACAGGCTGTATCGCGCCGTCCGGGGCATTACCTGGCGCGCGATTGAATTCGCAAACACGTGGAATATTTATATCGCGAGCAAAGCCAGACGATGCACGAGGCCTGGTGTCTAGAACAACCGTTACGACACCGGGACGGTGGATCGCCCGCGATTTTTGCGATCGATGCATATTTTAACGACGGACTCGAGCACGACGAGGATCTCTTTCTTACTGGTAAGTATGAACGTCTAACACGCGTACGGCTCGGAATGACAGACGATTTCACTTTACAGTGTCCGTAACGTCCAACATCGTTCTCGCGCGAGAAACTGCAATTTCTATAACTGTTGCGCGCTCGATCAGTTTTCAAAGTTGATTCCCGACTCGGTTATCCGGCACGGCGAATCGACGTATATCAAAGATCGATTTTCATAGTAGTTTCGCGGATAAAAAGCAAAAAAAAAAAAAAAAAGAAAAATGAAAGAACTATCTAACCGTCATTAACATTTCATTTCTGCGTAATTACCAGAGACCCGTTGATTACGATTTCTTCTGCTCCGGTTGGCGCAAACCCCTGTTCCCCTGCTGCCGTCGGCGGGAAACCTGTTTGATCCGCGGAGAATGAAACGAAGAAATCGAATCAGCTTTAATACGCTCCATTCCGCATGAGCGATTCAATTTCTGCGCACGCAGCCGACGTGCACGTAAAGTGGCGACTTTCGTGCCGCGCGGGCATTTCTACGCGCGGGAAAAGGTATACCCGAGGTATAATTGCGAAAAAGAGTTATTCCGCTGTCCGGCCACCTTTCACCGGAAAGCACCGGCGCGTGTTTCCCACCCGCGGTGGAGGCCGTCATCCACTACGTCGTAGACACATTCACGGGCATCGAACGTTGCTTTTCACCAGGACGCGAATCTACGATCTTACAAGCGAACCTCTCTCGAGAACTGGCTGGCTCGCGATCTACGAGCACGCACCTCGCACAAAGTCGCGCAAGTGCCTTGGGAACAACACACTCGGAACGACTATGGCGTCAAACACAGGGTATCCATAAGATCCCTTTACAATTTCAAAAATTTATTATAAAGGCAAATGGAAAGACAGACAAGTGGAAATTATTACAAAATGAGACGTATATATTTAAACTTTTTCTGCCTCATTTAATACACCTTTATATGGATACCATTAGTTGTCAAAAAAAAACTAAATATATACGTCTCATTTTGTAATAATTTCTGTCTTATCTGTGTTTTCATTTGCCTTTCTAATAAATTTTTGGAATTGTAAAGAGACTTTAAGGACACTGTATTAATGACAGACACGGATGTAACGTTATCTATCTCGTAGATTACACGGAAATCGTGTAAAAACTGTTGGGAGAAGTAAAGATCGTGTGTCGAAACGATTTGACGCCACTCTTGTGTGTCGTTTGAAATTTCTTTCGTAATAATTTTCACTTTTCTGTCTTTTCATTTGTCTTTTTAATAAATTTTTGAAATTGTAAATAAACTTTATGTACACTGTATTAATGACAGACACGGATGTAACGTTATCACGTAGATTACACGGAAATCGTGTAAAACTTTTGGGAGAAGTAACGATCGTGTGTCGAAACGATTTGACGCCGCTCTTGTGCGTCGTCTGAAATTTAATTAATTACGACGAGAAAGGGAGGGGGTTGGCTCGATGCGTTCCGCGCTGGGGAAACGTAGACCGAAGTAATTCATTATTTCGATTACGCGACGCGTTCGAATTTTTCGCCTATAATGATTACAATCTCTCGAAAACGGGAAAGAGGAGCGGCAGAGAGTCCAAAACGGAAAAAAAGAGAACGGAACGAGCACGCGTTTACATTCTCGTCTTAATTTGCGGCACCGAAGCGACAGACGGTATTTCCAATTGAACGGACGAAACGGACGAAACGCGCCCGTGGGGTGGATCGGTGGCATCGATACAAACCCGCGTACACCGGCGAACACACTCGAGGAACGAGTGCTACGTGCACTTTGAATCCTCTATCCTCGTGTCCATTATACTCGAACCATTCTCTCGCGGCGTGCGCGCTCGTATTGCCGGTAATAATTCGTACGTCTGTCTCTAAAGGGGGAAAAAGTGTCGGGGGGTCCAAAAGAAGAACAAACGACAAGTGGGAACACGTGCAACGATCCCGTATTTGATATCGGGGAGTTGGCGCGATTCAGTGCTCTCTGCCTCCCTGTCTCTCTCTCTCTCTCTCTCTCTCTCTCTCTCTCTCTCTCTCTCTCTCTCTCGTCCCTCTGTTGCCTTCAATTTATTTCACCTTCCGTTTCTAAACAAAAGATCATTCTTACAGAGCCCCGGGTTTCGGCGATTGTCGTTGTTTGTCGGTCGTCCACGCTCGTTTGCGGAACAGACGTTTGCCGTTTGTCTCGCATTTCGAGAAACGAAGTGAACGCGAGGAACGTTTACGAACATGCGTGTAGAAAATTCGAGAGCTGACTGATTAGTGAGAGTGTTTCTTTTAATTTATCAGAAATTTGGATGTTCAGTGCGTAGGCAGCGCGTACTACAGACGTTTATGGACTTTTGCTATATGATGCCCAAAAATGTATAAAGTGTTCAGAGTTCAACAAATCATTTACCACAGGAAAGAAATTTCTAGTCTGATCAATTTCTTTAATATTCGTGAAAGTTGCAAACGAGTGATTGTACACCTGCTGCTTGACAATATGGTTACTTTGATTGTGTAACGATCGACACTCTATAAATCTCTTTTTTTAAAAAATTCAAGTACTTTTCGTTTTTATTAGTAAATAGTTTCTAGTAAACTCGACGATCAGATATTTTTCCTAAACTACAGAAAATATTTATCTAGGATAGGGTATTTTTCCTAAACTGCAAGAGATATTTATCAGAGACACATACACTGAATTTCTCTGCTCTATTAACGCTCTATTAATTTCGAATGGCCACGCTATTATCACGTCATATTGAACTATGATAAACCTGCGCATGATATAAATTTCACTCGCGTTTTCGTCCAAAAAAAAAAAAAAAAAAAAAAATACTTTCAATGGCAAACACTTACGACTCATAGAGAATTCACATTTACCGAATAATATTTTACATTCAACTTTACTTTACTACAGATGTCTGTATTTCAACAGTGATACCAACAAACAATTACCCTCGAAGATTAACAATTAAATTTCAGATAATTGACACGACGATAATGATCGCGCGTTAAATCGGTAAAGGTATACCCGTAGTCGTAGAATATCACGTCGACTGAAAAACGGCGAAGCGAAACACGCTTACAGAAAGGAGAAAACCTTCTCCGCTAATTACTTATCCGTAGCTGTGAAACGAACCGTTTCATATCCGCGAATTAACTAGCTACAATCGAGCGCGCGATTACGAGGGTCGAACTCTAAGAAATTACCCGGTCACGATACCCTTAGGATTGAAAGTGACTGCACGAGCGGTTCTCGGTATTCCCGGACTGTTTGAGCAAATTGAACGGGTTTAATGAGACCGAGGTGCGTATCGAAGAACCGATCGGTAGGAGAAAGGAAGACAGACAGAGAGAGAAAGAGGGGAAAAAGCTGTAATCAAGCGAATACCGTCGATTTGCCGTTCATATTCGAAATTGCTGTCGTCCCGTATAACCATTATGTCCGAGCCAGTGATATCGGGACCACGCTAATTTATGCACGCGCGCGCAGCCAGATAACGTGTAAAGTTCTTTTGGGATTCTCTCTCGGAGACGAGAGCAAGAATCAAGGGAAAGGAAGAAAGATGGACAGGATGGAAAGTTGTATTTTCAAAGAGACGGTGGCATCGATGAACCAAATCATAGTGGGAAAAAAGGACGGGAGAGAAACGTCTCTCGACTACTCGACGAGAGGGAAATCGGGCTATGCACGCGATTCCATTGAGTGGAACACATCTGCCGTGGCGCATTGTGTCGCACGCTCCGCTTCATCCCCGCGACCCGAGCTCGACGCGTGATGCAACCACGGACCGCTGCTGCAGCAGGAAAAGGGTACGGCAGGTACGGCAACGAGGAGGAGTCAGGGAAACGACAGCGATCGAAGAAGGAGAGGAAGGAAAGATAGAAAGAAAAAGAGAGAGAAAGAGAGAGAAAGAGAGAGAAAGGGAGAGGACCTCCCCCTTTCAGGGTCTCGCGCCAGACCTTTATCGAGTTATATCGTCATATCGTCGTACCTGCCAGCCGATAAATCTGCGCGAGGCCCCTTTCACCGAGGCATCCGCTCTGATTTATGACGGAATTAATATTAGATCCACCGAAAATATCGTCGATATATCGGGTCGCGCGATTACCCTGGGGCTGAGTCGCGACGTGGCGGGGAAAAAGGTGCGCGCGTGAGCCAGTCATCCGATTAAAAAAAAAGAAAAAAAAAAATCGACTACGTACTCTCTCTTTGTGTCTGTGAAATACGCCGCGAATCATGCGAGGGACGGTCCATCGTTTGATTTATTCCCGATCGTCGAAGGATTTAAACACTTCGGGACTACCGTTCGTCGACCAGGGAACTGTGAACTTCGGGATTGAACCGGAGTTATTTGAAATCGCGAGTCAAGGCTCGCAGAGGAGAGCGATCTTGAATTGCCCCGGGGCGGATTTAGAGGAAAAGAATGTATCGACCTACATAGTTCAAGTTGCAGACAAATCGTCTGAACGGAGAACATTGCGCTTTGACGTCGGCCGAAAAATCCGATCGGTCGACTCTCCCGCGCGTCTCTTCTTCCCACCGATAAGAGACGAGGCGAGAGGTTTCGACCGAGGAAGAAACGTCGCGGCGACGAATAAAACGAAATTTTCTCCGAGGCAAGCGTCGAGACGCGGCAATTGAAAATTGTTATCCACCGCGGGAGGCAACAGTTTCAGTTTTCCATTCTGCTGGCTGGCTCCGTTCGGTTGTAATCTCGAGTGCATTTTTCATAGCGACGCGTTACGTTACATATTTATGTCACGCCCCCGATGTCCGACTTCTTTCACGTCGCTGGATATGCAGAAGCTGCACGAAACGTAGGACGTAGAGGCTCGCGTGGCTCTTACAGCGTGGTACCCATTAATAATTTAGCAAGTTGAACAAAAGGGTGGTACTTGAATTTGATGTTACCATGCTTCTGCCCGCTATCTCTTTCTCTTCCTCTCTCTCTTTGCTTGTTCTCTTTCTTCCTTCCTTCCTTCCTTCCTTCCTTCCTTCCTCCCATTTGTGTTCTGTTCCCTGCCTCCGTTCCGCATTCTGTTATCCACGAGACTCGTCGTACCCTCTTGTATTCCTTGTATTACGATATATAAATCCTTTTCAGAGGCGCGCGTCCGCCCTCTTCACAGAAAATCCGGACGGACGGGGGATGAAAACGGGAGATTACGCGCGATTACAGACCCTCATGGCCGGACCCCTCGGGCCAGTTAACCTACTTTCGAATAACTTTTGACATTCGCGCTCTCCAGCCAAATGAACCGGTTAACCGGCCAACCGGCCGCTTATTGTTGAATACGCTACGAATTAATGATCCATCGTCACGACGAGTAGCGCGGTTCAACGGTTGGAAATTAGCCGGACATTAGCTTAGCCTTCTCTTTCGCTTTTTCAACCGTGTCGCGACGGCTGGTGCTTTGATGTCCGTGCGGTTCGTTGTGTCCGCGGACAAAATGCCGTTTGAAGCGGGAGGCACAAAGTGATTCGTTACTATTTTTTAATTCCCCCCCCCCCCTCCCCACTCTCTCTCCGGCGAAACACAATTAGAGAAACTATTCTCCAAGAGAACGAGCAGCCGAAAGTCCGACGGCCTTTCTGTCGATCGCCAGAAAAACCGATTGTTCGTTCTACCGTGACGCATCGCGAATATAACGATAGAACGATAACCACCGACGCACACGACAGATTATGCCGGTCATTGAATTTTTCAATCACGACGCGCGCTTTGTACGCACGGCGCCCAACAGCCACGATCAAAGATCCTTGTATTCAAACAGCCGTGATCGCACGCCTTTCACGTGTCACCGATTTACATATGGGGTTACGGCACCATCCGCGGGGGAAAATGAAACAATCTCGTTATGTAAATGGACACCGAGCAACACCCAGTGTCACTGACGTCGGACCACACTTCGCCACGTGTGTTCCACGATTGTTTCCTCCGCTGTCCAGTCTCGCGCTCGACGAAACGCAAACGGCTGTCGAATCGTCGACATTTTTTTATATACATACATACTTGTTCCCAGTTCGATCTCTAACGTCGCGAATCCCTTCTCTGTCTATTTAAACGACATTGAACGTTATCTGCTACCTCTTTCATTGGACTTTCTTCAAAAGGAAGAATCTACCTCTGCGTCGTTGCGCATGCAGGTCCGTCAATGTTACAAGTATTATAAATTTACAAATTTTGTTATAACAAAAATAATTGTTATATCAAATTTATTAATTTCAGGTGAAATTTAAAATTAACATCTGTGGCATAAATTTATTATATAAAAATATATGAAAATTGAACAATAAACTAGGATTGGATACTCTGTTGTATTAATTTCAGAGTAAAATTTTTATAATTAAATGTCGAATCACTGAAATAATAAAGTAATACGGCGGCCTTTCAATCTTTTTAGAGGAATTTGTTGTTTAATTTGACAATCCACGATAAGATATACTCAAATTATATTTATGTATTGTTAAAATTAATCGTAATTACTCGTATCTCGAACGCGTGTTTTATTACCTGCAGTCGGCGGGCCGGCCGGTTAATAAGCGTCCGACGAGACAGCCGTTGGCGGAAAGAAGTTAATAGGAATTTCTAAAGTTAATTAAGAAATGATAATAACTCACTGGCCGCGTCGGTACATTCCTTATTTATGCCACGTCCCTCCCTCTCCCCACCGCCGTTCGCTTCCTCAGCGTGCAATCGTCCCGGTCCACCGTAACTCGCGTTACGGTAGCGAACGCAGCGAGATCATGACACCAGCTTGTTACTCGAATGTAGGCTTACGACCATTCAGCACGGTACATCGCGCCCAAGCCTTATTACGAGTGCAACGCGCGATTCATCGTAAATTAAAGGAACGAAGGGAGCAATCAGCAATCTCGCAATAGACCGACGCCAGAGATAAGGCCCGGGCTCGTTGAATCTCGTTTAAGTGCCTCGAGCCAGTGTCTAAACGAAGTGGCTGGCCGAGGGTGACTCGTACTTACGCGTTCATTTCTCTACTTAGAAATTCCTCTCCCATTGTCCGCAGGGTCAGCGCGATGCCAACAAAATCATTTCTCTACCGATATTCCCTCGCCCGTTCTTGATACTCTCGGCTATCTTCTTTCCACCCGGTCGGATGACGAGAGAATTCAAGAAATACGTAGATACGGCGGCCGAGTCGTTGGCCTCACCAAGAAAGCTTCTTCTCTTGCTGCACGAGAGACGCATGGTACATGCGAGCTACACTCCCGCTCAAAAACCTTGGGATCTTTTTACTGTTAATACTCGGTACTTGTCGCAGATTACGCATATTTTATATAATATAATCTACATAACATAATTATATATTATATTTATATGATATAATGTTTCATATTAACAAAATCTTTGTTGCATAATGTATATTTTATACCTATTGCGCGTATTGCATTTAATTTTGAGTCAAAATTAAATGTAAGTAAATCCACTTTGTATTTAATTTAATTTCATTGTATGTGTTGTAACATAATAAAATATATCAGCAGAGTATTTATTGTAAAAAAAATATATTTTGCATCTACCGTATACATAACAATTTATATCACATATTGTATTTATTGTATACAATTTATAATTTATTGCGCTATTTCTGTTGGACAAATGTAAGTAATCTTGCCCTAAGGTTTCTGAGCGGGGTTGTACATACGTCGTTGCCCGTGCGTATCTCTACATTCCGATGCGTGTACCATCTCTCGTTTTCTAGTTATTATCATTGACACGAGAATTTGTTGCTAGCAAATTACTCATTAAATGTCCGTTATCTAAGCGCATATCGGGCCTCGATGGATGCGCGTCGCCATCATTTAGCGTGCAGGATAAATGAACCAGTTACCCGTATCGAAGAATAAATTGAAAATCTATAATGAAAGATCTTTCTCAATCCATCACGCGTTACGTCCGTTGCCGAAAGAATGATGAAAGTTTGTTAGCTATTTTTCCACCGAATATTTGTCGCTGCACGCTGTACGCGGTATTCTCTGTCTTGTCGGTTGTACGTCATCGAGTGTTTGATCGATACGCGATGGATATCGGTCGCAGGATCAATAAATAAAAGCAAACAAGCGCATCCTCCTCTCTATTTTTCGTTTCGTTGCAGCTATACTCTATATATACCTGGCTCTCTGTTTTGACTTTATCGAGCGACTTCTAATTACATTCGATATCTATTCTCTCTCTCTCTCTCTCTCTCTCTTTGCACCCTGAACGACAGACAATCTCTTCTTTCAAATCCAGCGAATAATACAAGAAGAAATCGATAACCGCGATTTAGAAAAAAAAAAAGTACGGATATAGAACGCGGTTAATCCTAATGTTAATTTATATCGGCGGTCATTAATAACGAGAGCATTGATAAAGCGAGGGGAGCGTCGAGCGTCGAGCGGCCGAGGCAGTTGCGCGTTCTTCAAACGATTATACCCCGGACGACACGCCGATTACATTATGATCGTTCGGAGAGTTCTCGATTAGCTGGCAATTAATAAAACCGATAACCGAACGCGGAAAGTCGATTGGCGCCAATCGCTCAACGATAAATGGCAAATGTAGGAAGGATTCAGAGAAATCGATAACGAGCTCGTCTCTTTCACCGTTTACCATTCCTCGCCATCGGTAAACCGTGGATGAAATGTTTATGTACCCGTTGGTATATAATGTTCGCAAAGCGCGCTTTAAACCCTCTGTCCGTGCTGACAGGAGGAATTTTTCTTTTTTTTTTTTTTTTTGTTCGCATTTCTTTCGCGTATCTCCGTTCCCAATAATTCGATTTGTTGCATTTTCCGTCCCTATCGAGCAATCTGCTCGGTAGCCATATTTGATTAATTATAAACATTAGAAAAGTGGCGTACTGTTGGAAATGTTATTTATTTAAATTCACCTCGAAACGTCGCGAGTGATTTTGTATCAGTTCTTTGTGGGTTTCTCTGAAAATTCATAAGAAGAGGAACCTCGATAGAAAATTGTTTTATCTAGCAAATGTTAGAAAAAGCACCATACGTTGGACAATTCACATATTCTATCATATTACGTGCATTTCATGGAATATTGCACTTCTAATTTTCAAATCTACAGATAAATAAGCAAATGAGGATAACTTGGACCTAACCCAACATTTGATTGGTATCATCTGCTCATTGAAAAAAGATAATTACAAAAATTTAAGACGATTTAAAAGTTTTTAATACAGTTAAATGTTCTCGCCGGTATCTGTCATGTACGCGAGTAAACGTACAAAATATAATATAAAATTGAATACTCTAAATTTCAGTAACGTAACGTCGGTACTGGTACAACTATGAAATGGAAAGTTCATAAGAAACAGAGTTCAACTCCTGAGAGATTAAACAGGTTGGTAACAGGTAACACGCGTGTCTAAGGACGAGAAGAAAGGAAGGACAAGTAGGATCATTAGCCTATAAGGAAGAATGGTTGCACACCCCGGTGCGTACGTACGTGTAGGGCGTAGGGAAATTTTCGGTTAAACGAGCGGGTACCTTTTACACGGAAAATTGAGTAATAATATGATACCGCGAACGGTATATTATCTTCCATTAGCGAAATCTCATCGTGCCAGAGCCTTAATTATCATTAACGACAGCGAAATCGATAGCGCTCTCTCTCTCTCTCTCTCTCGGTGTACACGAGCTCGTCAGGTTTCATGAAGAGCGTCGATAAGCTTTACGAGACTGTGGAATAATTCGCAATAAGGCAGAAACCCGGGGCAGAAACTCCGCGGTGTGTGCCCGCAGCCGATTCACCGTGGAGTTCATCCTTTTTCTTCTTTTTTTCTCTCTCACACACAGATGCGGCACGCACACACGCGTGTAAATTCTCCCGCGTCTCCCCGGGAAGAAGATTCCTTTCGCGGAAACGAGAAAACGTGGTTGTACAGAAATTGCTTTGCCGTGTTTCGCTCGCGTATACGATCTACCAACCACCCAACCACCCACCCACCCTCTCTTGTCCCTACTTTTTCCTCTCCATTTTCTTACTTCGGTCACCGAGGCACACCGTTTCACCGAACGAGGTCTGCTACATGAATGGAATTCGCAGTCGAAACTTAACGCGACTGTGTATTTCACTTTCGACGGGGGGAGGAGAAGGGGTTGACTCTCTCTCTCTTTCGCGGAGTTCTCGGATTTCACGGCTACAACACGACCAACCCGCGATTACTTTTCTTCCGCTCGCTCGAACTTTCGCGTTACATCCATTCAATTCGGCTGGTGTTATTGAGAGTGTACACGGCAGGCGAAAAATGCTTCACTGTGTCAATGGACGCGTGGTACATTCACGGTTTCGAGGAATAGAAAGGGCAATGGCAGAGTGGGACTCTCTGTAACACTCGGAATTTCTGTTTTTCATTTGCAAATTCTTTGAAACTTAATTCTCATTGTTATTTCCTTAGTTCACATCGCAACTGTATCGTTACTGTATCGTACGACTTGATTTTTCTTTTTTTTTTTCTTTTTAAAATACGACATCCACGTTGTTATTGGAAAATTTCACAGATTTTCAGTAGCTTTAACTCTATGTATGGTGTAGCTTGAAAATGAATTAAAAATACTTCCGACCGGAGGAATTGTTCACCTACACGGGACGGCCCACTGTTACCGCTGCCACGCTAAACGAATCTTTTCAAGACCGTTTAAATTTGCAAACGCTCCGTGTCAAAGAGACTCTAGACCCGAACTTATTTCAAACCCGATAATCAAAAGTGAAAGTGAAAGCGGAACGGGAGCGAAACACTCGTAACTGTTCCGGATAGATGGATTTACACGTCCGATTAAACACTTTCCGGGCAAACGCTCTACGGTTCACTGCGAATGCTCGAAAAGCAACGAATTCGTCATCCGAAAATTCTTCTGGCTCCGCCTTTAAGAGGCAGCGTCGCGAGAGTTGCCGTCTGAAATTCTCTCTCTCTCTCTCTCTCTCTCTCTCTCTCTCTCTCTTTCATTCTCTCACGCAGGCTGCGCGTCGTCTCGTCGTCGTCGTCATCGTCCCTCGCCAACCACCCCGGCTTCTTCTGCTCTTTGCCTCTGTCGAGGAATATTAATTACGACCACTTCACAAAAGACACCGACCGGAAGTTTTTGCCGGCTATCAAATGCAGAACAGGTTAATTAAATTCTCACCGCTCGCGGCTTGCAAAGGGACGACGCGGCTTGCTAGACGCGCGCACTGTGGTCCGCACAATACCGGGATCAGAACACCTCGAGGTTCTGTTAATTAGGCACACGATGAATGGCACTACATTCATCCGAAAACACTTCAAGTCAGCCTCATGACTCTGTGTCGTCGTCATCTATCACTCGCGCGCTCGAATCGTACACGATAGACACGATTATCGCTAGGCGCTAGCTCACTGACGCGCGCGTTCTTCGATCATTCGCCAACTGCCGGAAGTGCAATAAAATCAAACGGGGAATCAGCCGGCTCTCGCATTATTTCCAGATCGCGCGCACAGAGGAACCGTGTAATTCGGATTCGTTTATTTCTCTTCCCGTCCTCTCGATAATACGCACGTATCGCGAAATTACACTGGCATGGTCTTTTCTACCATCCCCGGGTAATTTTCTCTCGCCGCCGAGAAACGTGTGTGAAAAGTACATTACGCGTGCGACGGAGGGTATTTAAAGCGGGTTAGGTTCATTGCCGAATAAAGAAAAAAAAAAAAAAAAAAAGACAGACAGCGGACAACGAGCTCTTTGTCCGGGCGACTGACGAGTCGCAGGAAGTCGCGCAATAATCAAACTAATTAGGCGATACCATCAACGCACGGTCAGCGAGGATTGATTTCCACGGACCTACAGACAAAACCCCATAAGCGTAATTGGATAGAGAATACCACCGAACAGTTTATATTGATCGGAATGTTCACATCAACGATGTAATCATATTTGTCCAGGCATGCTTTGGAGCCCATTCCCATTGTGTTTGCTTAATAATTATGGATCGATTTTGGTATTGGATAATATTGACCTCTGTCCCTGCCACATATCACTTCGTTGCGGTGTATAAACGGGTAACGGGCGACCGCAATCTAGACGCGATATAGACGATCGGACGAAAAATCATGCCACGTACGTGCCTGGTCTTTGCGCGTCCAACGACCACCGACGACGTTTCGATCGTTCGGCGGGCATCGATAATTTTCAATTTTCCTGTCCTCCGCCGAGCGCCGAAAACCTCGTTTGCAAATTCCGTTTGTTACGGGGACGACGGCGTGTAGAGGAGATGACGAACGATACGTTGTTATCGGTTACCTGGTTCCAGTTTACACGGGAACAAAAATGATCAGCGAAATTTGACATGACCCGTTGGCGCAGCCCCTGTTCACCCGCACACGGCCACGGCAAGTTTTAATTAACGAGCGGAGCCGCGCGAGGCTGTTGCAGAAACCTCGATGCATTCCCCTTCGTCCGGCGCAGTTGATCGCTCCGGAGGTATGTAACTTTGCGTACATATATGCGACGACGGTGGCCTATAAACCCTTCGGGGATTACACGTGCAGATGCGCGTAAACCCTGGTGCTAGATAGTCGCCGGACATCAGGCTTCCGTTATTTCGTCCATCAAAAACGTGCGGATTAACGTTAGGAGATTTTCGCGTGCATCGTATTCCGAAAATGGTTTACGTTCGTTTCGCGAGATCAACTAACCTTTCGGTGAATCCAGCCGACAATTTCTGTCGAAATCAATTTTGCTTCTTTTTTTTTTTTTCTTTTTATCTTTGGTCGAGGAGATAAAAAGAAATCTGGAATATCTCAGCCGATACGTCTCGTCAGAAACGATCCGATTTGCCACGTGAGATTCAGAAAGTTACAAACCGAGGATTGTAATTCTATCTAGCTGCGCATTTGCTAACCTAGATTTTACAGCTTGTCAATATTAACCAAGTGAAGCGCCAAAGAGTAAGAGATACCGAGTAGACGGCACGTCATGGAAACATATATTTGCCAGCGAGTTAAACAGAGAGAATTTGCAAATTCAAACGATCGTGCGTCGAGAAAGATGATCAAGAAACTCTACGAACGTTTCCCGCGAGACGTGCTTGCAAACAATACGTACATACACGCGTAATTCTAGATGCGAGAGATTCGAGTGGAATTTTTCCAGAGCGCTCTGTGTACGCGCGTATCGGTGTGTGTCGGCCAATGTCGAACGTCGAAAAGTGTCTGTCCGCGCGGCGGGGAAGGTGTTACACGTATCCCAGGGGCAGCGGTGCATGTCGGGCTAATTGATTCCCAACGACGACGCGCACGTGTCACGCGTCATCAGCTGCAGTGTGCATATGCACAGGGGCAGCGAGCGCGCGCGCGCGCGTTTCATGCGCACGAAGGCCGATTCCGCGAGTTTCGAGCCCGCGCGGGGATAAAATTCATGCGCGACGCGGCCGCGTGACCGTGATTCTTTTTAAATTCATTTATGCAGCCGATCTGAGACATTCGAATGAAATGGATTTCCAAGTGCTCGACATGGATCGACAATTCATCGCCGTTACATACGCCGTTCCGATATGAATAACCATCAGTTCACCGAGGTATTCGCGATCGATACTCGTCCATTAAAATATCCCGCGTAATATTAACTGCCGAGATAATTTACCGGAAACTCGTGGCTCTCCGCGTTGCACGGCTCGATGTTCTCCCTCCCCCCCCCCCCCGTGTTGGCCAGTTAGCCGACGAATTAACCGATTCCGCGCGACAAGTGTTTCTCGTTCGTCCGTTGCTCGCGAAATCACGTGTACAGAGGCAGGACCTGCATGGTCCCTCTCTTTCCTACCGTTATCTCGGATCGTACGGCGTTATTAATGAGGCCACAATGCGAACGGGTTGTGCGTATATCCCCCACGGGCAGGTATACGACGTAATAAGGTATTATCGTTGCGCTTGCATTGTCGTCGCGAGCTCCGCTGGAAACCCCGGGGCCGCAGCCACCTCGTCTCGAGATTCACGAGGAGAGATACTTTCCTGTCGGTTGCCTGCCGGGGTAATCCAATTTTTCTCGTTTCACTTTTTTCATTGGCGAACTTCGTTTCGAAACTTGTAATCTCCTAGATTGAATGTATAACCGCCAAAGGAAGTATATATATATGTATATGAATATATATATATATATATATATATATATATATACTCCTGTTCAATGTGCAAGCTGCATTTTATTAGAATAGTTCGTTCTAAGTTTTTTAATAGAACTCCCTTGCTATGCATATACACGGTCCTTCTTGTCTGAGAGAAAGAGATTTTCTATTTTCTCGCGACGTAAATGCCAGTGAAATTTTTGTCGGTTAGTGAAAGTGTGGACAAGCACAAGGAGGAGAGTGTGTAGAGGAACGACGTGATTCGAGAGGTCCCGCGTAAAAGAGGAAATCGGTGGATGCTGCGGCGATCTTTTATAGAACAGATCACGTCTCAGTGTCTTCTGCTTAACGAGGAATCCTCGAATTCGACTGGTCGCTACACACACTCGGCCAAGAGGAATCCGCGACGATCGAACAAAGCGAGCAATAGAATAGAAAGCTGTGATAAATATCACAATAGAGGCAAAGTCTCTCCCTAAGCGGATCGTATTTTCCTCTGCCAAACGAAAACAAGCTATCGAAACGCGAAACGCGATCGCGTGTGTTCCTCGGCGACGACGTCGAAAATCTCCGCTTAAATCGTTTAACCGAGAGCTAGACGCGCTGGCTGGCAAACTTCGGCAGCGACCGATTCTATCACCGTCGGTTTTCGACTCCTGCCATATTTTGCCCTTTCGTTAGGCGACGAAAGCCACCGTGATTAATGGAGTTCGGTTACCGCGCGGTTTTCATTCGCGGCGCCACCCCCGCCGACAGCCACGCCAGTCACGAGTTTCGCGAAGCGCGATACAAACGCGTGGAAACGGAAAGGTTTAACGGATGAAAAGACGGAGGGGGTGATCGCTCGCGTGAATCGTAAACACGTACGGTACGTTTCTGCCACGGCGAACACCGAGTTACCCACCGAGCTGGAACTTTGAAAAACGAAAAAAAAAAAAAAGGAAGAAACAAGAGAAAAAGAAAGAAAAAAGAAGAAAGAAGAGAAAACAACTCGGAGAGGGAAGAGGATACGAAAAGCGAGATGGGGCGCGCGTTCTGCGAGAGTAAGTAAATACGAGCGAATTGTGCGTACAGAGAGAGAGAGAGAGAGAGAGAGAGAGGAGCGTAGGCGACGCCACGCGTCAATAGATATCGTTCTAATGAAGAGACCTCGGCTGATGCGTCCCGTCTTTGCTCGCGCAACCCCTCGATTTCACAAAACGCGGCGACGCGCGTTCGACACGGTTCCTGTGAAGTGAAACCAGTCAGCCAGCAGACGGGCGAGCAGAGTCCACGGTTTCGTGTAAAAAGGAAAACGCGAACGCCGGAGACGCGGCCGTCGCGTCGTGCACGCGCGCTTGTACTCGTGATACGAAACACTTTTATACCGAGTCTGCATCGGCAGCTATATGATCCATGCGCGAGCGACCTCGGCCCCTCCGGGTCCTTTTCACGAGTGCACATAATGCGATCTCATTTTATTTTGCGCCTCCCCGTTATCATCTGCGTTCGTGCAACGCCGCCGGCTGGCGTTCATGAGGGAGGCAGGCTGCAGGAAGACGAGGAAAAAAGAAGAAGGAAGTCCCGTCCCTTTTTCAACGCTTCCACGTCTTCGCGTAAACTAAAGTCAAGTGGATCTTTCTTTTTCTTTTTCTTTTTATCGTCGGCGTTCCTGCGCCTTGCTCGCGCCTCTGCGTTAATTCGAGAGCGAACGTCGCTGACGCGTGTATAGTTGCCAGCCCGGTCGCGGGAATCGCACGAAACGAAACGAATGGAACTGTTTCGTATTGAAATCTACGCGATCGTGCCAGCGATAACGTGTCAAACGAAAAAATATGAAATACAGAAGAGAAAACGTTGTTCGTTAACGGAGTTGATGAAACGAGTGAATGAAATTGACCTACGGTAATCGTCTCGGTTTAAAAGGCTACTTCGAATACTCATTAATTGAGAGTTTCTGCCGACGAGAACCTTCGAAACTGTGAAAAACACGTTTGTAAAAATGCTGCTCGAAGGAAAGGAAATTCGACACGTTCTCGGTTAAACTGCGATATGAAACTCAGGAATGGTGATCATTGATATGTAGCTCGGTGATATCGACCAGAGTCAGACACGGCGAATCGCTATCGACGGGACAAAGCGCATAGATAATGAACGACATTGGCGACAAGTTTGGATCGTTGTCGATTGCCGCGCTCACCGCAACGATAATCGAGAGAGGTTCACGATCAACGTGGCCGGAACGTATTGCGAAAAACATCGTGACGCGTCGCTATTGATTGTCCGCGGCAACGCCGGCAACGTGCGTACGCCAGAAGAAGATGGGCGCAACGTTGCGAGAGAGCCGCTCTCCCCCGGTCCGGTTTCGACCCTTCACGTAACAAATTGTTTATTACCACATGCTCGGCTCTCACACCGTACGAAAACGGGGTTGGGTGGCCGCGACGCCGACCTCGCAAACATCCAACGCCAATCTTCGCCAGTTGCTGTAGCATACGTCGTTCCTTGTCCGGGGGTTGCCCGCAGTATAAACGTAAAAGCGTGCAAACACACGCGCGCGCGTCTGGTTTACTATACCAGGCGCAGGGATACACAACGCCGACCGAGGGGTTGGGCGAGTTCGTAACTGCGGCCCCATTACAAAAAGTCGGGAAAGGATCCTCTTGTTTCGTTGTTCCTCTACCTCCTTTCTTTCCCTTTCTCTTTCTTTTCTTTAATATAGACGGATCACGCGCGAGCTCACGAGGTTTATAATACGTATCCGCGCGCATACATACATGCATGCGTGTTTCGTTTCTTCTTTTGTCCGACGGCACCGCGACCGGAGGGATCCCGAACGCGAGGAGATCCCGGCCAGACCAAGAATACTGCGGAATATTCTCCTTGCGCATCGAGATATCCACGCAGAGACTTTCGGGGACGGGGGAGGGACGCTATTATGAGCCGCGGTAAGAACGGCCGGCGTACCGGAGGCATTTGAAAAGATTTCAATTCCGGTTGGCGGGTGCCGCGTAGGAGACAGAGTAATCGTCGGGGGATCAGGTATTCAATATCGGTTGGCAAGGCTGAAATAATCGCGAGCGGCGGACGACGCTTCGACACACCAACTTTAATTCAATCAACCGTCGAGTATTCTATCACGATTGATCAATATTTGCCGCGCGATAGTTACTCCCGTTATGATTTTCCCGTTCAAGTTTTCGCCACGACGTTGGAACGTCCCCTGCGAGAGGGTTTCACCGGTATCAATCTCTTTCTCTTTCCCTTTTCCTCTCTGCCTTCCTTTCGGACAATTTCTGCGTGAGGAAGCACTTTGTGGGTTCCATGACAAAAATTCACTCCACGTTCGATCGATAGAAAACAGCGAGACAAGAGGAAGAAAGACAGATTAGAAGAGGCACCGGTGCGGACAGTTAAGCCCGGCAGCTTTGCTCGAGGATCCTCGATAAGGAAGTTTTGAACAAACGAGCGTGTATCGACGTGCGTGCGCCTTTCGTGTGTAGGTTCGTGGTGGTTAGACGTTCGCCAGTGCGAAATATAGACGAACGAGGACGGCGGAGAACTACTTGGAGAAGGAAACAGCAAACGGGATAAAACGCGGACTCGGTTCATCGGTTTAGTCTTTATCTTATTACTGATATCGCATCGCTGTCGTACGCGTCTCGTCCCGGTTTTCGTCCCCTGTCCTGAACAAATGTTTGCGCCGCACTGCCGCGGACAGATAGCGCGGCGCAAACCGGTAGACCGGCTCTCTTGCAGAGAAGTCTCGCTTCCTGTTTGCCCTCGAACGTGCCCCGAAGCAAAGAACACGTACACAAACGCACACAAGCCTGTAGACAAACGGGACCGCGATCGGCTTTTGGGTCCCCGCTTGTAACTCAGCTATTTGAGTTTCAACGAGTTATCGCCTTTCGGGAATTTTCACCTAGTTGCAACCACGTTGGAAAAGGTGCCGTGCGTTCAACCTGTACTCTCGCGATGCATTATCTCGCGAGGAGACGTGTGTTGCACGCGTCTGGAGGGAACAAGACGACGCGGCTGGTTCCCTCGGCCCTGTCGGATCGAACTTGGCGTGTTTGCGCACCTAGTTACGAGCAACCACTGTTTCGAAACAGCTCGCTTGCCGTTTCGTCAATGTCGTTAACGGGAAAGCGGCAATTGATGACAATAGACTTCCGTTCAGGAGGTGGGAGCTTAGGTTGAGTTTAGCGTCTCGATACTTTTTGATCTCGAAGGTTGATCTTCGATTTAACATCCCGATGGATTTACAACCAGGATATATATCAAATATACTTGTGTGACGAAGATGTTACGCGTATAATTCGCTCGTTTCGTCAAGAGTGATAAGAAAATTCTGCATCTCGCCAAACATATTTTCCACTAGAATATCGCGCGAGGTGAAGAAGCCTCAGCTCCGACAAGAAGCGGCCGACGGCTGCCAGCGAATACATATTCAACGATGCGGTTTTTTAAAATACTCGGCGAGGCACTTTCAAACACCGTTTCAGTAATGCAATGCCGATAGGCACGCGCGCGGTAAACGAACGCTTTCATAATAGGTTAATGCAGGCGCATACATAACGCGCTGCGAACGCATCGCGCGGCGAACGTTCTCGTTAATCTTGACAACGTATCTACATACGTTCGCGCAGGTCGAGATAACTGGTGGAGGCAGCAGCTTGACAACGGGGAAACCGTCGCGTGTCTGTCCTTACTTTTATCCGCGGTGCGTAGTTTATGGCATGGAAACGGCATTAGTCCCGATAAATACATACAGCAAGCATTCGCTGGAACACGTGGGGGGAGTATCGGCGCGAGAGCATATTTCGCCGTCTAAGACAAATGATGTATCGCCCTTTAGGAAATATATCAGGCGTGAAAGATACGACGCGTGTGTTAGATGAGGAAAGAAATTTCACCGAGAAAGGAGAGAGGGGGAGACTGGTCTGGCCGTGATGCTACCAGCCACCAAGCGAAAGATCGATTCGCGGTCTGAGAGCATGAGATTCCTGAACGAGCGCGCTGACGCCTACGGTATCCAGCTTTTATGTAACACCGTTTCCCATCGCGGATCTTTGGTAGTCGACAGATTCTGTTGGTGAAAACCGGGTCGCTCCGCCGTCCAAGCGGTGCAAGCGCTTCTGCGCCGGACGACAACTCGAAATAGCGTGACAGAGACGCGATGGGTAAACGTTCGCGGGGCTGTTTGGAAAGACGCCGAGGTATAAATTATCCAACGGGATTGACCGAAACAACTGTTACTCGCGTCTAACAATCTCGCAGCGCGAACAGGTGCTGAGCGAACAGGTTCGCAGAATTAAACAACCTCGATTGCTATTTATCAGAGAATGGCTTCGCGAGATTGATTTAACTTCGTAACGCAGACTAAAGCCTGCCGATAATTAATTTTCCATCGAGCGACTCGCACCGCTGTCTTTCGCGATTTTTGAAAGATATTTTGTTTTTCATAAAAGGTCGGTTAAAATACCAAGCACACTCCTAATTATTTGAAACAATCTACTCCGCGTAATGGACTCTCTGCTGGTGTGTACGAAACGGTTTTTGATTTCCATCGTGCGCGCGAGGAAAGCAAAAAAAAAAAAAAAAAAAAAAAGAAAAAAAACGGTACAAAGAAGTTTGACGTATTAATGGAACGATTAAAGCGAGAGTTACTCGGAGGGTAATAATCGAGGCGGCTGGCGAGACGCAGCCTCGTTTATCGCGAAATCCCTGTAAAAATGTTTACGAGAAAGCCGGAGCCGGCGGGCGGCTGAAATCGACGTGTTAATCGCACGCGATGCTGACAGCGCCGTGCGCGAAATGCGACTGTAATCTCACGCGCGTGATCACTCGGCGGACAGGCCGATTATTCATTACGCGGCCGTGAGCTATTTCAACGCGACGATACTCTGCACGCAATTGCATCTCCGAGCCTCGATAAATATTTTGTTCGAGCGGAATTAAGGTTTCGGTATGCCGAGATGCTGCGCGTTAAAGTGCCGTAGTAAATTGCGCCCGGGTATGCCTTCGAGATGACCCGGTGTCATCGTTCGTTACGACATTGTAATTGCTCCGACGCGGAAACTGGCATCTAGCGGTAACAGGCTCTAATAAAAGTCTCTGTGAGTATACCACCATCGGAAATGGAGTATTCCGTCGCGTGAGAAGCGAAAGGCCGAAGAGTGATTGTTCGAATAAAACTGATAGTGACAGCGGCGATAGCGTTGAAAACGAGTGCGGAGAACGTTGGAGCCAACGTGCGAAACCAGTGGGTCGACGAGGAGGCTCGGCTCGGTTGCAGAATCGACAGAGAAATTTTGATGCGGCTCGCGTGTTTGTTTGTTCCGCGAACGGGTAATTCCTAAATAATTAC
The DNA here is from genome assembly GCA_036937485.2 of Tetragonisca angustula. Classification (NCBI taxonomy): domain Eukaryota; kingdom Metazoa; phylum Arthropoda; class Insecta; order Hymenoptera; family Apidae; genus Tetragonisca; species Tetragonisca angustula. The sequence continues at coordinate 667,071 of JAWNGG020000012.1, read as the reverse complement.
GCTTTTAATTAGGTAACGTTGAAAGCGGGTTGCTAATTTTCATTTAATTTCTGCCTTGTAACCGGTTCTATTCAAACGGCCAGCCTGCCGCCCATTGGGAAATTTATTATCGCGAACGCGCGTAATTGAACGCTCGCGAATATTTCACGAGATATGCGAGCAATTTTCCCCGAATCTTTAATGAAAGCTTATTAACTATTATCGCGGCCATAAATCCAGCGGCGTAGTTCCTCGAATATATTGAGTCATATAGAGGTTCGCGCATCACTTTGCCCAGCAGGCGAGCCGAGGAAGTGATATATCGCAGGAAAAGAAAAACCTCCGTATCTGGCGGACGACGACTCTCCGCGTTTCGAATCATCGTTTTACTAGAAAACATCGATACTAATTGTTCTCCGTGAATGCTGGTTACGAGTTGGAGGCTCGGGAAATCTCTGCGTTTGCCGGCGAAATGCAACGAGGACAAAAGTCGATATTTGAATTCGTAACTGTTTTTATACCGGCGTGAACGTTGTGCAATTCCACCGCCGTCGGATGGGTGTTCGTTTCGTGCTTTCGTTCTTCATTCTGCATCGGCAAAACCCGTTAATTAATTCACAAACGCACAAAGTGAATACCAAATCGTCGCTCGCGAATTCCTGCTTGTGGTTTTATCCTTTCGCGCGTTACAATATACCGCGCCCGATAGCGGCAGCTAGCTACCTGGTTGCAACTGAGCGTCGAAGGAGGAAAGAGATGCGGAACAGAGAGTACGGCGGAAGAAAGAGAGAGAGAGAGAGAGAAGACAAGAGAAAGAACGGGGGGATAGCCGTTGCTCCGAAAATACGCACTTCGGAAATACATCAAAGGCACGAGCCTGGCGCGCATATTCACTCGCCTACGTTAATTTGATTGTTCTGTTTATTTCTGGTAAATGAAATTAAAATAGCTCTACTTTTCCGAGGGCCCCGGGAGTTTCGGGCGACAGCGAACGAGAAAAGAGGGAAACAGGGAAAAAGCGAGGCAAGGGGAGAGAGAGAGAAAGAGAGAGAGAGAGAATAGGTGAAAAAGGGAAAAAGAGAGAGAAGGGTGGACGCGGGGACGGTGAAAGCTTATTGCGACTCCACCTTTTTAATTAAAGTTTGAAACTGAACTAGCGCATGCAAGAGGGTTCCGTGGCACTGAGCGAGGCGAAGTACGGCACATAAAATAGTCAAGTGTAGCACTTTCTTCTCGACCGAGCACTGTCATCATGCTTGTTTGACATTCTTGCCATTAATAAAATGAACGACGACGCGGCCCTACATCCGCGATGGCCCTCATTTACAAATGACAATTCGGCAAATTTAATCGTTTCACAACGCGCGTTGAAAGGTATTACGTTCTACCACAAAATTTCGCTCATCTTCAAGGATTTTACTCTTATTATCTTTCCGTCGTGTTTATTAATAACTGAACATTATAAAAATCATCATCGTATGAAAGTATCTAATATATTCGTATCAAGTCGTAGCAAAAAATTCTGCTGGTATACCTGTATAAAAAGACGAGCAGCTTCTCGTTACATTCATATCAATAATAACCGTGTATAATCCGTTCTCCGTGTTACTTTGGTTTAATTAATCAACGAAAATCACAAGACCGATGAACAATCCTCTCATCGCCATGGCAACAACTATTCACACGACGTTTGAATAAGTGTAATTCGCGCAAGTGTCCCGTACCTAATTCACCTTCATAAGCTTTATAGCGGCATTGTGTTGGAACCTCGAGCCACCATTAATTTCGCTAATGGTTAATCAATAAACAAGCAAGTCGTGAGTAGTATTCCAGCAGTGGGTGGTACGTGTGTCCCACGGTTTTAGTTGATTTACCATCGAGAAAGAGAGGACGAGAGAGACAAGAGAGATACGAGACGAACAGTTCGTACGCGCGTGAGACGAAAAAGACCTGTAAGAAAATAGGCACCTGTTTGAGCCGCTGTTGTATACAGGACGAAAGATCGAATGTCCAGGAAAATGAAAAACAGTCGAAAAAATAAAGGAAGAAAAATATAAGACGCGAGAACGAACAGGAAGAGAAATTATCGCGGAAGAAGCGCTATTTGTTATCAGTCCGAAGTAATATAATGGCTCATATGGCCGTTGATTGATGTCCCTACATTTATACAGTCTGTTCAGGGCGATCTATATTCGCAGGAAGCATAATTTAACTTCAACCCCGTTCTCTGTTGCTCGAAAACATGGCTGCGCGGACGAAGAAGAATTATACTCCCTTCGATGTCTATCGAAAGTTCCTTTAAACGACGCGAACCAACGAGAAGCGAGAGGGAAGGAATAACCCTTTTAAACGTACGCATCAAGGGAGAAAAATTACTCCGAAAGGAATAAAATTACGCGGCGAAAAATTGTTTCTTCCATGCAAGCGCACTTACACGAATCAACGTTCAGAACTTGGTGAACGATTGGAAAATGCATCATTCAGCTAACAATCCACGTTCCCGCGACAAAGGAGAAGCAATTTTCACTCGGACCGCCGCCAATATGGACGTAAATACGCCGATTACGCGCGATTAATTATTTATATGGCGGTCGCTTTATTATCGGTGGAAAACGATTGTAACTGCGGTCGGTTGCGCGAAATCGTCGGTTCTACGAAACCGCGCGTGGCATTATCTCGGGAAAAATTGCCACGTCGGATCGATGCGTGTCCGCGAGAAAGAGAAAGCAAGAGAGAATGCAAGATAAAGTGATACATGAATGAACCGCGATCATACAAGAGTCTTGTAAGGAGTCGTTGACACGGAGTACTTTATAAGTAGAATGACGTGCATGGTGTTACTGGTGTTACGCGAAGAGAATCGCTTATCGCGCGGAAGCAACCAGTGGTGCAGTTTCCACGTGACCTTACGACAGTTACGTCTCAAAACGATTAATATCAGCTAGACGTACGCGCGAACGGGATCGTCCTCGTTTATATAGATGGTACTTGAGAATGGAGCACGGACGTTACCTTGTCTCTTAGTTGCGACACGAGGCGAGATAAGTGTACGAAGCAGTTGGTAAACGGTGAAAGATAAGAGAAAACGGAGGCCCGAACTTTTCTTCTTTAAATTCTTCTTTAAATTCTTTGGGATTGTGTACGAAACGAAAGCAAACGGGGAGAGCTGCGAGTTTTTTGAATAAACGAAACGCGCTGGTATTTTATCCCGGCTTTTGTTGGTGATGTATCGATCTGTTCTTTTAGGATTATTATTTTTTATGATTTCTGACATTTGCTTTCATCCAATCAATTGTGAAGTCAATGATCCGTTTTTATAAATTATTAAAAGTAAAATTCATATTGCTTACTTGTGGAATATTTTCGATTGTTTTGAATATTTTTATATTTCGTACTTTCAGTTCCTTGTCCAGAAAATTGAACACGCCTACACTCTTTTATCATCGAATAGAGAAAAAGATTATTTCGGAGTAAACGTCTTTGAATACAATGGCAGTGTTGGATTTTTCATATTAACCGGACGAATCCCATTTATTTGAATAAATATCATTCATTTATTTTTTATTTCACCATAATTCTAAATTAATAAAGTTCTAAATAAATAAATATTATTTCACCGCAATTCTAAATTAAATTCTAAATATTCGAAACTTGCTGCAAAACGCTTGAGTAATTATTTTTTCGCCTCGTTAATACAGTACGTTTAATACAAAGAGCAGGTTTCATCCAAAAAATGAAATAAAATGTAACGAAAAAGTATTCTACTGTTGTACAATATATCTATTTATTGTCAGTCTGGATAATATTTTATGAAACGAGCTCTTTCCATCCGTTGTGACAAGAAGAATTATTCAGTTAACAGTTATGTGGAAAGGATACGCTTTTCAAATATTGGCGCCATTTTTATAACGGTCGCAATTGCAAACTGCACTACGGTCGCGCGAATTGTAGTCGTGAATCTCTCACTCCCACCACTCTGTAAACCGTGATTTTTCCACGAAATACTCGCATTTTCAGTACGAACACCGCGTTTTGATGCGAAATGCTTCGAGGCTGATCAAAACCTGACGATGTAACTCCAATTTTTATGCGAAATTCGAAAAATTTTCACGATTTAAAGTAGAAAGATACGCACGACCTGTGCGATTGTGAAACGGAGTATACGTACCGTGTGTATCTATGCCGGTTATGTCGTCGCATACGAATATGTTGGACGTCCTAGTATACATGAAACGACACACATATACACACACGCGTGCCATTCAAACGGAAGCGGAACTTTATTCGGTCTAAGAATATTGGCAGGAGGTAAAGGAAACACGCCTCACGCGCGATCAAGAATTCTAACCTGCCCGTCGGAATCGTTGTCTGTCGAACTATCAATAACTGGAACTGATTGGAACTGTCCATCCCGTGTGGGAATAATATTTGCCCGAGGCGCATTTCGTGGCTCGAAACGACTTCCGAGAATCGGAGACGAAAGCCTGCAAGGCGAATAGAAACAGTAAACGAAACACTCACGTTGTTGTTGATAAGAAGTGTAACCGGTGTGCCCCGTCTCCGTGCCGCAGGATACGCTGAATCGTTGTTTCCCTGTCTGCTGTTCCTCAATACACTGTTTCCTTGCGTCAAGGATACAAAGCTGTCACACGCGTAACGTGAGGCCTCGCGACATGACACCGCACAAAGATCACTGACGAATTAGCTACGAACGATTCACGATCAGTGTAGTTCCGTTCCCCGTAAATCTAAGTTGAGCGTGCTGCCACGGTTTTCGCGCGTTACGACGTACGAACGTGGGTACGGCCAATCGACGAAGGCAATGCGTACCCCTCGCGACCCCGTGACGAACTGAGGTTAGTGCTGGCGGCACAGCGCCACCGTGACCCGTGGAGACACCGTAAACTAAACTCGCACCCGTATATACAGCTCGCCGTGGGCCCGCACACGCGACGAGAAAGTACGAAAGGGCTATGTTCGAAGTTCGGCAAAGTTGCTCGCTTTTCGCATTTTCATTTCACGCGACGCGATTTATCCTGTCGTTGGAGTGTCCGTCGACTTTGTTGCCTGCGTGATAGCTGCTTCAAACACTTGGAGGCGATCGACGTCCTGGGACAAACTGATCGAGCGACGAACTGTCGATGCAGCTCCAGCTTACACCTGTGAGTTTAAATAATTCTTTTCCAAATATTATTTTGGTGAATAAAATTTTCGACGATATTTGAGAACGTGCAATGAATATGTTTTTGAATAATGTCATCGATATGTGCAAGCTTTATATATATAGGTTATATAGAAAACGTGCCGCCATTAGACGTAAGGATTATCGATATGACGATTGATCGATATGACGTCATGTACGTATATAAATGGCGGCGAGGGATGAGAATTCAAATCTGTTTTCAGACTCATCTAAGATATTCAATACTATAATATTGATATACTATAATATTGATTGTATCTGAATCATTATTCGAGCTTGCACTATAATTCTTTAAGCAGTTATACATGATAATATAATAATAAAAGAGAAACCGATAGAAGGAAGATTTGCTTGTACGAAACCTAAAAAACAAACAGTTTCTATATTTCGTGTAATAAAACGTTTCCGTTTCACACGTCTGAATCGATAATTTTTATACTTATGTTTTTCCCATATTTGTTAAAACTTTGCACAATCGTACTGCTTGCTGTACAAAAATCATTCTAAAAGACGTTTATCCTAGAAGAATTGTACAATTTTCGCGGATTTGAAAATATCAAATTCGCTGTACTTGCAACGTACGATATCGGCCATTTTCTCTTTCTTCTATTTGTTATCTTTCGCAACATTAAACGATATATTTTCCACGGAATATGATATATTTACGATTGACCGTGATTATTTTTGGTTCCATCTTTGTTTTTCCTCTCCGTTGAATTTTTGTCATTTCGAATGAATTTGAGTTACCGTTTCGCTTCGCTGCTACTCCGTTTCCATGACTGTAACTTCGTATATTAGAAACTACGTCACACGTACAATTCCTTCTTGCGTGCGTTTTACGATTCACGGTAGACCCCGAGGTCTGATTCGGTTCGTCTGGCGCGACGAATGTCAAACGTCGACGCGAACATTCAGCGGCTCTGCAGAGGAACGAACGGAGCGTATAAGAGGATTTCTTTCAAAAATGTATCCTTAGGGCAGCTCGTGTAACAGATGTTTTGACATATTAAAATGAGGAAATACCAGATATGAGTAAAATTTATTTCGTATTCACTTTAATATACGTACATTGTTAAAAGACATCACTAGTTTTTAAACTCACTCTTACTTCTTTCGTACTAAAATACCTACAGGGAAATTAATTTGATCTTTGTCTCGAGACAAAAGTGTTGCAGGAAAGTATTTATTTCCAGTGTCATCTGTGTATTCTTAATACAATAACGAATCTTTTAATGTTTCAAGCAAAGTACTCGCGTGTTGCAATATTTACGTAATTTTTATTTGAAACTTGAAGTGAGAGTCATTTCTGCTTACGTGTTATCATAGAAAATTTTTCAACTTCTGCAATTGCTAGTAGTAAGTAAAACAAGTTTCTACTTAAACTTCATTTCGTTAGTTTATCTGCCCAAGTATTCGCAGTCTATTAATGAAGTAACTGCACTCGTTCTCCTTTAATATCTGTTCAAACGCTTTAAATATCTCGCTTTGAATAAAATTTTTTTAACACGATTTATTATAAAAATTCTCGCGATTCAAGAAGGTGTAAAATCAAATTCTGGTATTCAGCAGCAATTGTTCACGCTTCTGATTGTACGTTCGGCTCTGAAATGTCGGCGAGCGTCGCGGCAATGTGATTGTGAACAATATTGCATGTCCATGAATCAAGCGTACCCATTCGAGATATTGCTCCCTATTGCCTTGTGTATGATAATGCATGCCGATAGTACGAAATCACTTCAGAGAATCAATCAGCAGACGTGTCGCGAGCATCTGAACATAAGGCGTACTTGTATAACGCAAACAATCTTGCGTGCGACATGTGTACGGGCCCGTATGTATTCACAAAGCCTTGTTGGAACACTTCAGTCGTACGCTGACCTCGCCACGTATAAACCTCTAATCCCATTTAACTCGACGAGCTGTCGTTTTTTAACAGTTTCTCCAACTCGTTCTCAGAAGTATTTCCTTATTGCCTCCTTCTCGTTTCGAATCAACAGTCTACTACTTACTCTACATACGGCATGTATACGTCTCGTAAATGTCGCAAGATCGTAAATTAATTCGACTCTCTCGATTTAATACCGTGTTACGTACTTTTCATTCGATCGTACGTTCGCGATACTCGAGAACTGGGCGAAATGATAATTTCACGAGTATCAGCGACGCTGCGAATAAGCTGTTACGGGGCAACTTTCGTTCTTCGCGGTTGATGCAATCGAAACTGTAGAATAAGATTATCCACAGAGTAATTTCTCGCTGATAAGTGGCTGGAGAGTTCAGCTTATCCGGCTAAAAAGAAAAGTCGGAATTGTTTCTACGAAGTACGCCGTCATTACACTCCTTCCTTTCTTTCCGGGGGCTTAGATTTAGTGGCGCGCGGAAATAAACGCTCTCGGTGTAGCGAACAACAAGAATCATTTTTTACGGCAGTGGCAGACTTATTCGGGCGGAGAAAGGAGCCTGGGTGCTTTTATATTTCTGCTCAAATTGTATGCTATTAATTAGAAAGGCGATAACGGTGTATAACCTCGGCAACCTGTGTACCGTGTGGATTTACTTAACGTTGCGGAGAAAATTATTTTCACGAATTATTAACTCGTTAGCGATAACAATTCGAAGATGAAATTTCGCTGCTGCAATTTGTTGAAATCTTTTGCTATAAACAGGATTATCCCACGTTTTTGCTTCTCCACGTTTCTACTTCTGATGACACAATTTTTAGTAACTCACGTCGAGAAATAAAACGGAGACGCGACGTGCATTAAAAGTTTCTGCTGCAAAGTTATAATTCAGTAGGATTTACGTCAATGCATTAACAACGGCTGAAGATACGCGTCAGGGTATTATCACTGTGTATGAAAATACCGTTTCCGAGATTTCAGATAATGTACAGCATTATTCATAATCTGGCAGCAAAAGTATTTAAATATCATCAGTTATCGATGCGAATATAATCTGGGAATTGCAGATATTTTGATGTTGCTGCTGTTAAATTACATTTTCACAGGAGTCGTTCGCTTTCGTCATACGGGGCAACGTTTCGATAGTATTCAGTTTTTAAAACAATAAATAAAGGCGGTGTCCGTACGTTATCGTACTTATCGACGCGAAAGCACGCAAGTTTGACGATCCGCGGAGTATTTTAGTTCTCAGCGTCGTTCCGGTTTCTCCGCTGCAGCGTGCCGTGCCAATTTCTCATGCCGCGATAAATTGGACAATAAAAATTAATCCCTTTCTAGAAATTTGAATTCGGAAAAAACGGAAGTCATTAATCATCCAAGGTGCATTGTTCCTTTGCGCCCGGGTGAAACTTATCGCGCTTTAAAATCGTAGAGTTTCAAAGGTGGGCCGGTACGCGTTCGATATTTTGTTATGCCATTAATAACCACTGTCTCGCTTCTCGGTAACAGGCTTTCTCAATTAATCTATGTTACGAGTGTACCGAATGGCGAGGGGGAATGTAAAAGCTCGAAAATTAATATTAACGCGTCGGCCAGAGAAAGCGACGTATCTGCAGACTGCAAATCGATATTTTACATAACCGATGTCAATGGCTAATGAAAACGTCGAATAATCCGATACCGATGTAGATATCCCACGTACTGCCGCGCTAACCAGCAGATTTTATTTTTGTGTCATATACTTATATTCCATGAGCTGTTTCCGCTGACTGTAGACGTTGGGTCAACAAATTGCCTTTGCAACCTTCGTCCCCGCGAATTCAGCACAGATCCGATCAAATTTAATCGGATACTCGTCTCTAGGACTGTGTGCGTACAATCCTTCTTGCCACTACGACTGGCCGTCCGTTAATTTCTACGAACAACAGTACGAAGGCACGGCTAATACTTGAAACTCGATTTCGCGTGGAAACGAAGTTTAAATAGATAATGCTGCCAACCGCGGAGATAGTTTAAAATCTCAAACATATGCTCCATTATTACTGCGTGTTCGACAGTGACGATGCGTCCATTAAATGGTAGTTATTTATCGGATTGAATTAATAAAATAACGGGCGCATTGAAACATCGGAACAGACCGTCGTGCTGAAAGAGAGAGAGAGAGAGAGGGGGGATGGGATAAAGCTGGACGGGATGGAGAATCAGATTGTTCACTGCTATTGAACGTGTAGTCGTCGATTCAACGATCCCTTGACAATGCACTCTTTCCCCGAGAATCAAATCTTCGCACGCATCAAATCTTCATACATTAATTCCCCGCTTCGGTCTTTGCATACAATTATCGAAATGTCATTAGCGTCTAATAGCCATTTTCGATTATTAATTCTGTATGAGAATCCTTTAATAGGTAAATCCATCCGGAGCTTTGCGATCGAAGCGTCATAAGCGACGTTCTCTTCGGCGTTCATGGAGCCAATATATTCCAGGTAGGATCGATGCGTGCTCACACTGACGGAGTCGAAAGTAACATGAATTAATCGTAACCAATCCCGGTCCATTTGCTACGCCACAGAGATTCTACCATCTCTGACGATTATGGCGAGCGTGCTCTATTCCTCTTCTTCGGATAGGTGTTGGTTGAAATTCCCGACCGAATCGCGGCGACGAAACGCCTCTCTCTCACCACCGCTTACTTTTCGTTTCGGGCGGGCCGTCGGGCCTAGCCGTTAGCTAGGTCTGGCCGATTCTGGCCGATTTACAGTGGCCATTGCCGCATAAGTAATAACGTCGCGATATGAACGCGAAATACCTCGCGGCGGGCAGCTACAGGCAGAGTGAGCCGCGGTGAGGGTTGACCTGGCAGCCGGATCGATCCACTCTACGTAGAACCTAGCCTCCTCTTTCACGTTTGTACCCCTGCGCCGCGCCTGCTTGCGCTGATGCCAGCCACAAGGTATCCACGTTTTACTTCTCGACATTTCGTCTATCCCAGCCAAAATCCCACGCCAGATATTTAGGCCAAATATTTCTATTATGTCGATACGATCGCGTGTCCCGGAAAGGCACACAGAGAGGGAACGCCGTTTGCTCTTTTACTCGACGTTGTGAATTTCGATCGGGCTTCGTAGATACGGGGTTAGCGTAGCGGAGAATGGCCGTCGAATTTACATGGCAAAGTTTCCTGCGTGAAAAATTTTCAAATCGATTTAGGAAGTTCCGCCGGACTCGACGGCGAGTAGAACAAAAGTTTCCGCGCTCGTATGAAATTTTCAAGATTGAAAGGAATCGATGTTGCCCGTACTATCCGACCATCTGACAAGTATCGCGCTTTAAAATAAGAATTCGATATCGGGCCCGTTCGCGAAAAAGATCCAATGAAATTTCCTGTTTCTTTCCCTTCTTTTTGTTCTTTTCGCGAGATAGAAGGGTGACGTAGCTCTTGATTAGCGACGGACGATCCCGTGGTTGGATAATTCGTTGCTGTTTGGCCGATAGTCAAGATTGTACATTCTGTCCATCCGCAAGCGCCGTTCCAGATATTCTGGCCAAACATTCCAATTAGCTGGACCGACTGCCACTGGACCGCAGAAAAGGATCGAATTCCTTATGCGGTGGATCCGTGGGCCACAGGCTCGGAGAAATCGTGACACGATAAGACAGAGGGATTCGGAGATACACGTCGACGAGTGTTATTTCGTGAATTCCTCACGGCGAACGGAACAGGGAAGGAAAAACTGCTCGACCTCGTTCGGGGCATTTGCGACTCGCGCGCGGAGTCACCCAGGGACGGAACAAAATTAAAAAGAAAAAAAAAGAAAAAGAAAGGAGAAGACAGAGAGAAAGAGAGAGAGAGAAAAAACCGCGGGGAAAAGGTTAAAGCGCCGATCAAAGAGCCATGGTTATCGGATTAAACTTAAATTAGATTGCAAGGGAACGAGGGTAAATCATTTCTACAACAAGTTGGAAACAAGCGGCTGTAACTAGAATTCATTACGGCCACTTGACAGATATAAACGGTACGCTGGCATTGCTTGGCCCCGAAAGAAACGTTCGTCAAGGTGTATCGACTCGGGTCGTGTAATACGTAGTCGTGACCGACTTCCGAACACCGGTCCACGACGTTCGCGTCCGCGTCCCTCGCGATCCCACCGATTCGCAAACACCGACGAATCGCCAGTTCCTTTCAGACTCGTTGATTCCACGTTAACTGGAAGATGTTTAAACGGCAGCTTCAATTAGCGCGTTCTCTGCTCGCCGGTTGTAATTGTGATTCCTTTGACGGCCAGTTTTACTAGGTCGGGTAGTACAATTTCGGACCGGGCGGATCTTTCGGCACGAAGGAGAGGAGAGATTCTCTTAAGTACCGGAACTACTTTAGGATCCAAACTCCTGCCGGCTTCTGAATTGTTTAACGTCTGGAAGCAGAAACCCGACCTACATTCGTGCCTGTATTAAATATAGAGTGCGCCCTTCCGTGTCTAAGAGTGCCGGCTGTGAGAATGTGTCGCTCACCGTTGTATCAGCGCTCAGGTTACACACATAACCTGTCTATTATTGCTCACTTTGCGCGGGTTACGTGTCTCCTGAGCTGAGATTCAGCTCAACCGGTATCGGCAGGTTATTTCTGAAAGGGTGGTTTCGCAGCCGCGTTTCGACGATGAAGGGCTTTAGATCCGCATTACCATCGCACCAGTCCTACGATTACTGTATCTGGCTATGACTATAGCGTCCGCATAATGGTCGGCAGATGGACGATCATGCCTTGTTACCGGACTACAATTAGCTGAATGTCAATAGTACGTGACGTTGCGGTTACTCCGTTAATCTTCTATGCTTTGGTATACTTTTCAATATCGCGTCTCTACCAAGGCAGCCAACGGTTTACAAACGATTGTCGCCGCGATTATGCATTAAATTAATAACGTTTCGGCGAATTGGCCGCAAAGCGACGCCGCAATCTAGTTACAGCCGACGCGAGCCCCGGATTCCGGTCAATTTCGTTACACGGAAACATAAATAACGTTGCCGAACGAAATCACGGTCGTGCGCCCCGCGTGCGCCGGCGTATTTAAACGGTCGGTGCTTAGCGTTTTGGAAAATCGCCAACGTTCACCGTGCACCGAAGTAATTTTCTTAACGCCACGCGGTGTCTCGTAATATCGAGTAAATTCTGATTCGAGCACCGACCTCCCGGCTTTTAATCACATAATTGAATAACGTAACTGCGTGACGCGGCCGGATAGTTTCGTCGGGGCTGTTAATTAAAACCTAGTCCTGTATATATTAATTATACGGCACCCCTTACGACTTTCTTTCGCGCTTCGTCGAACCGAACGGGAAAGCAGGGAGTGGAGGGGGCGGTGGAAAGACGTCTGAAGGAGGGAAACCGAGACCGAGTCAGACAACGGCGAGACGAGATAGACGACGAAGGCTCCGTGCGGACTTTACCCAGTAATATTTCGAAGGGTTTTCCTCCCGGTGGGATCACGGCTGACGCTCGAGAGAGAGAGAGAGAGAGAGAGAGAGAGAGAGAGAGGCAAAGGAACGATCCATCGGTTCACACAACAGGCGTCGAAAAGGGACGTCTGTTGTTTCGCGCTTGGCGCATCCTTAAAGCCTCGTGTATCCTGCCACGGCACGAGCTGCCACCGACTAAGGTGCCGCGAAACGACGAGGTGTTCCCCGATGTAGCGGGCGTAGCAGGGTGAGAGACGTACACAACAAGGGGTCGGAACATTACACCCACCCCGTCCCTGCCTCCTGTGTGGTGTAAGCGCTGTTTATGGAGACCGCAGGCGGCATCTCCCGTCGAGCTTAGCGTTACTACTGCGCCCAACCAGCCTCAGTTACGAGCGAAGGGATTTTCTGCCGGATGAGGATACCATCTCCGACAGCAGCGCCGGCTTCTCTGACACCCCCTTTCGCGTCCGGATCCTCGGTTTAATGTAGAAAAATAAGCTCGTTCGACGCGCGCATCGTGCACGCTGCGTACACGCGAGAATATACACCCGCGCCGCTTTACAATGAATTCGAAATGCCTGCCGCATTTCCCCTACGCGCTGTTTTCAATCGAAACGCGTTACGAGTCCTACCAGTCTCTGTTACGTTTTTTTTCATCCTCGTCGATAAGCTACCCCTATACAGGGTTATACGAGAGACAAGAGCGTATGTCTGCGTCTTTGAGAGTTATCTCGGCAAAGGAGCGAGTTATGGGTGCCGCGAAATGGTGAAATCGCAGGGAATGCCGTGTACGTGTACGTTTCGATCGATACGGCGGAAAGGAGTGACACGGGACAGGGAGCCGAGGTTTGAAATTCGTAGCGTTCTGAAAAAATTATCGAGGCATTCGCGGACCGGTCGGGGCCATTGTGCTCCGTGACGTTTACGTACGAGTATGCTCGAAACGGAATGGTTGCATTACGCTGAATGCGTGCCCTTTACTCGACGACGTAATGCAACCATCTCGAAAACCACGGCCAGAGAAAAATGACGGGACAGGGGACGGAGGAGGCGTAACGAAGAAATGGAAAAACTGGGGAGCGGCGAGAGGTCATCGTGGAACGGATGACGACGACGAGAGGAGGACGGACGACGGTGGATTAAAACATTTTTATTCCTTCTTTGTTTCCACGTTCCTGGCTCAGCCGAGCCATCGCTTAAGAGGCATTGTTTCATGGCCACTCGCACAACTGAACCCGGGGTGGCCGGGGGCGTTATCGCACGGACTTCTCCTCGGCCCTCTGTTCTCCCCCTCTCTTTCTCTCTCGAGAAATTATTTTTCTCCACGGACAGGTGAGACGCGTACGGTGAGCGAGATTGGACAGACGTCGGTTCTCACGAAATACAAGCTACTTGATAGAAAATAAGGGAACGAGAAGAGATAGGAGGGATAGCGTGGCAGGGCCGCATACCGGAAATATACAGCTACCCAAAGGAAACAAATTTCCCTTTGACCGGTCGAGAGATGCCCGCCGTCTGCGAGCAGAGTATTTACGAAATATTTTCGCCATCCCCTCCCCCTCCCAGCGCCGTCCCCCGTCTTTCCGTTTCATTTGCCATCGTGAAAACAAATTCAGCTTTTTAAGACACGGTTCCCGGAGGGGAGTAAATATCGCCGCGATATTTACTCCAATTAGTGGCTCTTGTTGGACTTACTACTTTTCGCGCATCCGAAGCCGACGACTGACTCTTCTTAAATCGTCCCGCGACCGAGTTCAAAAGCTCGACCGGAGGTTTTCAAGCTCGGTCACCCACCGAGGTAGATTAAAAGCTGCACGCGAAAGCTTTCTGCCATCTCCGTCTGCTCCTTCTGTGTGTGTGTGTGTGTGTGTCTCTATCTCTATCTCTCTCTCTTTCTTTCTCGACAACGTCCCCTCTGGTGCCGTTTTCCTTCTTTTTTTCTCTCTTCGTCTTCTTTTTTTTTTTATTTTTTTTATTTCCTTTTTTGTTTCGTTGGCCGCGATATCTAACTGTAGGTAAGAGGCCTTTGAAGTCCCTCACTTTTGCAACTTGTAATTCTTTCATTAACGTACTTTGCTCTCCGTATTTTCACGGTTGCGGCGGAGTAAAACCGTAGAAACCACCGCCACCACTAGTTGCCGTGGACACCGATGTTTCTTCCTCGTTTATCCGTACACAGATGGAAAATCTTTAAACCACCCGTTCCTTCTGTTCCTTTCTGTGAGAATCCATTTCGATAGTTTCTACTCGTCGCTCGTTTCCTCGATCCTCCGACATTGACTCGACTCGTGAGCAAAATCTTTCAGATTCGGCGAGTCGTTCGGTCCCTGACGATGCTACGTAGAAAAAGAGGAATTAGTATATTTTAGGTGGCGCAGTGGTGCTCAGGTTGTGTAGAGGCACGAATTTCTGCCCGTCGGTGTTGAACAGTGGGGGTGAATAGGTGGTGGCTGGTGGGCTCAGGTGTTTCCACCGGCATAGCGAGGCAAAGTGGTATGGTCGATATGACTGAAACTACCCCTGGTGTCCCTCTTCGATCCCCTCTGTCAGACGTACCTCCCTTTTCTATCTATCTCGCGCTCTCTTTCTCTCTCTCTCTCTCACCATTCTTCGCACAAGCCGTTCTTTCAGTCGTTTCCCTTCATCCACCTTTCTGTCGTTACCGCGCCGTAACCAACTGGTATTTACGAAACGTGTCCGCCGATTGATAATATTTAATCACATCGAATATTGACGACGTTTCGGGTTTCGTACGCCGGCTACTTTGAATTACTTGCCAGCTTCCCTCGTGTGTGTGTGTGTGTGTGTGTGTGTGTGTTGGCTAACAAGGAAACAACGTGGCGCAAGACAGAGGCTTCTCGTTAAAAGCCGCGAGCTCGGCCTACCCTCCGAGACGAGGTCGAGGAGAAGAAAAAGCATCGTGTTTGAATCGAACCGCGGGTATAATCAATTTTTCTCAAAGTACCTTTTCATTCGCGCGATCGGCCTCGGCCAGCTGGAAGTAATTTCATTTGCGGAGGAATCGGTGTAATTTTCATACGGTGGTGTGGATGAACAGTGAAAGGGAGAGGGCGGGGGGGGGAGGAGAGGCACGGAAGGGGGTGATGTTTGACGTGCCGTTTGTACAGCGAAATCGTACGAACGAAGGGCGGTGAAAGAGGGCGGGAATTAACTTTACAGTCAGTGCACTTTTGTTCAGTCTGGCTGAATGAGGTTTATTGATTGAAGTCGATTGTTGGCTCACGCGAAAACGTTCGAACGTGGCCGCATTTCCGCTATGAAATTCTATGAATTTCGTAGAAACCAAGGAGTGGGAGGAGGGGTGGGGGAGGGGGTTGAAAACTCGCGGCTCGTCGGCTAGCACGGAAGCTGAATCTCGCCGTTTCGGTGTAACGCCGGTTTCGAGTCCCGGCTCATCGAATAGCCCGGCATAACGATAAACTGAAATTGTAACTTTTCTACGGGGGAGGAGGACCGTATTAATCTAATAATCCCAAATAATTCGATATAATCTGCGGCTGTCTGTCAGTTAACTTTCGAGACGGTGCCGGGAACAAGAGTGCTAATTAAATGATTCGATTAGAGCCGCGGAAAATTAAGATTCGTCGTAGAAAAGCGGAGATTGAAAATAAGCCCCGGTTGCCGCTTTATCGTTTGAATTTTAATCGACACGGAATTGTTTTATTCGCGACGATGTGTTCAATTTTTTGTTCTCCTTCTTTTTCAATCGCGTGCTTCGTTTCGTTCTTGCGTCCCTTGTTTTTCTGTTTTAAATATACGTGCATGTTTGTCTTCCAATTAAACGAAGTTTGCACGTGGTATGTACAAATGCGGGTCGAAATTAATCGAATTTTCATTTCCGTTTGCACGTGACGTTTGAACGCGTGTAGTAACGCATAGTGTAAGCGTGTAATTAAATAAAATCCCTTCCCGTATAATGTACAAACGTAAACGATCTTGTCGGCGATAAAAAGAACGCTTATTAGTCGCACGTGCACGGCTTCTTTCTGCATGAGTGTCCTCCACCCCTTCGAACGGGGTAGACATTTACGGTTGATATTGCGTACCCGTATAAATAATGACTTTGCAGTCAGCGCGACAAATAGTAATTAGCTTCGTGCGCGTGGACGGAACGCCGAGAGAAGGAGAAGGGTTAGGCAAAAATATATTTTACCCTGAAACGCGTGACCTTTCTCTTACATACACGCGCAGACACTCTAAAACATTTCTGTACAGATTCGTGAACGCTTGCCGATCTCGTTAGGAAATATTCGAAACGTTCTCGTTTGCACGAGATAAATAATTTCGAATTCGAATTGAAGGAACGTGAATGTACGAAAATCGTCCGCCACGAATATCTGCTGTGCCGCGTGGTTCAGATTTTTCCCCTGGTGATAAACGACGGACGAAAGGTCGTCGAAGGCTTCAAATTAAATTAAGGCGTGGATTGAAACCGAGCTAGAAATAATATCGATCGGACGATCGTTCGTGTAACGAAATCGACGGCACGGGCAGCGTGAATAGCGGTAAATAACGCCTCATGACTGATGGCCGCGGAATGAAAACGCAGAATTCGAGTCGGTAACGTAACGAATCGAGAAATTAGACGAGTGGCCCGGTCCCCGATCTAATCCCGGTGATTGCGGATCGAACCGAACGCTCGGGACGTCGTTGGGCGTGAAACCACTTACGCGCAACGTAACTCAGAGAGGATTTCATAAATCAGCCAGCATCGTGATGCGCGGCCAAAGAAGCCGCTTGTTCCGCTTGTAAAGACACCCGGGAGGATGAAAAATGAAATGAAAGTATACAAAAGAAAAATCCTGGACTCTGTCCACGTCGCGCTATCTCTGGACTTTGGCTGGCGACGTGCTGGACAATTCGAGAGCGACTTTAATATGCACCCGAGAAATTGAATTCTCTCTCCTGGTTTCTCTCGTCGTCGTCGTCGTCGTCGTCTCCTTTCTCTTTCCTGTTTCCTCGTCAAAGAAGCGGTTTCATCGCGAGAGGTGGAACGCAGGTGCGGCGAGATCTGTAATATGGGCTTAAGAACACTCGGTGATATTGACGGATATGATCGCTCGGCGAAGGGAAATGCCTGGCTGCTGCACTACCCTCGACTACTGCTCCGACACTACCACCCCTCGACCATCACTCGACGCCACCTCTCCAAACCATCCCTCGGCACTGTCGTCATCCCGTGGTCCGATGCAATCGTGTATATATAGTTCGCAACAGAGTGACTCACGGTGTTGCACGTCTCGCAGTGGGTGTTTTTCTCATTCGGTGCGATCATAAAGTCTTATTCTTGCGGCTTAGCGCTTACGCGCGATCGGCGGGGGTCGCACGCGCTGCGCGAGGGGTGAGTTTATCCGATGACCGTGTAATCCATTATTGCCTCTGCCACTTTCGATGACGTGTACCGCAGGAATGTCAAATTAATCTCACGGCCGCTTCTAATATCGCGCTGCCGAGCCACTCGTAAAACATACAGGGGTGTCAGCGGGGTGATTCGATAATCCGTTTCCTCCATACGGTGTTCTGTTTACTCGTGGAAACGAAATCTGTCGGAGTCTTCTTGGTAAGAGAGAGAGAGAGAGAGAGAGAGAAAGAGAGAGTCCGTATAAGGACATTGGCATGGGCGAACTTTCAACTCGGATATATTATTTTATCATTTAATTAAACGAAAGCTCTGGGAAAGTCTTTTGACGGAACGTCCGTTTCCCTCCAACTTGCCGGGAACGTTTCCGCGACTCGCCAGCCGGTAAGTAGAATTTGCTCTCAAATAATTTCCAGACTTTTTGCAAACACTTTATTCGGTCCTCGGCTACCCGAAGCCCGGGACACACCAAAGTCTGGCCTCCACCTCCTCTTCGAGTAGGCATTGTATTTTTAAATTTAACTTCTGAAAATCGCATCGCTTTATGCCGTCGCCGGCAGTCAGCTACATAACGTAAATATGAAATATTCATCGGAACCGACGGTTGCATACGTAGCAGCGTGGGCTCGGCGTGGAAGAAACAGGAAAAGTTACGATTGTTTTAGCAGCCGCCACGGAGAATAGGGTCAAAGTAATGCAAAGGATTAGAATACCTTACTTACGGAGTAAGAAGAAGGAGAAAAAAAAAGAAAGAAAGAAAAGAAAAGAGCACGAAGAAAATTCTACCACTTTGTCCACCAAATAAATAACTGCGATATCGAGAGTGTCGTCGATATCGACGTCGCGAGCTACGAGCTTGAATAGTTGATCCCTTTCTTTCGCTACAAGCCGGAAGAACTACAACTTTTTCATAACCTTCGCGCTAAGTACTTCCGTGTTGTCTCGCCGGCCTGATGAATAATAAACTACCTTTCGCCTGTTTCCCAGCTCTAGGAAAACCACGTAGAGCTGGCTCGTTCAATTTTCAGCCTGGCGTTAGAAGTTCGCGGAAGCGTGCAGCCAGATGGCATCGTGACTCGTGATGGCTCGCGAGATGTCTCGAAGATGACCGATCCGGTGCTATCGCCGAACAAATCGAAGATACATGGCGAAACATTAGGGAACTTGGACGTTGGCCGGGATGGATCTTCCTAAACAGAATTGCAGATACTCCAGTCAGTCGTGGAATTACGCTTCTCGTTTCGAAATGGCCGACACGGAGGGACAAAGTTTCGTCTTCCCGTTGCGCTACACGCGGATCCTCCTATTTCAACACGTACACACACACACACACACACACACACACACACACACACACACACACACACATACATAGTGCGTACATATTCCTAGAGTGTCCTGATCCGGAAGGGTAAACTTCGTTCTCCAGTGCCATATGCCGTATATAGCCCGTGTGTTCCGGAGGCGCTCGTTACTTTCTCGTTTACTGCTCTTGATAAAGTAAGTCCGGCGTTTCAGGACGCGCGCAGCACTTTCCGCGCTGGTTGGCCTCTCGTCTACCTGAAAGCCGAATTCTCGGGGCTTCTTGCTACTTAGCAGACCTAAATCCCCGCGATCCGTTAAGACCGGACAGAGGCAACCGGCTTTGACAGTTATCGGTAAGAAGCGTCCAAGACGAACGACTTCGTTAGACTTCTTCCCGCGTTCACGTCTGATTTTTGACGTTGGTTCGAGGACTCGTGACCTTGTCGGTGGATTACCCTAGACTCGGGACAACGTCGATATCCCCCTCGAGAGATCGAGAGGATCGTCAGCGCGCGGCGCCGTCTCGTTTCGCAGAATTTATTCGCAAACCGCGAATAAAACGGTCGCGCGATGTACGGCCGACGCTGGAAAACAGCCAAGCTGCTTGTAACTTCGCGCCTGTTTATGTACAGGGTGGGCCGGAATTCGTAGTACAAGCGAGCGGGGCGTGATTCTATGTCAAAAAATAGGAAAAAAATTGTTGGTACAACAATTTTTTTTATCTGGTAGCTCGGTTTTCGAGGAAATCGACCTTAAAGTTTGTTCATCTCTGAGTTTCTACGCAATGAATTGCCTTCGTTGTTAGCTACCGTAAGCAGTATGATTTTCCAACATGACGGTGCTCCGCAACATTACACGAGGGAAGTTAAAATTTTTTTAAATTGAACGTACTCGCGCTGGATCGGCCTCGTGATGATAAGGTACGTTGGCCACCTCCGGACCTCACGTCTCTAGATTTCTTTTTTTATCAAAGAAACGAGTTTATAAAGACAGTATTTCAAATATTACACATTTGAAGCAAAAGATTATGGAGGAATTCGTGAAATTCAGAAAACGATATTTGAACAGCTGACATTCTGTTCAGATATCATTAATTCGTCGAGCAAGCTTATATATGCAGCAACGCATACCACTGTATTGTAGCATTGCAATAGAAAGTAGTAACAAGGAATAAAAAATTAATTATCAGTAGGAACACTTTATACCGCTTTAATCGCACATTAAATAATGTTTGTAAACACTATCTCGGCGGTAGAGGAATAGACAACTAAATCGTTCACAAACGAACTTTAAAGTCGATTTCCTCGAAAACCTAGCCCCCAGATTAAAAGAAATGTTATACCAAATTTTTTTATATCTTATTTTTTGACGTAGAACCACTCCCCTGCTCGTTTGTACTACGAATTCCAGCCCACCCTGTATATATCCGTTGGCTATGTCTGCTTGGAGATAATTTTTCACTCGTTTCGTGCGCGCCGCAGCTCGCGCGAACTTGATGCACGATTTGGAACGGAAGTTCACGAGAACTTCCGTAGGAACGCCGC
This sequence comes from Tetragonisca angustula, assembly GCA_036937485.2. Taxonomy (NCBI): domain Eukaryota; kingdom Metazoa; phylum Arthropoda; class Insecta; order Hymenoptera; family Apidae; genus Tetragonisca; species Tetragonisca angustula. The sequence continues at coordinate 646,299 of JAWNGG020000012.1, read as the reverse complement.
CCGATGGATGATTATGGATGCCGCGATCGGGCGACACCGGCGTTGCCATCTGGCTCATATTAAATCGAGTATTGTGGCTGTTCTGAGGAAATCGATCGTCCACGAAGTGGCAATCACACAGAGAGTGAGACTCGATCACGTGATTTCCCGTGGGTGCCGTCAACGACAAATGACCCAGCTGCCGTTTCACGGATGCTCCGCCGCCTTGGATCGCGCTGCGCCTCCGATGTTTTGGGACGGCGGCTCAACTCCCGCGGTACTTTTCCTTCGGTCGAAGGTCATTGGTAATGCTCGCTTTGTCGAGAAAAAAGAAAGAAAAAATGATCCGCAACTGAACCACAGCGCGAAAAAAAATCTCTCGCATCATTGTCCAATAATTTACCAAGTATGACAATGATTTTATTGCACAAATGGTTTTTGCAACCTTGGAACTAAGATTCGAAGCTCTTTCCTTTGCACGAAGTAATTTGTAAACGGCGTTTGTGTCGGAACTTTTGAAGAATGAATGCAAAAATGCACGAAATATTCGGAACACACTGCTTTCTGCAACAGTTGGCATGCGAAACAATTTCTTTTACTTCAGAATTTGTGCAAAGAATCGGCAAAAATCTGATAATTCGTAGTTATCAACATGAACGATTTGGTAGTTGATACCAGTTCAGTCTCGCGCAAGAAAGTGAATCGATAATCGTAGACGTCGTCTACCCTTTAAAATTCTCCGGTCGACGTTGGACTTGCGTTCAGCGCTTGTTCCATCCTAGTTATTCTGTACTCTGGTAAACATTGATGAAACAATTCATCGTATTTTTCAAACGAACGTAAACACTCTACGCAAAGTAAATATCGCCCGGCAGAGGGCGATACAAAAGCGAAAAGACGGGGGCAAAGGATCGTGAAACTGGTTTCCGCCAAAGAAACACAACATCGCGAAGGTTCAGTTGGTCGGACGCGGATCCACGGCGAATTAAATTCGAAGTATAAGGATAAAGTAGTCGGTTTCAGAGCGGTTTGTATCCGCAGAGCTTACCCGTCAGGTTGAATGCACGCGTAATAGACACATACCGTGTACGGCGACGCACACAGCAGGCTTCACGCAGGCTACACACAAACGCGTCCGGGTTTACCTAAGCATCCGAAACGTACAGCCCATCTGGGATATTACGCTCATTCCTTTCGATCTCCTCACCCTCCCGTCTCTCCAGCCCTTCGAGCGGAGGCTCGTCGCGGCGCAGAAAGATATTGCATAATGTCGGTGTATCGACAGGGACCCCGGACTTTTACCGAGATTTATTTCTCAATGCACCGCCGAACGATTCTCTGCGGGGATACGTGCGTGTGTGTTGTGTACGCGAAGCGAGCACGCGGAGCGTGGAAAAGAGAGTAGAAAGAGGGGTGGAAAGGGGTGGAGAATGAAGAGTTTGGAGGCTCGTGCATTCGGAAAGAAACAGAAGGGCAGAAGCCTCGCAGCCTGTCTCGATGGCCGCTCCGCGGGAACAAATCTTGCCCTCTTTCCCACCGATACACGTTACGTCTTTCTGAATATCGCCAGACAGAGCACGCGTGCTACCACGTTCACGCAGAGGGTTTCGCTAGAGAGATGGACACTTTGGTCCATCTTTTATCCGCGAGAGAAATGTAGCGGTCCCCCCCCCCCCCGTATGCACGTACACGTGGGTGTCAGATTCAGCTGTCAATCTCGTTTCAGGATTCACCTTATTAACGCGAAACGTCATGTCGCGGTTTTACGGTCTGGGTATTCGATTTTAAACGACGAGAAATACCCCCCGCTGATACGTGTACGTACACACGTTCGACGTGTGTATATACCAAGTGACGTTGTATCTTCTCTTCTCTCCTCTTTCTTTATCTTTTGTTTTTCAATCGGAAGCATGTGAACGAACAACGCGTGTTCGTGTATTTATACTCCTTCGAAACGGGCGTGTATTGTTACCTTATAAATAGGAGAGTATTTTTCTAACGCCTCCGGTACGATAAAAAGAAGATGTTGCGAGTAGGAGGAAGGTTTCCGGCGCGCCGCGGCATTCTTTCTTGGAAGAAGCTGCCGCCGTTGGAAGGAACGTGACGACATCCGCGATTTGTTTCCCTTCGATGAGTTCCTCCAGCTGGTCCTCGTCACGGCTTAAAAAACGTGCCCGCCCTTCGCTGTTCCTCCGTTGCCACGAGAATTGCGAGAGGTTGTTTGTACAACGTCATTGCCGATACAACTTCGTAGTATCCCCGGAATATATTTTGACGGATCGCAGATCTTTCAGCGTCTCGCGTCGCTCGTTACTTACAGTCGAAAAAAATTTCGAAATCTCGCCCTCAAACTCGAGGGGAATTTTTACACACGCTTGCAATGTATAATTAGACACAGGCAATTAAATATATCCGCTTCGCAACAGTTGCTGCGAAAGTCTGGCTATCAGATACTTTAATACAGAGCGAACTGCATGATGCACGATGCACTGTTTCTCAGGCGGCAATTAAAGTTACATAAAACGCGCGCACACCCGCCGGCCGCGATATCATTTATTACGTCGGGACGTCGTATCGGGACGTTTATGTGACGTATAATAGAAGAACGATGATGAATGATCCGTACCCGTTGCTCGAGCTTTGTTTAAATTCTAATGATCCGTCCTATAAATAACAGCACGCGCGCGATCCGTCGGCCATTGTCAGCGAAGACAATGATCGCCGGACGAGGAGCGCGGCGAGCGCGCAAGGCGATAGGTCAACGGGGCTCGTCCGATGGCGATCCGAATCTCGAGATCGGCCGAGTGCCAGCTGCGACAGCGGCTCGAATCAGATTTAATCCCGGGGTCGTACGTTGACTTGACAGCGGGTTCAATCGGAGAGGATCGGTCGGCACGGGGCACGGCTGTCGATCGAACTGTGAATATTACACGTGAACGTGCACTCTAATCTACGAACTTAAGTGCGCGTGATTAATGACGTCGCTGGATGCAATAGTCCCTGGGTTACTTCTATCCGTTCTCGTCATAATTACGGGAACATCATTAATAACCGGCGTTGCATGTGTTCTCTCCGTTATATATATATATATATATATATATATATATATATATAAATAATATATGTGTGTTTGTGTGTATGTATATATTCCGAATAATTTGCAATCGCATCGAGTTACGCAAATTGTTCGCCCATAGAGAATCTGATACGCGACGGTGGATTTTTCGCCTTTGGGCGTCGTGTACTACGGGCGCGCAGGTGAAATTGCCGAGCCTCCCCCCCCCCCTCTTCCCCACTCCACCATTGCGTGTATATCGGCGGGTTCTCTATTGATACAGATATCAGGAGGAAAATGTATTTATATTCGGCGCGCGGGATAGGAATGCGATACGCGAAAATTGGTAATGGACTTTCCGTGTTTTCTGCCGATCAAATTTTCGAATCGATTCGATTCAATTGCGATTCTGCCCCCTCTGCCTCTCCGCTGCCTTTCGCTCTACCGTCCCCTCCCCCCGCTATCGTCGCTTTTTGCGACGCACGATAGGAAGAAAGGCACGTCATTCGACAAAGTTGGCCGCGACGAGCGATAACAACCGCAAATCTAGGACGAGTCCGAATATTATATCGCCCCGCGCAAAACACACGGCGCACACATACACGCGCCACTCGACCAATTCTCGTTGACCGCAATCTCATAATTTCCCTGTCAAATCGCCGATATATATACTGCCGGCGATATTTTAATCGATGTACCCCGTGAGTTTCCCTAATGACCCGCCGTGATTCAAAAGCGGCCAGCACGTTGCCTACTAATCTTGTTAGCTCGATTGAATAATTCCGTCGCGGCGTGGCAAAAAGCAACTTATGAATGTTGGAAATTTCCTTCGTGACGGGGTATTAATCATGAAAATATTTCCTGCATTATGAAGTGAAAGCCAACGGGGATAGACATACGGAGTACGTATGAATTAAAAATCGACCATGGTTACCCGAAGCTATAGAAAGACGGTGGTTCGATCATCGGACGACCGTTTCGCCCCTTCGCGTCGAATAAAATATAATAGCCCCGTTTCATCCCCCACTCCGCCACCACCCTCTGCCTCCCACCCCGCCCGATTGATGTTATACAATATCAGCGACAAGATATTTCCGAATTTACATCCTACAGAGATATTTAAATAACAGCGTGGCTCGCGAATTTTCAACTATTTCATAAAAATACACGACCGGCTCGCTCGTGCTCGCCGATGTTCGCGATATGAAATGATATTTCCTACGTATTTCATAACCAGCGCGAAACAAGCGAGTATCGTTTTGTTTAAAAATCGTTTGATTTCATCTACTTGCAAAACGTGCGCCAGTATCGCGTGTCGGCGTGTACATTTCGGGGAGTACGCCGTCGCGACGGTCAGCGTGTTGATTTTATTTTATTTTCATCTCTTCTCGACATTTTCGATGTTTTCTTACAATTCTGATCCGAACCAACAAACAACGAGAAAAAGTCTGAAAAATTGAAAGGACAGGAAAGAGAACGAGTGAAACGAGTGAAGGGAAGAGAGAAATAACCGAGACGTTTGGTGGTTAGCGCGCGCGTCGCGCATCGCGTCGCGTCGCTTTTTGCCTCGCGACGACGGATTTCTGCCTCTCTGTTTAATGGCTGGAAGTAATAAACCGAGAAAGTAATCCTCTTTAACTGAATTGTTAAAGCAAATGGACGGCCCAGATTTTACAGACACTTTTCCCCCGGTATCCATCGCCGATTTAATATCTGGCTGGCTGGCGTGCACGCGCCTCAGGACCACCAACGGGGAAAAAACAAGTTTTTCACCGAATTTTACGGCCGATGAAACCGTATATCGGGAAAAAAATCCGCGACGAGGAGGAGCCCGCCCCGTAGCGTAGAAATTTTCGTTATTCATCGCGCACCGCCGCGAGTTTGAGGGCGGCCAGGCTACCGGAAATCACCCCCGGTTTATACCGCAACCGGATATATATCCGACCGAGCCTGTCCGTCAGGCGTCCGCAGCGGACCCCGCAACGCGGTACAGTCGTAAATAATGAGTACGCTTCGGTATTTGTTTATTCAGGGAGCACTCAACGCTGCCCTCCCCCTCCCTCCTCCCACGCCTTCGTCGACCAACGCCACCACCCTTTTCCAGCAACGGTGGTGAACTGCAACACGCTAGGTCGTCTCTATTATTTACGACACCACAATTAGCTAACCCGAAAGCATCTATCCTTCACACCTGACTAGCCTTAATAATTAAATTAACTGACGTACGCTGCGCGAACCGCGCCGAATCTTCCGTCAGCGACGACTTTTCTCTGACGGTCGTCAGGGGGTAACAGTGTGTTTTCTCGTGCACGCGAACACACACACACACACACACACACACACACACATATTCGCAAGGATAAATCGAGAAAATTAGTTAAAAATTCGAATTGTTCGGGAAGTTGTTTGGCTGGTGGTCGATGAGAGACTGAATTAAAATCCAGCCGGGACTATGATATTTTTTTCATGAGGCGAGGTATTCGAACCAACGATTTTATCAGGTGTACCCTCTGCTGTCCGTCACCGCCGTTCGGTACGAATCGATCCCGCGTTTCACATCGTCCCGCCGACGAATTATTTTCAATTTTCCTCCTGTATCCCGGCTAAATACAGCGTACACTCACTCTCCCCCTATTTTCTCTGTCCTCCTTCTCTTTCTCTAACCGTTTCGCTGCGCGTTTTTTCTTTTTTTTTTTTTTTTTTTATATATATTTATACGTGACACCGAAGACCGATAGTTTTCAATGAAAGAAAATTGGAAAAGAATCCCCAGCGTGGAACCGGCGGTGGTACGAGGGGCAGAAAGTCAGTGAATTCGTAGACGGGAATTTTCCGGCGGGAGTTCCCTCGCTGCGAAAAGTTTCGTCGCGTGATGGCAGAAGTTTCCGCTGCAACTGGTGCACCGCGGAATAATTGGTTCCACTCGGCGAGACGACGGCGCTGCGGACAATTACAGATACAGGACGGTCGATGAGCACCAACCGATTTTCGAGTGGGGGGGGATCTCTCTCGAAACGACGCGGGTTGACGCGTCAGGCCTGAAACCTCTCGATCTTCGTTGCCACTTTTCTTCTCGTTTCCTCTTCCCTCTTCATTCCTTCGTACGTCGACCCTTCGTTCCACGGTGGGGTTTACAACTTGTAACGCATAACGAGCGGGCACACGTCCGTGGTTCGACGAATGTTTTCCACCGTGTGTCGGCCGGTAACTACCGTCGTAACCCAGTCCCGTAAAACTGCGGCTCCATCTACTTGCATCCTCGCTGCACGCTCGCGCAACGTGCAAAATGTCATCCCTGGAAATTGTAGACGTTAAAGCGGAACGATGTTGCGGGAGGTCTGACGGAAGATTCGTTTCGTTTCGCTGATTGTCGGATTAAAAAGTATTATCGTGGAAAACGTCGACGGCGGACGAACGAGTCGCTGCTACCATCCGGCAATTTTTCGCACGCTACGTCACGCTGTGGCTCATGAAAGTATTGGAACGTTTAACGTGGAGAGGGGGAGAGAGGGGGGGGTGCACTTTATGCACGCGTTTTGACGCGTGTCGCACGAAATACACAATTTACGAACATTGCAATGAGAAACAACCAACGAATACATTTCTGAACAAAATTCCATTTCGACGTAATTTAATAGTAATATAGTTAATTCAACCTCTTGCCACGCACGTCGAGAATTTTTTTGTCCCAAAACTGTAACATTTTCTCAGTCTTACGTATATTCAAGTAAAACAAAATAGACAAAACAAATAATAAATCTATTACTTCTCAATGATTTCTATCATATGTGACATCATACCGACGAGTTCGAAAGGAAATCGACGAACTATTGTATGCGGATGTGGTCGTCAGCGCGAGTGGTTAACGTGACTTTGGACAAAGGAAAATTCAAAAGCAACCTGGAAACGTATATGGAAGTTATTATATATTTATTGCAAATATATAGAGAGCAAAAATTAGTTACATGTGACAAGTATGAAAAATGGTCCCGCTTGACATTCAATCTTATTAATATAATGAATAATTGGACTGTTTTAAATTCTGCGATCATTGCGAAATAATACCTGCATCTTCTATCATATTTGGACTTGTTTTCACCATGACAGTTCTCATTCTTCGCGATCAACAACTACGTAGCCATACCAGGATTCGTTCTTTCCTCCGCTCTTCCTCGTTTATTTTCTCCTTCGTTCTTCGAGCCGATTAAACGCTCGACAGTCGTAACTTCGGATCAAGGCGTCGCGCCTGATATAATTTCTAGCGCGATGTTCAAATACAAATAGGCTCTCCTTTTCACGGCGGCGGACAATCTACACACGCGGTGGAATCGCGGCGCGTAACCGACCACCCCGACTCGCGTTATAAATTCCTCGTCATAATTTTATATTTGCGGCGATTTCAATCCCCTGAACGTGGCGTTGGACCGGCACGGTAATCCGTAATTATTATTAACGATTTAGGGGGAGCCGATGCTCCGTTGCTCCTAGTCGAATTTTCATACTTACACCGCCGAGTATTCGATTCCTTGCGGAGGCTACGTTGCCGCGTATCACACGTGATGTAGATACTTGCACACACGTTGGCCCGTTCGGAGAGTCACGTCACTGAACGATGAAATATGAAGCCACGAAAGGCAAAAACCGAAGGACGTGGAAAACGCGGGCCACGCCGTCGTTATTTCATCGTGTCTCGGGGTTGGGTGCAATTGAAATATTTATCAGGCAGTTCGTATATGGGTAGGGAGAAAGGGGACGACTGAAGCGCGGAGCTAGAAAAGACTGAGGAGACTTCTTGGGAGACAAATAGTCCTGTTGCTCGATAGGCCAGGAGGACCGTTCCGATGGCACAATTACGGTTACCATTTGACCCGTGATATATTATCGGGCTATCGTCGGCGAAATGGTAGCAATATACAGGGGGAGAATGATAGAAATTCTTTGCCGAGGTACAAACGCCGTGTAAAAAAAAAAAAAAAAAAAATTACGGAGAAATGACGTGGAAAGATTTATTGGTTCGGTGATGTTTGCGTTCGTTCGAAACGAATCGTCGAACGTTGAATAATATATATATATATGTATATATATATATATGTTGTGTAATGTAATATACGTTGAATGAAATGCTGCGTAATATAATTTTAAAATAAAGCAAATAAAATACGCATGAGTAAAAAGCAATTAATCAAGCGCGACACAAAAATATAGAAAAAAGAAAATACAACAGTATTATATAAATAACTTTGAAACGAATTGTTAATAGAATACGTCGAGAAACAAAACGTGTCAACGAAAACCGCGGCGATACTTTCGTACGTAGATCTCTTCGTCGAGGACGCGAGACTTTTTCCTACTCTCGAGGAAACGAACCTATTTCCAGGTTCGTCGTGACACGTACGACAAAGCGTATCAAAAACTTTTAAACGCTCACCATTATATCAGCGGTGACTAAATTACATTTCCAAATGCCTCCTTTATTACGTCGTCCTGACGACGTGTCTTTCGCCCGCTTTTATACCGAACGTCTGGGATACTTTTTGATTACGAGTATCCGTACGATTTCAATGAGATCGTCGGCGGACAGCGCGGAAAGTGGACACGCGAAGAGTGGCTCAACTTCCCTGACAACTTAATAATCCTTCTCTTTTCGTGTCATCCGCAGGATCTTTTCTCGCAGTTAAAAGTAGAACCGGCCGTGTTCGATATCCGGCCGTCTCTCTCTCTCTCTCTCTCTCTCTCTCTCTCTGAGACAATCGCAGAAATGCGTTCGTCAATTGAAAAAAGGAGCCAGTGTCGAACGAGCGAGCGGAAACGAAGGGATATCGGAGACTCGGTTTTTATCACGTTAATTGCGTTTAACCGATTTCCGATCAGATTCCAGAAACGTTGAGACTCGAAACTCGATCGTTCGATCGTCCGCTGTGTGTGCACGTATGTATATACATATATATATATATCTGTGTGTGTAAGCTGTTCGCTGTCCTTTGCGCTCGCGGTGTTTCTAGTTGGCAGGAAGCGGAAGTAGGACGGGTCCCAAACTGGCATCGCTCCGAAAAATTCTCTGACTTGGCCGTTCCTCGTGCGTGTGGCTGCCACGCGAAAATGTGATTAGCTTTGCGACGCGATGGACGGAATTAAGCCATCGAGTTACGGTTGCACCGTTGCGGCGAAGCTGTTCGCGCGAGATAAGCAGCAAAGCTAGACCAACCGCGAACGTACAGGGAATAACGACTGTTTCTTCCTTTTTCGTTTTATTTCGAGAGAAAACTTCGATCGGACGCAACTTTGACCCGTACAGATATTACCTGTATTTCATCCTCGATCGATATCCCTGTTCTTTTGTCCGATGGTAGATCAACCATCGAGTGGCCGATCCGATGAATGAAATTGAACGAAAAATTACACCCCCTTTCGAGGGTGCTGGCGGTCGTGTCCCGAAAAAATTTGCGACCTCTTCACCTTTGATCGAGCGATGATCTTGCCGGAATGGGATTATCCATGGATCAGTTGCCGGCACAGAGTTAAAAAAGAGTGCTCGATCGCTCGGTCGAGTTGCTCACGAAAGACGAGCGGTCGGTGAAGTGGCACGTGAGTCACGGTAACCGTACTTCTCTCCATTCATCCATTCATCCCTCTCCCCTTCGCGTTAGGTTCGTATCCTTTCTCTCTCTCTCTCTCTCTCTCTTCGTTTTCTCTCCTCTCGGACAGCACAATACCTCCCCGTGTTTATAAAATAAATCCCTCCATTGTTGCTCGGCAAGGCGAGAGAGAGTTGGCCGATGGCTCCGGTGCGTAACGCCTCAGCTGGCATCTCGTACGGGGGCGAGCGAAAGAGAAACACGACGGGTTGGGGAGGGATGAAAGGGAGTGAAAAGAGGGATCGAGCGAGTGGAGGGAAAAACTGGTGGCGGAGAGACAGGAGGCTGGAAGAAAGTGAAGGCGGGGGCGCGGGTGGGGGAGGGAAGTGAAAGGGCGAGAGGAAGCAGTGAACGAAGAGGCGGAGAAGTTTCGCAAGAACGTCAGCTGCCATGTCGCGGAGCGAGGCGTGCAACGTTGGAAAAGGGCGGATTAGAATATTTCTAGGACCGTGGGCTAAATGTTATCTCGTTCGCTATGGCGGGGTGCACACTCGCCCCCACGATCCACCGTGTTCTCCGGAATCACGAAGGAGGAACAGCAGCAGCCCGTCTTCCCTAGCTCGTGCGCCGCGTCGCTCGGTTAATATCGCTCGCGTTCTTTCGCTCTTTATCGAGAATGCGTCGCGGATTCTATTGCGTTTACGAACCGTGAACCAGGCCCGAGTGAGAGAGAGAGAGAGAGAGAGAGAGAGAATTTCCCTTCAATTTGGAATGCCCCGGTACGGTTTGCCCGTGTCTTCACTCCGAGATTTCAGACACGACGAATATGCGAGATCTGGAAAGCGAGCAACGCTCGGATGCTCTGTAGACGAGACACGACGCGGCATCTTTATTAAACGGATAATTTTATTCATTGAAGAAGCGTCTGAAGTTTTGGCGAACGTCGCAGGCGAGACACGTGGTAAACGGCTGCAACACCCGCCCCTAACTGATTTTAATCGTAGATCTAATCAAAGTGAATTTCCGAAGGATAATTTCGCCGGGTGTTTGCGAATTCAAAGGCGCCGGAGCTTTCGACCGCGATCGGCCCCTTTCGAGGCTTTTAGGCGGATGAAGGCAAAGGCGGAAGTCACCGGGAGGTCGTAATACGTGCCGGCGTTCCCCGAGCTCATCAGTAACGATAGCGCCACGCCATAACTGTCCCCATAATGGAATTCGTTAATACAGGATGTCGTTTGAGACACCTCGTTTCCGTAATCTTACGCCAGCCAGCCAGCCAGCTGCACCGTATTCCAGATACCTGGAGGAGAAGAGGGAAGGGAGAGAAAAAGAAAAGAGGACGGGGCATGGATCGCGAAACGGTAAACAGCTTGTCGTCGATGCGAGCGTAATTTTCAAGGGATGCGACGCAACGATCGCTGCCACGTCGTACACCGCCTGCTTTAAGCAGACGGAGCAAATAGGAAGGAAAAAGATTTGCCGGTAGAATTGAAACGAGCGTCTTGAAGCGACGTCGGGGCCGCAAACAAATCGTTGAAACTCGTTGCACCGCGACGAGTCAAGCTACTTTGATTCAAACAACTTTCGAACCGCTGAACCTGCCGTTTGATCGCGAAATATTATTTAAAGCACCGAGCGAAACTTGAATGTTTCTTAGGTAGAAAGTAGACGGTTGCTACGTGACGTTTTCACTCCAATTCTGTACTCGTTAACATTGGCGTCTTAACTCGAATCGACTTTTCGTTTCGCCGACTTCGCGTAGACTGATTTTCCGTTTTTAGTATCGATTTTCTTTCAGAAAACTTCTAACAAGTTAGTCTCACTTTCTGCTACTTAATCCTGAAACATCACACTTCTTCTTGCTTTATACCACGCGTAAAGAGTCTCAATAATCTTGAACGATCGAGGCATAGCAAACAATATACATACATTGAACTATAATAAAACAATGAATGAAAATTAACAACAGTCTTCCAGAGTTCTTATTTAAAAGTCAAAGTCGGGTTACTCGATGCCAATGCAAAACTCGTCTTGCAGGGAACATGAAATACTCAAATCACTTCGATTCAAAACAACTGGATTAATACGTACGAAGGCATTAAGAACGCAGTGGCGAACGTCACTCGAGTGACGTCGAGCGGGGGGGAGAGCTGAATCACGGAAATCGAAACTATCACCCGACCTGGAATCGCGCCGTACATAACGATTCTTCCATCGTCGACGATATAAATGACGTTAATTGAATAACGAATACAGACAAATGGGGGCGGCCGTCGAATCGATTTTGACAGACGCAGCCGATTCAGTATAGCTGGGCCGACGCTCCTAAATCCTGCGTCAAGATTCATGTTGTCACGAGCAGACTCGGACGACGACAGTTTACGATTTCACGTCGGCAATCGGCGCGAACGTCGATGTCCGGTAACGCTGGCGCGTGTGTACTGTCAATCACGTATGGCAAATCGCGCGTGTGTTGGACGCCGGTGTGCACGCTCGAAAACCGGTGTGCACGTAACAACGTGCACGGATGCACCGTTAGGGTGAGGAGGGGAGGGGGAGGGAGGGAGAGAGATGAAACCAGTGCAACGTTTAGGATTGGACGCCGGCATAGCGAGCGGTCGGTCGGCCGGAGATTACCGCGGCATAATTACCCCTGCACTGTATACCTGTGACCTCTGTTTAATCTGCAATTAATGTTTCAAATTGCCATAAACCCGCGGAGTAACGGATGCCACTTATCAACGACGATAACCAACTCAGAGTGCGCATTGTTAGCGCGTGCTGAACAATGCATCACCGGGGCGGGCATTGTTGCGCGGGTTCGCGCGTGTGATGTCTGGACGGTGGCGCGCGAACGCTAGCGGCCGGTTTTATATTCCGTGGCCTGCTGCCTTGATCGTGATTTGTTAACTCCAATCACGATTCATTAGCTCGGCGAGGCGCGTGCTTCGTGACTCGCGACGATGAGAATGTATATGTATATATATATATATATATATATTTTTTTTTTCTCTCAGCTTCGATTTATGAGGTTAACGGTATCCGCGCGCGGTATCTATCTGGGAGAGGACGAATGATATTTATTGCAAGTCTCGTTCGCGTTGTTACGAGACCAAGTCCGTGCCGGTATGATAACTACTGCGGTAAAGGGCAATCGTGTTTCACCCTCTGGAAATCTGTTGGCGCGATACGTACGGGCGCGGCGCGCGGAATCTAAATGGCGCGAGTATTTTTCTTGACTGGATGAGAGTGTCGGAGGGATGGCGAAGTAATTTCTGGTTATTATTCGTTTACACCGCTGAGGCGGCGAGGGATCGAAGACACACCCGAAACGCTGCCCCTCTTTCACGTACCGACGAGCAGTATGTTATTTCGGGACGCGCTGCCTACTTAGGTGCTTTTATATTCAATACATTCGCGAATAGGCGACTGGTGGAGCAGGGAGCGTCTAGTAATCCCTCAGGACACAGCGCAGACCCATCTCAAGAACGAACGTACTCGCTATAACGTCGGCCACCATCGAAGGGTTACTGCCACCTCCGAGGGAGCAAATATATGTGTGTGTATATATATATATATATATATATATATATATATATATATATATATTGGGTCCATTTTTCAGACGTTGAGAGGCGCGATGGTGGTTGGACCCATAGGATCCCGAATGCTTTTATACGTCCTGCTTCTTTTTTTTTTTCTCTCTCGACCCTCTCGATCTCGATCGCGCTCGACTTGTCGCGAATGAACGCACGGAGATTACAAGTGAACTATGAATTCGCCGCCACGAATTTTATTCAATTACGCGATTAAGCGTAAATCCGTGTATCGCGTCGAGTATAGTCTCACAGTACGGAGGGGAATGGAGCTGGGTATTTTCCTCGCTTTTTCTTTTCTCTCTTTTTTTTCTTTTTTTCTTTTTCTTCGTACTCTGTGCACATTGAACAACACGGACGCGATTACGGGGGAAATATATTTTCATACTTTTAACATACGTGATATTACGTTATCCGATTAAGGATAAATCCACGAATCGAGTCGAGGGAGAGAGAGAGAGAGAGAGAGAGAGAGAGAGAGAGAGAGAGAGGAAAAGAAAAACGGCAGCTACTTCCCCGCGTATATAATATCCGATATAATATATTAATACGCTTTCACTTATTTTCTGTCGTGCCAGCGAATTTTCAGAAACTTGATTCCTCGTGAAAATCGTATTCTTTGTTCAGCACTTTTCAGAGTAGGAAGTCCAAAGCTACCCAATTACTCTGCCTGTTCACGTCAGGAGTCCTAAAATAACATTCACGTTGATAATTCCAGCTCCAATGGTCCCTCGGATTTGAAATTTGAAAAATTTATTAATCGGACGGTCGCCGAGTATTTCTTTGATATATTGACTGTCAAGCGACCTAGGATGCGTTTTCTAGGATGGAATGTTTGACTTTTCTAAAATATCGTGTTACGATAAATCTTTTTTTCTTTACTTTATCTAATTAATTAAAAATTCGTCTCCTACAGATCAATGTGAATAAATTGACGCGTACTCAATTTTTATACTATGAAAAAATGTTTTTACAATGCAAATCGTGTGCAAATCCAAAATTTTATAAAAAAAAAAATTCATCTTGCATTTAATTTTCGTCAGTTAATAAAGCGTTATCTTTAATAATATTGGCGACGTTTCTCCCCATGAAGTTACTTCTAATTTCATTCTTCTTTTCATTTTATCCTCCCATCCAGATCATTCCACGATATTTCAATTGGATGCAACTCTCGACAATTTCAATTTTCGACTCAGTTAATAGCCAGCCGACAAGATATTATTAATTTCGCGTTATTGCCGTGAAACAAACAAACGTGTCCAGTGACTCGTGGACAGGAATGCGTTTCAATCACTCGAAAATATTTCTGTGGCAATAGAAATGATGGCCGTCGATAACCACGGCAATAGTGAACTGTTTTGTGCTGAGAAATCAATCGTGGCATAGAAAACTGCATTTTTCTTCGAGGAAATATCGCACAACAACAACGCGTCGCCGTTGGAAGGAGCTCGGTCCGCCAGAATCAAGGAGAGCGGGTTGACGGCGGCCGCCATTAGTCATCCGGTAATGCAGAAGCACGTTCAGCGTTCGCAAATTTAATTAGCGCGCGCTCTTACACGTTTTCAGCCGTCGAACGTCAGTGTCGTATCTGGATAATTTATTCATTCACGGAACGGTGCGGCGCCGCTGTCTTAGGTCCCAACGGGTGCGAGAGGGGACGAGCGACGGCTGCATCTCATTTTCTCATCGGGACGCTTTCTCGTTCGCGTTACGCTTATTTATATTTATAAGAAAAATTTCGCGCTAATGGACACGGAGAATTCTCCGCGAGAATTCTTTCTCGCGTGGAGTAACTCGATACTGCTCGAGGAAATAGCACTCTCCAACTGTCGCCTCGGCGACGGTTACCGGCGTGAAAACGGTCGTCGTTGCTCTCGCGCGTCTTGATATCATTTCTCTCCGCGCCCAGACGTTTATTAGGACGGTTATTCAAATTGCATTGTTACGCACTATCGCGGTAATGGGGGTGTCGAACCGGAGGGAGAAGCTGAGAAGAAACGACGCATCTGAAACGTTTTCGGTATTTACATATCGCGATAACGACGAGTTTATCAATTTCCTCTTGCGATTGACGTTCGGTTTCCCTCCCTCGGTTCGTCCTGCCACCGCTAAAGTCTATCCATTTGCGAACGTTGACGGCGTTAAACAACGAAGCTCGCCGCTGCTATATCGCATTCTCTCGTCTTGACGTCACGGTGTATTAATGCCATACCTCGCCGAGTGAGAACTGTCACGAACTCGGTGCATACTCCGCGCTTCGCGGCATAGAATTTCTATTTATTCCTTAAATTTCAGCTTCCCTCGTTTCTCGCCTGTTGTTTACTCGCCGTCAGAAATTCCTCGAGTGATTTCCCTTCTCTGTTAACCCCGTCGCGACGACGGAAAGACAGCAACGACGAACCGCGAAAGAAAAGCTTGGAACGAGTCGAGCAAAACACAGGTGCACCCTTTCCCTCTCTGGTGAAACATCTTTCCGACCCTCGGCGCAAGAAGTGGCCGACTGGTTTCGCAGACGACAAACACGAAACGTTTCGATAGCTCGTTAACTAATCGCGGGCCGAGCAAAACGTGGTAGGTCAGCGGTGGTAATGCGAGAATCGTGTATAGAAGTGTCGTCGACGCGGTGGCGCGAGGTCCGAGGGCCTCGCTGGAACCCGAACGGTCGAAGAAGATTAGGGTGGCTGCTTTATGAAGGGTCGGACAAGCGTGCACGTACCACCGTCCGCTGCTCCTTCGCATGGACGCCCGTATTATGCGCGTGTACCGCGCCTATTAATGCGTTGCACTCACGAGGGGAGTGAGGAGGGACGGTGGGTGACTCTACGACCGGGGTGGCGGTGGAACGTAGGCTGTCAGAGTTGGCGTATATCGGCGCCAACTGGTAACACTGCAGTCGAGTGCCGGCAAATTAGATTACGCGCGACCTCACCCCCGGCCCCGTCGGCCTCTTTCGTCGAGGCTGACCCCCCGGGACCCACCGGGAAGAGGAGAGACGTCCATCGAATTCTCATCCCCGCTGGGCTTTATTTCTCGATATCGCCGCGATTCCTTCGTTCCCGAAGCTTTTACGAACGCCGTGAAATATTAACCCGTTTACGCGGCGAGATGCGGCGGAACGTGGAAACGCGCAGCCAGCGAGAGACAGCGTATCGTTCCGAAGGTGAAATACGTCCCCGTTCGCCTGGCAGGATGATGCAGCGGCGTTCAATAATACACGCGTGACTTTTCGATTCTCCCCTGCGAGTTCCTTCCCTCGTCTTTCTTTCTTTCTTTCTTTCTTTGTTTCGTTAAGATCGTCGGCGATCGGTGGTGGTGGAGATGGTGTCGGTTCAGAGGGAGGAAATGGAATGTTCGCGACGCGGATGGTGGGCGAGCGTTAACGAAGAAAAATGTTTGAAAGAGGCGACGGTGGGTAAGGTTCGAGAACGAACTTTCCTTGGCTAATCCCCGGAACGTGCGCGAATATCACTGTGAAACTCTGCCAGGTCCCTCCTGCAAAAACATTTTCCATCGACGCGCGACAATGAGCCGAAACGTTCGAAATTGGCAATTATTTCGTACGATTTCGCGTTGTTGGTAAAAATCCCTGCTCCCTCCTCTGGTGGGTGTCCCCGGTGACACATACCAAACGACGAGGGGACGCGACACCGATGCGTCAGCCCACGTGTAACGACGAAATGATACGTCGAAGCGAAACGAGCGTACCGCAAGAAACAGCCCCCGTCATTCTGCCGTAATTATCGATGATTACACGATGCAAATACGGCAGGCAGCGCAGCCAGCGGGGCTCAAAGGCAGCCGGAGTCACGTTTGCGCGGCCGTGCTGATATGCACATCGGTCTAATATGCACGGGAACCTGACTGCGCCGGTGGTGGTTGCACTCCCTTCGCGTGAACCCTCAAGATATACGCTCACCTCCATTGAGTCGTTGCCTAACGAGTGGTTCCATCGCGTAAGTACTGCATCGAGGGTGGCGCTTCTACCTGCCGGCGAAAGTTAGCCTTTAGGCGGAAAAGCTTTTTATTTCGAAGGGTTGTGCGGGAAGAAACGGCTGGATACTGCGCCAGCCAGCCGATGCATTATGCAGCGACTGTTTGAAGTCCTTTCATTTCTTCCTCTCCTCTTCCAGCCTTCTCCCTCCCCCTCCACTCTCTCTCTCTCTCTCTCTCTGTTTGTCCCTTTTTTCTCCGATTTTCCCTCTTTTTTCTCTTTCTCCACTCTCTCTGTCTCTGTCTCTGTCAGTCTGTCCCTTTCTTTCTCTCTCTCTTCTTTCCCTCTCAGCCGCTCGTTCCTTTTCCTCCGCCCTTTCTCTACTTTCACGCTCTTTCGGCGGGGCAGCGGCTGTAACGCGGCAGAATTGTCGGGTGAAACGCGCGCAAATTTCAGCGTCGCGCCGCAGACGAGACCCTCGAGGGGTAGCGACGCCCGTTTGACGACACGAATGGAAACGTTTCATGGTGAAGTGGATTGATTACTTAGTTCAGTAGAGCCGCGGAGCAGAAACGTTTATACGGCCATCGTTGTATTCGCTGAATAACGTTGAATTAATAACGGGTTAGTAAACAGAATAATTTCACGGGATTACCCGTGGAATTGTGCGCCGGGCGGAGGGCCGTTGTATTACCCCGGCACCGACCGGGGCCAACTTTGTCTCTTGAACAGGGAGAAAAATCATTTTCCCCCTATTGTCCGTTTTATAGGAATTTCGTGCCGCCGTGCCATTTTTCATCCCGATATTTCCCTCCTTTTGTTCGCCGTTCCTGTTTGTTGCTCTTTGCTTCGCCGTGAATACGCGCGATAAACTTGGAAAGACAAATTAAAAAAACGAGAAACAGAAGAGGAGGAGGAGGAGGAGGAGAAGGAAGAAGAAGGAAAAAGCGCACTCTCCAAGTTTCGCGTTCAGTCAACCAGCAGAGAGGTAAATACGAACGTCCCGCTATTACCGGGTTATAGATAAATCATTTTCCTCTCTCGGGCGCCGGCCTGCCGCGTACAAACGCCCCGTTCCCTTTTCGTGCGAGAAGCGCGAGAATCGCGCGACTGCTCTCCGAAAACGGTGCAACGGTTCTTGTCCAGCCGTGAAACGACGTTAACGTCCATTAATCATCGCGCGGAGAAAGGTACGATGAAAGGTCCTGGTGCGCGCGTGAGATTACGAAACCCGATCTCTCGCCGGGGCGAGGCCAAGAATCGCACGGGACATATAATACCGTGTGGAACGCGTGGCAACACGCCGTAGGGACACGAACATAGGTAACACGTGATAATTTATCCACGCCAGCCTCGAAGAAAGGCCGTTTTCACGCGGATCGGTTGTAATTCAAGGAATATGAAAGTATAAGCTGCTAATGAGAGAGAGAGAGAGAGAGAGAGAGAGAACTTGAATAAAGTCGGTGTGTCGTTGCGCGGAGCGTGTGTCCTTTCGTCACCGGTGATTTACGCCCGCCCCGTGTAATTTATGCGTTCTCCCGTAAAAGGACGTCGCCGGAGTGTGTCGCACGTCGCGTTGAAAAATATCTAGCAAACTTTGCGCGCTTTCCGATGTTGCCGGCGAAGGGTGAGAGTGGGAGGAGGGGGGGGAGAGGTAATCTATCGAACAACGTGTTTCGCGAGCACGAATGAATTTTTTATACAAAAAGGGGTGATAGGAGAGGGTGTCTTCTCGGGCCGCTGTGACAAACTCGTATCACCTGGTCCCGGTTTCACGACACGCGCGTCGTAATTACGGCGATAATTTCACGGATACGGCGAACGTGAAATCCTCGGTAATACCATGCCGTTACTTTGGAACGAAAATAGGCAATGGGTTGCCTTGTACTCCACCTCCCAGTCGCCATTGTGGGCCACGGCATGAAATGTTTAGCATATTAGCCGAGCAGCCCCGGAAATATTCGTCCGTTACTTTTCGCGAGGTTAAGGTTGTGATTACGGCCCCGTGAAACAGCGGCGCGGTTAAGGGTCGGTTTCCAGCTAAAAATAGGAACACTGGAAAGTCTGCGGTCCGTAATGAGAGTTCCTGCCGCGAGAGAGAGAGAGAGAGAGAGAGAGAGAGAGAGAGAGAGAGAGAGACGAGAGCCCTTCCGCAAATGGATCATAACAAACATAACAAACAGAATCGCGGAAAACTCGCGATTAACCGGGCGTGTGTAAATCGCGCTCGCTCGTTCCTCGAGTGGCTTCTCGCCACCGTCCTATTGTTTCAGCGTGTCGTCAGACGCGAGAAGAGCGCTTTCCGAAAAAATTAATCGAGACAAACACGGGCGAAACGTGCCGAACGTGCCCGCCAACGTGAATCAACGTTTAAAACGTTATTTACATATGCACGCGGCGAAGCCGTGTTTTCTCATTGTAAACGAGAAATTTACAAACCCCATTACGAGCCTCAATGAATAATTCGGCGACATTTGCGCGTGAATATACATCGCGGTAATGAAATATGCACGCGGCGTGCGTGAATTTCGCGAAACGAAATCGTCGCGCTTGGTCATCGATCGTGTTGCTTTCTTTTCCCCGTGCGGTCGCGCGTAAAGTCGCGTCTGGTGTCCTCTTTCTGGCGCGCGAAGTGCCACGGGAGCGTGCGAGTGGATCAACTGTGACTCTTTAACGCTGTGATCGGGCAATATCGTTTAAGCCGCGCCGCATAGCCGATAGGATTAATGGGCGCGAACGCAAGGACAATTTCGAAATGGCACTCGACGCCCGTGAACAATTGCAATTGCATCGAGTGGGCGAGTGCGCGTACAGCCCCGCCGTCCGGTGCGCTCCTCTGCGTCGGCCGAATGGGGGATGATGTCGGCCTCTCTCGTTGGGAGATCAGGGCGGCGTGCCCGCTCGCGGAGTTAATCGCCTCTATAAAAACATTAAAGAGACGGAGTTAATCTTTTCGACAGTGAGTTTGCATTACCGTCGTCAAATACTTTGTAAAAGCAAACCGCCACCGCTGTCGGTGTTCATCGGTGCTCGCCGGTCGCCGGACGATCGATTCGTTCCATTTTGAACTTTCGGTTTGGAGTGGTTGTCGAAGCGAACGAAACAAAAAAAAAAAAAAAAAAGAAAAAAAAAACAAAAAAGAAACAAAAAAAAAGCGGGAAAAAAAGGAAGAAAAATACGAAAATAAAAACGAAAGGAATAGAAGATAAAACAAATGGGAAAAAAGCAAATGGACGACGGAGGAGGGAGGGGGGAGGAGGAGGAGGGACGAAAAAATTGAACGAATTCGCCGCGGTATCCTCAAAAGGTATCGAATCGTATAAAATTGGCCGAGGATATTGGTTTTCCGTTGTTTGCGCGATTCACTTACTCTGGGTGTTTTTCCAGCTACTGGGTCACGTTGGGAATTAAAAAAAAGAAGAGCGCGAGAGAGAAGAGAGAGAGAGAGAGAGAAAGAGAGAGAGAAACATTGGAAGACGAATCGAGCAAAAATGTTATGCGACTACCGAGTTGGAATATCGAGTTTCTTCCGAACAGCAGTCGCCCGCCGTTGAAATACGGGAAATATTACGCAGACGAAATGTTTTACTATTAACCACTTGTTTTAGTTTCGTACGTCACTGGTACTAGTACATTAGACTCTCTCGCGAAAACGAAGCTGCGCGATCGTCAGACTAATTCATGTCGATGACAAACGGTGTAACGAACGATCGATAACTTCGTCCAGCAAACAAGCTACTCGTTGCTTGAAATCGTTCTCACGGCGTTATTCGGTTTTGCTGACGCGTAAGCCGGGACGCGGCGTGAAAAAAGAGAAAGACGAGAAAAGAAAGAAAAGAAAAAAAAGAGAGAAGAGGCAGACGAGAAGCGCAGAGGGAGAACAGGAAGAGAGAAGGCGGGTGAACGCAAGGGGGTAAGAGAGCAAGTGTCGCGTGTCTCCATTCGATTTGGCTTTGCACGAGTGCCATCCGGCAGCTGGGTTTCGCCCATTTATAATTCCCTGTATGGAGTACGTGGCGTATGTACGTGGGATATTGCATTGGACACGGGAGCGTAACACACGCCATTTCGGATTACACGTTAGCAGATGAAAAGCGATCCTAGGAAGAGGAAGAGGGCGTTGCTGGATTTGCAGGCAAGTCATCGTATTACCCTCGTTATTCTCGCTGTTATCAGCGGGATCGAGAAATTTCGCCTCCGATTAGAAAAAAAAAAAAAAAAGAAAAAAAAGAACCGGCCATGTTTCCCTCTGTTTATTCGAACGAGCAACGTTGATATTTTTATTTAAAAAAAAAAAAAAAACAACAAACGAACAAGAAAGGAAAAAAGTTCTCTCGAAGATCGATCGACTGGCTCGTTCGATCGAATGGGAAACACCCGTGGCTGTGTAATTTTTGCGTAATTAAGTGCACGCGCGCAGAAGAATTTTCAGGGTGCTTGCTTTGTTGGCGGAAAGCTTCAGCTCGTAATTACCTCTCGTTAATTAACGTCAAAGGTGAATCTCGCTCGGTGCGCCCGGAACGAGCGCGTAGTTGTCGATCGAGTTACCTCGTCCAAGGAACGATCGCGTCCAGTAAGTGAATTAAACGACGTCTCTCGCAACAGACGCGTTGTTCGCGGCTAGCCGTAGATCGTAACCTGATTTCGTCGTGCCGTCGTTTCGTTCCCTGCACACTGGCAAATCACTGTAATTTCGTAAATGCGTTGAATAGCCGCCGCTTGTGGGGATTGACGTCGCGAGGCGATGAGGCAAAGTCTCGCCGAAATGGTCGACCGCGCAACTGTGTTCCATCTCTGTAATTCATCCCGGCTTTCGTGCATGTGCTGCCGATTTTTAACGCCACGCGAGAGATCCACGGAAGGCGGAACGAGGGGACCATCGTCTGGCGGGAGTTTGGCGGAAATCGAGTCGGATGGGGAGACACGGCTCCGTCGCAACAACGAACGAAACGCGCGACGAGAGGCAGCTCCGTAGCTTCCTTTGAGCCTTCTTCCTTTGAGGGATTTTTTTCAATCAGTTGGATAGCATTATAGCTGAATATTCCACGTTCTGTACATTAGGGTAATGGCACGTCTGCGAGGCAGCGTGTCGCATAGCACGGACGAGTTCGATTCGAACTATACGTTTGACGCTACGAGAATTCGAGTTTCGAGGATTGCTTTCGTTTCTGATAAATTCGGAAATCGACGATAGAGGTATCGACGATGAAGCAACGAACGTTGATTAATCTCTCATCTTCAGCGAGATTTTTTCGCGAAGCTATAATACACCCCCTCGTACGACGAGGCAGAAAAGTGTAATAATGAAATTGTTGGAACAAACTAACGAACGAACAAATGAAAGTTTCTTTCCCGTCAGTTTTTATAGAAAGAATTTGAAAAACCGTAACTTTGATAACGGTGTATAATGGTTCTCTTCGATCGAGAGAACCATAAGTAAAATATAGCGACGTACCGTTCGAAAAAGTGATATACGCGAAAACCATTATAGCTAAAAAGTTAAATGACAAACACACCTGTCAAAGTCTAGACATAGCCAACGAATCTCTTACGAAGAGATGACTTTTTGCAAGTTTCGCTCGACCGAGCTGCTACCAATGGCGTAAAGTGACAACGATTCGATCGTGTCTTGCATTATTATCTCGTCTCACGGTAATCTCGACTAATAACATCAAGCAATAATCCTCACGCGATAACAACGTTCGACTTATCAAGTTTTCAATCTAAAATTTCTCCCATCCTTTCGATCGCTTTTTACCAAGTCTTTGCCTTTCATCCCTTCGAACCAACTATCTCGCGGTAGCCGCAATTTTCACTCGTCGTGCACGTAACACCCACCGACCAGTTTGCAATCACGTTGTGCGAAAGGGACGAGGAAAAGAGAGAGAGAGAGAGAGAGAGAGAGAGAGAGAGAAGAGGAACCTAACTGGGACGAACACCTTCGAGGCGATTCGCACGTTTTTTTTCTGGGCTTGCTCGTTTATTTTTCCTTTTCGACGTGGCCGCGTGTGCAGGCACGGATACGACAGGCAATTTGCATTAAGTTAATTGAACCCGAGACCGGCTTCTCTTTTTACAAGACAATGCACTTACAGCGCTTTCTTGCGGCCGCGAGAGACCCCGGTTGCAGACTTGTAAATGCTGCTCTCCCATCCGCACGAGAGCGTTAAGACCGTTTCCCTCGAAAAGACAAACGCGCGTCGCAGATTATGAACCTGCAGGTATAAACGTCCGCCGTGGCGGCGCTCTGGTAATTAATTCCGGCCGTTCTTTCGTGTTATTCTTCAGCCAGGAGGGGGTAGAGGGCACGAGCGCTGGCGCGTCACGGGCTCGCGAATCGGCTTAGGCGCGCGCAACAGGAACGCGATAAACGTGAAAAATTGCGTTACTCGCAACTCGAGATATCAGCGGCGGCGTAATGCCGGAGAAGACGTTCGCGAGTAAGACGCCGGTGACGTTGTCGGTTCGTTTGATACCAACCCCCCCGTTCGGCGGGCAAAAGACTACACAGACGAAATAGAGTCGGTCTGTTTGATAAGAGAATTTTTCCGGGGCTTCATCTTTCTCTTTGATACAATTAAAATAAAAGAAGACGTTTATTTCAATCCATCACGGCGCGTTTTATGCATAAAAGCATATGCTGAACGGGAAATGTTTCTCGGGATCGTCTCATTCGACCCTTCCATACCTCCCTTCCCTTTTTCGCCTTCTCGCCGTTGTTCACGAAACACGGGAAGAATAACATCGACAAAGTGCAACAGCCGATTCTCGATAACCGGTGGCCGATTTATACGCGGCGGCGCATATCGCAGAAAGCGCATCTTCGCCTACGTCGACTACCCTTTAGTTAGCCGTTATCGTTGATCAAGCGGCTCTATAATCTCCCGGCGTGTCCAGAACGAAAGAGAAAGGGGAGAGAGAGAGCAGCGATCATCGACGGGCGCCGTTAATTCATTTCACGAAGCAATTTAGATAATCCCTCGGAGGTTATGTTTGGCTTAATCAAGGGGCGGGGTCTGTTGTCCGTGAAACGGGCGAGGGGCTGCATATGCTGCGTGGAAACACGCTCTGTCAGACTCACCCCCACACACCGATGCGTTTCCAAACTTTTTCAGGCCGATGGGACCGCCGATAGCCACCACGGCCAGCAGCATCTCGCCAGTGAGTCGTTTCGCAACCCTCTACGAAGAGGGTTCTCGTCTTATCTCGACAGGGCCCGCATCCTTGGGAAATCAAGCACTGCACCCGCTCTCTCGTTCCTCTGTTTCTTTCTGCTCGTCATTTGCATAAACACAATTAGCTGCCGGCGATTGAATTATTCAAAACGTCCGAAACTATCGGTCGGGGGCCCCTCCCCAGCCGAAGGGGGGGCTTCAACCCCTTTCGGCTGGGTCCTGTTTCGCGCACCACGCGCGCGTCGACTTTCATCCCGCGTGAATTGAAAAATAACATTTGAGCCCCGTCGCAAACGCGAAACGGGAGGGGGGAACGCATTAACGTTCGGCGCGATGCTGCGTTCCCGCCCGTGTTAACACGGAAGAATTAATTATCCCGCGCGATGATACATCGCCGGCGATTTGTAAGACTCCAAATAAATATTTTATTACTCGTCATAGAATTTGTCGAACGACGTCGTTCGTAATAATTTGTGTAAATTTGTTAAACGAGATATCACGTTTAAACAGATTCGCATTATCGCGAAATATTCTGGCTATTAAAGACGATAAATATAAATCGAACATACGATCTTTTTTCCCCGTCTTTTTTTTTCTTTTTTTTGGTTCCGTCAAAATTATTTCTCTCGTTCACTACCCAGATCGTATTTTCTTCTCTCTCGCTCTTACAAACCATCAACGAGCACTCGACGTCAGAGAACAATGCCTCTTTTTAAAAAATGACTCGAAGAGTTCCCTTTCAGACCGATACCAAATTCGGACGATTCATTCCAGCAGGTTGAGAACGTTTCAACAGGGCTTGCATTAACGCGCCGGCATCCACGAGACAGCTCCGCGAGATTACATCGGTTCCGTGTGGAAAGTGATGCTGTGTCATGGGGTAGAGCACCCTCTGTGGGTTGTCTACGACCACCGTGGAAGAGGCCACCGTCTAGGAAAACAACCATTCACACACAGCGACTGCACAAACCCTCCGTTCGAAACCTCGTGTTTTCTCTGACCATCCACCGAAACGTAATCGTCCCGATGCGAAAGAGTCGTCGACGTTTAACACATTCGAGACCGGTGGATTTTAGAAAGGCTGTCATTCGATTATTTAACGATTATTTTTCCACTTGCAATGGAATTAGTAGAAATTAGACATGAATTGTGCTTAAAAAAATGTCACCATTAGACTGCGGATCTTTACGCAATTTTATATTTACGACTACAGTTAAAAAGTCTATGCATGTTTCCATTATTTGATGTACGGAATGTATCTCGCAACTACGACGATCGTGGATGCAAAAATGAATCGAAAAGAAGGAATAAAATTTTTTCAGTCGACGCTTGGTTATTTTGAGAAGATATACTTGCACAGTTTCGAACTGATTGGGAATGAATCATGAATAGATCATTCGCGGAAATAAATAAAAATAATTAAATCAATTTTATATTATAACTTATAAAATATAATAATGAAACATTTTATGTTATTTCACAGTAAATATCTTGCTCTCAATGTCTTATTTACATTTTTACACGTTGCCCATATTTTTTTCCATTTTTACATCCTTCAGTTTCCCGCAAATGCGCGAAGACCCGCAGTCTAATCATGATGTATATCCGCGTCACACAAAATTATTTTTCCACTACACAACCGGTTGACGCGAGCGTCATCATTTTTATACGTTAACGTTATGGAATATTAAAATGTTACCCTAGTTTGCTACACTGAATTTTTTTTTTTTTTTTGTTTACAGTCCAAAAATCGAGTAGTAACTTTGATCTGACAATTAGTCAAATGACGTCTTTGGCTACCAAGCGGAAATATTAAATGACGTTGTTGTGTCATCAATCTCGAATGTGTCAAACGATCTGTCTCTCCTGCGTTACGAGAGTGTATCGCGGTGGCGAATAACGTTGACGAATGACGACCCGCGTCCCTTTCTGTCTCGCAGCATCCGAAAAAGTCCGTTCCAAGGTATTTCACTGTTCGCGTAAAGGTAGAAGAAGCTCGTTTCGCGGATTTCACGTGAAACTTGGTAAATAAAGGATATGATACGTTAATAAAGCAACCGTTTGCGCAGCGGACTACGTCGGGGGAAAGTTTGGGGAAAGTACCGCGAGACGTTCGCACAAACGCATGCTTCGAGAACTGTGGCAAATGACTTGTCATCCAGCTTCTTAAATATATAAGATTATCTAGCAAGGGAGTTCGCACGTTTATACAGGCGCAGCAGCGTTGTTATTTCGTTACGTTGATAAAACGTTATGGTTCCAACTATGGTAACCTGGGCGCAACGCAAACTTAACCCACATTCGGAGCTTGACCTTGGCTCGTTAGCGTCAGAAAGAAGATCTAGTTGCGCGTCCATGTGCCTATATTTTCAAAATTTTACTTTTACTCCTTGCTGTGCTTCGTCGACACTGCAGAAATGCCAAGTGATTCGATTTGCAGTAATTGTTGGTTTTCTAACAGAATCAAACGCATGCAATTAATTAAAGTTAACTCTTCTTGTGTAAGAAAAATTCTGGTTATAGAGTATGAATTTTGACCAAGATCGACGAAGAGAATATTTCTTCATTAAGACAATTCTTCTTTGTCTTTCTCGGAACATTTAGAAATTTTGTGCGACGAGTCTAGCTTCTCGGTATACTTTGACGATACTCTTCAGCATCGTCAACGAGCACACGAGTATCAACTAATAGCGATGAGATCCACTTATTGAAATACCTGTTACAAACGAGTACGATACATATTGCTTGATTAGTTGATGCACAGACAGAATCGTCGAATGGACCATTTTATATCAAATCATTGAAAGGCAGTCTCTGTGGTAAGAGATCGTCACCAAGGACCATCAGGTCATCCAGTCTAATAGTTGATCGTCGTTCTCGAAACGTATCTGTTGCGATGCTTCTTAAAGTTCATCGTCGCTTCAGAGCCTACAGATCTGTTTATTCGATATGACCAAGGGATCGGTGAAGTGATCGTGCCCTCAACGTTGGAATGAGTTTCAACGAACCTTCGTCCCATTGAAATGCTTTGATCTTGTCTGTCATATCTGCGAGAAAGACTTAACCCATTAAGCAGCGAGCAATAATTTATTACGATATTATAAATTTCACAAAATTACAGACTCAAAGTGGTTTTCGGTTCGTGCAGCGATGAAAAAATATCAAGCGATTTAATATTGGAATTTCATTCCATAACCTTAAGAAAGTAGAGTTTGACGATGTAGATTGAAAAGAATTGCAAATCTGTTGGTCGTTAATTACTTTTACACAGTTAAACCGGTATTTCCTACTAAAGGCGTTTTCAAGAAAAATGCGTACGAGCAGTAGCTGAAGTGTTAATTTACCCATGTACCGGTCTTTTACTGCAACATTACACTTTGTTACCTTTCTCCTTATGTAACTCCGTTAATCCCATGCCAGCAAGTGGAAACCCGGGTCGTGTTTCACAGATTTGTCGATCCATTAATGATAATTCTCCTCGAGTCTGTTCCCCTTCCCTGTTATCGCCTGGAAAGGATACTTGGCGCGTGCGTGTATCGATAGGGAGAAGTGTCATCTCGCGTTTCCTGCTGGCGCAATCGGCGTGAAACGACGCCAGATATTCACTCGACTTGTCGACTTCTAATGAAATTTTTCGACTCGAGGGCACGAGTGGAAGTGGAGGATGGTACCAGATGGGAAAACGTCGCTCCCTGCGACCACCTTACGCGTCACGGGGCAGAAGAAACACAGAGGGCGAGAGCGAAAGGGGGACGCGCGTCTGCCTTCGAACATCTTGTAGCAGTAACCCTAACCGCCTTCCACAATATTGTTCCCCGGCAATCAAGTGCTTTAAAACATTTCAACCGGCGACGGTGCGCCTCGGGACGACGAGCGACGACATCGGGGCCCCGGCTATCTGAATATTTTCGTAACCTTTGGCGAATGCGACGAATGCAGCTCGTTTTGTTATCACAGAAAATAAAAGCGAAAATTGAACAGCGCCGTGGAGGAGCTCGTTTCGCTTCGATCGGCCCCCTTTCCTCCGCTATTTTTTTAACAATTTGTCTGTTCGCCGGACGATCATCGGAGAGACTGTTATGTATGTCCGACCATTGGTCGGCGAAGATAAATACTGCGACCGTGTTCAAAGCCCCTTTTAGCGAAACTTTCTACGGATCGATACGCAGAACTTCTTGCGCGATAGTAACTGCGAATAATCGGGGCCGGGGCTCTTGTTACAACGCCCACTAGTTCGTCGCAGTTCGTAATAATTGCACGGTCTTCGCAATTGGAGGAATCGCCGAGGGTAAGGACGTGGTTATTTAACACTTTGAGAACACGATGTCTCTGATGTATTACGATGTGACGCTCGAAGAACGAAGCCAGGGGGTTCCGTTCTAGTAGAAAGAAAAATCGGCAGTGTCGGCTATACGCTCGGTCTGGCATCGCTCGAAGCTATTAACACGTTCGTTTGTTTTATTATGACGAGCGAAGAGATTTACATATACAGAGTGGATCACCACATATTGCCATCTAGATTTACGTCATTATAATTATGCGTAGCGGAAAATGTTTCAGATGAAGTTGAATGGTCACATTTTGACGATACTAATTTTTGTTATAGGTAGACGCGTAGATGACATATGAAGGTCGTTTTTTTAAATGGAATCATATGTTTTTTATTGATGCGCCTTGATATTCTTTACAAAAAAGTATTGACCTGTTTATGTTAAAAAATCGTTAGTTTAGGAGATATTTTAATTTTAATTTTGTAAAATTATCGTATGAAAAACATATCATCGGACGAAGAAGGATGTTATTCTTACATTTATACTGTCTTTGTCTTTCACGCATAGATTTTGCGAAATTCGAAAATACGATTCGACGTGTAGAGGACATATGAACGTTTTTTTTTAAATAGAATCATATATCTTTTATCACATCTTTCAAAAGCATTAACCTATTTATGTTAAAAAATCATTAGTTTAGGTAATATTTTAATTTCAATTTTGCAAAATTATCGTACGAAAGTATCGTATCGTATTTTAATTTTGTAAAGTCATCGATGAACGAAGAAGGATAGTATTCTTATATTTATACTGTCTGTCTTTCACGCATAGATTTTACAAAATTAAAATTAAAATCTCCTAAACTAGTGATTTTTTAACATAAATAGGTTAAAACTTTTTTGTAGAGAATGTCAAGGTGCATCAACTGATGCAACAAAAAAATGTGTGATCCCATTTAAAAAAACGTTAATGACCTTCATATGTCCTCTACACGTCCACCATCCCTACCAAGAAAACTGGTATCATCAAAATGTGCCCCTCTCGAAACCATTCGACATCATCCAAAATATTTTTCGCTACGCGTAATAAGAATGACGTAAATCTAGATGGCGATATGTGGTGACCCGATACGTTCTTCGTGACTGTGTTCCGGAAGAGTATCGAAATTGGCGCGAGTAGTTTCAGCGGGACGACAGGGGTGAAGGCAAGGGGCGAGGAAGAAAAAGGACGAGTTAATTGTTTGCCGGAAGTCGAAAGGAACGTTAACATTCGCGTTCGGAAGCTCGCGACAGGTGAGCAGCAAAAGAGGCCGAGGGGAGACAGAAATTTAATATTTCACTTATAATATCTTCGCTCTCCAATCTGGCCGGGACAGGTCTGCAACTTTGAAATGAAAATGCACGCGGGCCGGCCTCCCTGGCCCCGTTGACGGACAGCCCTTATAAATATTCAGAACGGCACGTGAAATAGCGCGACACGCGAGACTAAAGGTATTTCTTATCGTTCCATGGCCCGGACTAGCCCGAACGTCGCTGCGCCCACGTTCTGTGCACGCGTTATCTCACGCATTGCTCTTTCGTATTGACCAGCAGTCGTGTTTTTCTCGTAATCAGGAGCTTCACTTTTCTCTCGCGTTCTCTCACTCATTTATTTACGCCTCTTGTCGGCGACGAGTCGTAGGAACGGGATCGAATCCGAGTTAAGTTTGATATCTAACTTTGGCACCATTCGAGAATAGAAATATCGCAGTATTTATTTTATCACTTTTATTGATAAATTACACATTTATTAAACTGCATAAATTGCAATTTCGAACCGTAGAAGGAGCATAGGTAACCCACAAATTCGAAGCTTTATATAGTTGAGTGCTGATGTTGCTTGTGGAACGTTACCAAACACGAACACGTTTTCACTTAAGAACCTCTGCTCGCGACGTATGCGATCCCCTATTTCCATCCACCAATGTCTAACCTTATTTGGAAGCGTGGTTCCCACTTCGGGAAGAACTCGCGAAACACTCGAGACTGTGGAATTTAGATTTGGTCGTCGATTTGGAAATACTCGCGAATATAAAAGGCTCGAAACTGCTCGTGAGGAACTCGACCTCATCTCTAAGCGGGTCGCGCGCGCGACTGCGTTCAACTCCGTTGCGAGGAAAGAGCAAAAACCGGCAGGAAATTTCAAGTATGAGCGCGATACACGTTCCAGCGACTAAATCCCGGCTATCATTGTATACTGCTTTCATTTTCACACGTCGTTGGATGGAATCCAACGATGAAACGGGACGATAGGGGTGGGGAGGGGGGGAGTGTTAAATCGAGTACGGTTGTTTCACCGGTAGTCGCGACGTATTCAGCCAACGATATTCCTCATTATGCGAAAAATAGATTAATTTACGAATGGACTGCGCCGAGGTTGGGAATTGGTATTTATTTATGTTAATGTTTCGCCATTTCCACGAGCGAAGTTCAACAACCATATGTTTATTAAAATTCGATCCCTTTTGCCGTCCGACCGACAAAACAGTCCGCGTGCTTTTTACACACACACACACACACGCGCGCGCGCACAGGTAATATTAATTTAATGCGAATGCACGGCTCGAAACGGAACGAATTTCCGGGAGGACGCGTGCCAAAAACAGCGGGCCGGACAATTAGCGTTGCTCCCGCGGGTTTTCATAAGCTCGTTTTTCGTTCTTCGCCGGGGTTTTCCTGATCGCCGCCGCCGCCGCCATTTCTTTCTCCTATCCGCGACCGGAAACTGCGCCCGATGATAACGCAGATATTCCATTAATTTCTTGCCTGCGCCCGATCGGATTTTCGGATAGGGATTATCGAAAATACATTTAAAAAAAAAAACGCAAAATAAAAGGAGGGAGGATGAAAAATGGGGGGGAGCGGGGCGATTTCGACCGGTATCAGCCGTTATATTAATAAACGGCGAAAGTGTATCGTCGCGGTATTTCAAAATATTCCGATAAACGTAACACCGCGGAACGAGAGTGTCCCGTAGATTTTGAAGGTCGGTGAATAAAATGCTCGTGAAACGGCTTTCGCGATTATCAGTGGAGAAATGATCGCGAAATCGTTGTTGGAGCGTTGAAAAGTATTGTTCTCTTGGGCGTATAATATCGTAAAGAATGTTAACGACGTTCAGCGCTGTACTACGGTAAATTACGCGTTTCGTGAACGATTATCACGGCTCTCGGTTAATTTTTAACGCGTCTGGCCGTTTGATGCTGTAAAATCGTCAACGTCGTCCGTGACATCTGTCGCGTGATTAGAGACATAACGAATTAAATAGTATGCGGGATAATTTTGTCTAAACTCGACGTTAAGTACGGAAATTATATTCGCTGAATTCAGAAACTAACGAACTACGTTAACGCGTATGGAACAGTCACGATTAACATGTTATCTGTTTAGGGGTTTTCACCGTTACGGTATATCTATTTATTTCGAACGATTAAAACACGAGTGTCGTCGACAAAAAATTTTTAAATAGTACAAATAAAATGTAATTAATTTCCTTGATATTCATACGTTTCATTTTAAATGTAATATTTTCGCAAAAATTGAATATATGTCATTCACGTGCGAATTTCGCTACGAACGTGTCGAGCCTCGCGATTCTAATTGAATCGTGAAGTTCACAGTCACATTTGCATCCCTCGAAAACACTGTAACTTTTCGTTTAATAATCGCCAATGAAAATTCGCCAAGCTTTATTTACTTTCGGACGATCCACGGTAATGTAGTCACGCTACATTAGTATTTGGACCTCGTTCGTTCTGGACTTAAATCTCGCCTTCTGCTTTAACTTTCAAATCACGGAACTTGGAGAACTTGCTAATCTTTCATCCAGGACGTCTGCACCAGTTCACTGGATGGTCTTTCTATCCATTTTCTTCAATTCGACTCGTACGATTCGCTCGAATGAATCGATGAAAGTCAAATTCACGCAGAGTGCGAGTCTTCTGACCAATTCTCCGAAACAGGCCCACTGACAATCCCCTCGATCCGGTTCCACAAACTTTTCTCCAAAAATTGCAATATTTTCTCAGTTTTAAGTGTATTTAAGTACAATCCAGGAACAAAACAAAGAACAAATTTATCGCTTCTATCCAGTGATGTCGTGCATGACGAGTTCAAGAATACGGCGACGAATTATTGCATACGGCTTGGTCACTCGTTATGGTCCGCAATCAGCTGCCCAGGGCAAGTGGTTAACCCCGCATTCGCCGGACCTCGCGGGCACACTCCTCAGTCCAGTGTAGCTCTAGTTGGGGTTTGAATCGTGTCTTTCCCGTCTTGCCGGGCTTTGCTCCTCGAGTCTCTCGAGTCTGAAACGGTGTCAACCGTGTCTCGCGAGCAGTAACTGAAGTCGTATCTCATGACCCCGTTGTCGTGTCAGCCGAGTTCCTCCTGTGTAACACAGTCGCTCTGAGCAAACTCCGCCACTTTGATGTTCTGGATTTGCCTAATCTATCCTTCCTCGTCTTTAATTCCGCGCCAGAGGATCTCGCATACGTTATTGTTATTATTGCAATTGCAGAAGAAGCTTAATCCTGTTACGATCCCCCGTGAATCCAATCTTGAAGTGGAAATTGAAAGCGACGCAGGTCCTCACAGGGAATGCTCAGTAAGAGCAAAAAGTTAAGTTCTCGCATTTGTCTAGGTTTTCGAGACGAAAAGTACTGATTCGAGCTAATTCTGACACGCCCGTTATTTATTATCTGAATTGTCAAATTTTTCAAAGGCACTGCCACATTCGTATTTGTGACAGTTTTAGTTTTGGCTAGTGCAGTATGAAAACGAACTCCACGAATCTAAATACAGATTTGGAGACGATAGATAGCGAGGAGAAGCTGAAAAGTACCAAATGACAAAAGATTTAATTTTAAACGAAGAACCACTGTGATTCCGACAGTGAATGAAATAACAATTCAACGAGTGAAAGTTCGTCGCTTTCAAGCACAGTAAATATCATTTGCATTTCGTCCAACCGAAAAAATTCATTTTCCTTTTTTCTCGCGTTTAGGCAGTTTATCATTTCAACTCTTTCTCCATTTTCCATCGTGACGATGCCTATCCACAAGACGATGTGTGTTCTTTAAAGTCGCACCGAGGCTATTTGTACTTGTTCGAGGTTCGGAGTGAAATTTATTTTCAATTCGGCCGCGCGGCATTCTCCTTTGCGCAGCCAGGAGTAAAACTAACACGAGTACGGTGCTCTTGCAGAGCATATTCTCCGGTGTAAATTGAACCGCGTAACTTCATGACGGTGGAAACAAATGTTGCAGGATGGCAGGTGCGAAACCATTAAGACAGATATCACCGCGCGTCGCGATCGTTTCCGCGAAAAAAAAAATAGAGGCGAAAAAAAAAAATTCAATCGACACGCTCTACTTGCGGCGACGCTTTTCAATTTCCATAATAACCGAGTCGAAATTGCTAACCGGCCAATTTTTTACACCGTTGCTCCGGCAACTTGCAAATATTTAGCGCGATGTATGTGTGTTTATTACACCGAGAGCGCTTTCACACGGAAACGAATATTGTTCCCCGCGTTTTGTGAAACCGTAACGAATCGTATCGCTCGTACACGAGCTATTAAATGAATCATTCGTTCATTTTACGAAATCGAATATTCCGCGTCCATTATGCCCCGTTTCTCGATGCAATTTCTAACCGTAGTAATCACCGTCGGACATTGAAAAAAAAAAAAATCGCCGCTTTTATTCCCGCCGCCGGTTATTACCCGGTTCGAAAGTTTGCGAGCAAATACTCGTTAGTCCCGGCGTGATTTAAAGATAACTCTTTGTTAAAATAATCTCTCTCTCTCTCTCTCTCTCTCTCTCTCTCTGTATACCTTTAGAATTCAATTCGTGCAATTTGCACGAATACCGGCGAGGTTTTCTTCAGCGTCAGACGGATTTAAACGCTTTGAAAGCGCGAAAGCATCGCAACGAAACATCTTGAGCTTATAAATCCCGTGCGCCACCGGATATTAGATACGCGCGAGTGGTGTGTCACGTTGACGCCGATAGATACGTAGCGTGCAGCGTATACGCGTCAACACGACGGAGCTGGATCGTCCAGTTTATGGTGGCGCGCGTACGCGATCATGGGGGGTTCGCGCTATCGGGCGACGGAATTTCGGGCCGCGCTTTTTCGTTTCGTATCACGCGATCTATGAAACATTGATAGAAGTCTGGTCAGGGAGAGGAAGGAGGGAGGAGTGGGGGGAGGGGGGGGGGAGGGCTAGGGAGAGAGGAAAAAAAAGACCGTGAACGGAAAAGGGGCAGAGGGTTTTCGGGCGCATGCGGAACGACCATGCATCATCGTTCACGCTTCATCCCTTGATATGCAAGCCAGATCTATACACGTGTGTGTGTGTGTGTGTGTGTGTGTGTGTGTGTGTGTTACTGTGCATACAAACCTGCATATTTGCGCGTGTATACATACGCGGACACATATGTACACACGTGGCAATGGGCTGGCGCATAAATCGAACTTTTGCATTTCCGGCGTCGACAGTTGTCCCCCTCTACGTTCCCTCATTGCCTGGCGTCACACGCTGCGTAACAGGAAACATTCGCTGACCTGCTGTGCCTTTTTTTCTTTTTTTCTCTCTCTCGTGCATGTGCGTGCGTTTCGTTCCTCTAACCCACCCCGGACGTATTCTACGTGTACGGCGAATTTATGTCGTAACATTCGGACGCGATCCGAGCGTACGCTTCTACACTGATGATGCTGCCGCGATTGAACAACGTCGCGCACGAAACGGTGGGACACGCCGTTGACGTTCGTACGAGAGGGGCTGGTCGTCGTCGCGTGTCGTTTCAACAGCGTGGAAATTTTAGTTTCGCCAGATCGTTCTGGATCATCGCCGATATTGACAGGATCGTGCTTGGCTACCCTCGTCGGGGACAGATATCCGCATTGTGGTTTATTTACAGAATCTTTCCAATCAATTTACACTGTCATGTTTTTAATTTTTCATATGGAGGAAAATTTATATTACTTTGCCTTTCAGATTGCCTCTAGATTATGTAGGTGCTCACGTGAAAGTGTTGCAATACTGTTTGGTCTTTATGCTGGAGCTACCCGTGAGATTAAATCAGTAAATTTCCATCAGAGACGTTAGAGTCAAAGATATGGAGAAACTTTATAGTACAATGTAGGAGTGTACAAATTTTTACTTATACGTTTTATGAAAAATCGTTTAAACCTTCAAAAACACATTTACGTTTTACGTTTACGAGATATCTAACGAAAATTATAAATTTTTTTACCATTTTGATAGTTTTAGTGTTAACACTTGAAGCATGCTTTTTTCTCCACCATTCTTCAGTTCCTTCAGGACATTTCTCAGGGAATTAAAGAAAAGTGCATGCAAGGTTGCAAATTTACTAAAGTAGCATCGTTCTTAATAAAATTTTTAGAGGTTATTTTCACATCCAACATCTAAATGCAGATCTACGATGGCCCGTTTTCAAAGTATATAAAACGAAGCACGCGTATTGGCTGACAAAGCAGCGCGTCTCTAACAGTCGGACGAGAATTGTCAGATTTGCAGAAAAGTAACATTTAAATTTAAAGTCAAAGCATAAAGACGAAGTATGCTCGATGTTTCACCCGAGAGCGTGAACAAAATTTAAGTAGTAACGAGGAAGCTGACATAGCTGCTAAGAAGCAACATCGTTCTCGTCGAATGTCATCCGAAGATGAATTCCTTATCAAGACCTTGTTGTAACAATACACCATACCGAGAAACAATCGTGGAACGAAATATGGAACACCTACAAAAAAACAAAAACTCATAATATAATCCAAGAATTCTATCAAACAATGCCTACCCACAACATGAAAAGAAAAGACAGAATAGTCATGACAAGGTTTAGAACAGGACACTGCAAACTCGCACGTGAGTATCTGTTAAAAAGAACAAAACCCCCAATGTGTTTGCAACCGAGTTTTATCAACCCATCATCTTCTATTCGAATGCAGCAAGCACCACACCTCAAAGGCAAAAATACGAAATCACTTCACCGGCAGCCCTGACGTCGCAGAAACACATAGGAAATGTTCTGAATCATCTAAAGGAAACTAACATCTACCGTAAGATATAATGAAAAGAAGGAAACAGTACCTAGCCGTCGCTAATGACCAGAAGGTACATGCGACGTTAATCATAAATTAAAGAAAAAAAAAAGAAAGAAATTTAAATAAACATGTCGTCATTTTGAAATATGATAATTTATATTATAACACTCCCACTCAGACACAGCTATTCGCCCTTCTCTCTAGCGTTACACGCTGCGAATTTTTTCTCGATCCTCTGGACAGGCGACTCCAGCAATAAGAAGAGAATGAAACGCAGGTGTACAGACGTGGAACACCCATTTCCCTGATGGACAAGATTAAACAACGTGCTGCAGGAGAAACGCGAGCCGCGTGTACCTTCCGTTCTCCGTGTTTTCCATCCACCCCTTTCGTGGCTGCGCCGGAATTTTTCACTTGATCACGCTTTTTCGCGGCTGGAGGTTCTTCGACCGGCCGCGTAAAAGTAGAGATAATTTCCTAGGAAAAAAAAGAAAAAGAAAGAAAAGGCGAAGGTTAATTCGATTCTGAATTCGGAGGGAAATAATCTGGCGGGAACTGGCCGAGGCCGCCGGATGAGTTTCACCTCTTCGAATCGGAAGAGTGACGATAGAGATGGGATGGGGATGAAAGGAGGGGTGGGGGGGCAAGAGTAAAGAGAAGGGTTGAACGTGGGTGGGTGGGTGGTTAGAAGGGGGGATTCGACCGGTCAGAAAGCTGGAGAGGCATGCGCGATGAGCTCTTGGCCGGTAGCGGAGCCAACGAAATTAATATTTAATTTTCTATCCCTCATCCGCCGCGGAAGTTCCTCCTGGCCCTCTTGGCTTATACGCCATCGTCGTTCGCTCGTGGTTTTATTGCACCGGGTGGCCGGGCGTACACGGTGCTCCATTGTTTCGCGGCTGTATTATATTGCCACTCGAAACACGGTACTTTCTTCCTTGCCCTCTCCTCTCGACCCTTGATTGCGCCAACGAGCCAC
The DNA here is from genome assembly GCA_036937485.2 of Tetragonisca angustula. Lineage (NCBI taxonomy): Eukaryota > Metazoa > Arthropoda > Insecta > Hymenoptera > Apidae > Tetragonisca > Tetragonisca angustula. Next base: position 608,627 of record JAWNGG020000012.1, on the reverse strand, counting down.
GTACGGTCCGAGTGGTACACGACCACCACGACCGCCCGAACGTGCCAACATGGCGAATTAACAGCCGAGAAACCAATAATACCCGTATCGTTCGCCGTTTCCTCTATGCAAATCGCATACCACGGTCAGTTACCGATCTAACGACCGTTCGAGAACCCTTTGAGATACGCGTGCACGTGTGCGCGTGAACAGGTGGATCTCTCTCTCTCTCTCTCTCTCTTTCTCTCTCTCTGGAGGCGAACGTCCGCAGAACCTTGGTTTCCATCTTGAAATTCAAGTATGCGCCCCCTTCCTGGCAAAAACTCGCTCATCCTTCGGCCGACGACCAGGTCGCTTAAATAGGCGAGCAGGTGCAGCGTGTCTCGCGAGTTTCGATCGAGCCTCCCCGAACTTTGGGAATCGATGGAGGAACCGGTCGGAGAAAGCAGCGGCAGCAGTGGAAAAAAAAAGCGAAACGTGGACTAGAGGTGACAGGATGCCTTTTCAAATCAGGTTCCTCGTCCGGGGCGTTGTCTCTCGATTCGTTCGCCGATCTTGGGAAACGCGGAATTTCTCGGGATCGAGAAATCCGATCCCATTCCCATTTCGCACAATCTGGCTGGCCGGTTGCTCGTTCTCTCGAGCCGGGAACCTTGAGGTTAGCCTCAACTAATACTGGCACTCCGGCCCCCAAGGCGATGTAACCTCTCATTACGTTCCCATGTCCGCCGTTGCTTCTCCGAGCGTCTTGCCCACCTTGATTTGATTATCATAATTGCACTTACCTCGGACCTGCTCCACTCGGCCGCAAATTCGACAGGGATGGCGAGCGGAGGCGAGAGAACGACGGCTAACGTCTCTCTCTCTCTCTCTCTCTCTCTCTCTCTTTTTCGTTGTCTCGTGGCCGCTAAAAGCGATAATGATTGTCGTTATTTTAATACCGGACGCAATAACGATCAACCTACGTGGTAATGATCGGGCCACCGTGTCGGCCGGCGCGTTCTGTGTACCAGTCGCTGTGCAACGCGGACGAATGGTACCAAGTAATTTATCGAGTCACCGCTGAAACATTCAAGCAACACGATGTTGCAACAACCACTTCGACGAGCCTATATTTCGTGCGGCGAAACGGGGGGGGGGGAGGGAGGGCTCTGTCTCGAGCAACGTTCGCGAAATATTCTACGCGTGTTTCGATGAATTTTACATGCTTGCAAATTGAAATGACCGCGTCATTTGCTCTGGTTGTCCTCGTTAGCCGCGGTCGAAAAGTACAGATGATCGACAGATCGAGTACGAGTAAGTTCCGTGTATATGTTCGTGGTCTGCGTATTTCTGAGCAAATTCGTATATTTTTCAAATGTTGTTAATTCGCGGAAGATCCGTATCTGTAATATCGCGTTTGTCAACAAAGATGGTCCTTCTAAAGGTAGTATTTCATTTAGGACGAGTTTACAGGATGACAAAATAAGAGAAGTAGTTTCTTTTTGAAATACAGGGTGTGTTCATAAAGTCTGTTTGCAATTTCAAAAATTTATTACAAAGGCGAATGAAAAGACAGATAAGTGGAAATTATTACAAAATGAGACGTATATATTTAAGTTCTTTTCTTTTGCAACTAACGGTGCCCATATAGAGATGTATTAAATGAGGCAAAAAAAGAAAAACTTAAATATACACGTCTCATTATATACGAATAATTTCCACCGAACTGTCTTTTTATTTGCTTTTATGATGAATTTTTGAAATTGTAAAGAGACTTTATGGACACTGTATTAATGACAGACACGGATGTAACGTTATCACGTAGATTACACGGAAGTTGTGTAAAAACTTTTGGGAGAAGTAACGGTCGTGTGTCGAAACATGTGTGGGAACGATTTGACGCCACTCTTGTGCGTCGTCTGAAATTTCTTTCGTAATAATTTCCACTTTTTTGTCTTTTTAATAAATTTTTGAAATTGTAAAGAGACTATATGGACACCCTGTACAATTTCTTGATACCTCAGTCCGCCCTTCAGGATCTAAACACGTAAAATCTCAGTCTGTACATCAAATGTCGTAATTACTTCTATGTGGTGTTTTCTAGAAACTCATAAGAAATGCGCAGTTCAATCGCCGTCAATCAGGATCCCAATGCAAATTGTACGAGCGTGTTTAATTCGAACGGAAAGATTCTTGATCCTTTTCGCAGCTCCCATAACGGGACGTCGTTAAAACGCGTTCGCTCAACGCTCGCTCCTAGCGCAGCGATCGTAAACGTGTTACGTCCTTGCAGATCGATAAACGGAGAACGCGCGTCACACGTGAAACAGCGAGCGGAGGTACGGGGGTTCCAATTGAAGAATAACAATAGCGGGTCATCTTACGCGAAATGGAATAATGTCAGTGTTGCGTTTCGTCTCTAAGTGAGGCACGATCTTAAAATTCTATTGAAAGATGACACCGAGTAAATTGAATGTTTACAGCGTCTCGCCGGGATACTGGCGTTTCGAGGGTGACGCTGTCATCCCTCGAAAACGCGCCGCTCTCGCGTGACGTTTGTGTGACAAGACAAGGGTTGCTGGCTCCTTTCTTTCTCTCTTTCTTTTTGCCTTCTTCTTTTCTTTTTTATTAATCGATGCCTTTCCCCTCGTTTTCAATCTGTCACGCGTACCGCAACGATTGCGAGACCTCCTGAAATCGTTGACCCGGTTTCACCGGGGCAATATTACTTAGCGTTGTGCGCGGAGTTTCGAAGCGAACGTAGCTGGCCGCTCGATTGATGGCCGGATCGATCCGCGCAATAACGAAATATCCTCGTTATATACGGACTGTAACTGACGTCGCGCAAACTCGACCGTGTTTAATCCGCGATATTAATCAGCGTCACGGAAGAGATCGCGTATTAGTAGAATCGGAAACGAGATTTATCAGGGCGACGGTCGTAATATGTCAAAGAAACGGGCCAAACACGAGCGGCCACGGCGCCTTTTGTTTCGAGGCGAGAGCACGTTAATTGAACGTTATTAATTGCGACAGGAACGCGCGGCGGATCCGAAATTAACGAATTAAACGAATTGCTGGTTCGAACGTCGCACATCCCCGAAACGTACGTTGCCCCGGTTGCGAAAACTACCGTGCAACAGCGTAGAAACGGCGGGATTGAAGGGTGCTGCCACCCTACGACGGACCAATAAACTCGGAGGATACATCGAAACAGGGAAGTTCACCCTCGTCCGGGTAGTTTTTCGCCAGGCAGTCATACCTTATCTTCCCGGCTGTTCCCTTACTCGTCACTTACTCGTCCGATATTAAACGCGACCGGGGTACCGCGCGAGAAACTCCCGTGCGCGAACGAATTTATCAACCCCCTTGTTACCTCCGGTTACCCCCGATCGCGTCCGTATTATATTCAGAAACCAAACCTCTCGAAACCCTTCTTTTCCATTTTTCTTCCTTCTTCTTCTTCTCTTTCGTTTCTTCTTTCTTTTTTTTTTTTTTTTTTTTTTTTTCTTATAAAACGACGAAGGAACACGTTACATCGGATCCCCGGCGTCCGGCGCAACGGGAAATTTCAATTTCGTCGTTGCCTCGATATACGAAATTTTAATAAAGGCCGGCGCAGCGCCGCCGGTTCGCGAGAAAAATGCATGCGCTTCGGGAGTCGCGCGATTGCGACTGGAGGGCAGCCTCGATTAAAGCGTTCGCCGTCGTTCCTCCATTTTTTCCCCTCCCCCGCCCCCCCTCCATTTTTTTTTTCTCTTTTAGCCGCCGACGACCGATCTCTGGCTTGTGCAGCGTGCATCAGTTTTGCTCGTGTTTTCCCCGACGATCGGCGGACACCCCCGCGCTCATAATTGAAAATCACTGTAATCCAATATCCTTGCTCGGGGGTGCGATGTAAAATGGAGAGAGCGGGCACCGCTTAAGGTCGTTCCCGCGCGTCCCTCTCTCCGTGTACCGACCGAATAAGGAGGCAACCTACGAGAAATCTCGCCCTTCGGGAACGAAACCGCACGCGCGTGCAACACACGCGCGTATTGTCCTCCACCCCCACCCCCCACCGATGGGAATTCGGCTACTTTCCACCGAAGAGCACTCTTTTTACCGTGGTTTATTATACGACTTACCGAGGGATGTTCAACGATGTTCGAGCGTATTTACAGCCAGCCTGTCCCCGGCTGACAAAATGTCGGGGGAAAAATAAGAATTATATCCGGTGGATGTGGGACCACGTCGTTAAGAGCGGATCCCGTTAATCCACAGGGAGGAGCGCCGTGTGTATTATCGATGACCTTTCTCTTCGTTGGTTGAAGGGATAATTCCTTTTCCGTGTTCTAATTTCTGGTTCGCGTGCGAGGGTCGTCGTGCGTTACTGATTTCTGCGGTCGGCGTCACGCGTCGTATTATTTTCAATTAACGACCGCCGGTTGCTTCATTGCCGGTCCGTTCATCCGAAGGATGTACACGGGATCGAATTTTTCGACACTTCGCGTAACTGCATTTACGATATCGAGTCGGTGGAAACACTGACAATGAATTAGCAACGGTCCACCTAAAAGTGGACTGTGAGTAGTTAGTCATAAGGGCAAGATTCAGCAGTTGGTCATTTATGTTCCTTCCCCTTTCACTTGATGATATACAAGGACATGCTTAGGCATTTTTTCCCTCAAAAGTCCGACAAGAGATCCACGATTGCAACACTGAATAAATCTCTTTGAAATTATAAGTGTGTTAATTCCATTAGCTAGTAACTGGTTCATTACACGGACCGTAACGAGTGACCAAACCGTATACAATAATTCGTCTTCTTTTTGAATTCATCGGTATATCACTGGATAGAAATTAAGAAGTAATAAATTTATTATCTGTTTCGCCTTTCAATATACTTAAAACTGAGAGAAATATTGCAATTTTGAGCGAAATATTCTCGACGTGGGGTCGTTCCAGCTCAAGAGGTTAAAATCGAGTTCTTGTGAACTCTGTTTATACGAATTAAATTTCAATTGAGTTCCTTTATGTAAACGTGAATTTCTGGTGCTCGAACGAAAGATTACAAGAGTCAGTGGACTTTTATTATATTAAATTGTTTCCGCAGAAGTTTACATAAATGGAATTCTATTGTATTGATTATTCCTAGGATTTGTAGATTATCATGTCGAGAAGGTGTTTTGTTTCAGATTTTCAGTGACACCGTGCATCGTCTAAGATTGAGACATCTTGCGTTACTACAGACAAGCATGGTAAGTCCATTTCACTATTACTTGCAGTTTCATTTAAATTTAAATTTTCCTGGTGGCGTGCTCAAAATTGAACTGTCGAGAGATTTCAAGTGCCTGCTGTTTAATTTAGATCAGAATTATTATATCGGATATTTAGATTAGGAGGAATTTCACTTTAATCATCGAATCGCTGTTACAAAATTCAAGTCCACGTGAAACTTCTGCCTCCGTTATCAAAGGGGGTTAATATTTGACGGAAACTTTGAACCCTTTAACCCGCGAAATTTAGTAACATGTCAGATCCCTCTCACCCAACCGACCATCGTCGTCGAGTAATTCTCCAAAGTGTCATACACTGTCTACGATCTTCGAGACTTTCGAGACGTATTTCTCATCGTTCCCTCTGCCACGAAATTCCGCCGCGCGCGTTGATAACAAATACAGCTGGTGTCCGTATCATTTCTGAATCATAGTCCCACGAGAGAAGAAGAACAAAAAAAAAAAAAAAGAAAGAAAAACGAAATAAACACTCGGTCGGAAAGAGTCGTAATCCAGATGTCTGTCGGATGATTTCGCGCCTCGCAACCTTAAAGTTTTCAGCATAAATTGTCATTTGTCCCGGCTCGCGAGTCACTTGTATTCTCCGTGTCCGTTGTCCTCGTCGGTCGTGAAAAGGTTGTCCTCCTTTTTCTTCTCGGCGCAACGTCGAAGCCTTCCCTGTGAACTCCGAGTGGCTCTCCAGGGGCGGCAGCATCTATTTTATAAGACTGAGAAATATCGACGGCATCAATAACGGTTTATCTCGAATACAAATTGCCACCCGGAGAGGACCACTGCCTTAAGAAAACACTCGTAATCCGCGGAGAGGCGAAACAGGGACGTAGCGACAGGTCGTCGCGTATCTACCCCCGTCGTCTATCTATCGCCCGAGGGTGTGACATCAGACCCTTTCGTGTTTATGCGAACGCGCTGGTCGACGACGTTTCGAATTAATTCCACGAGCCTCTCGCACCTACTACTCCACTTTTCTCTCCTCTTTCTTGCTCACGGCTCGTGAATTTCGCTGAAATTCGCACGTTCGCGTGTTCCCCCCCCCCTGTTTACCCGCGAATCGAACCTTTTAATCCATCCCATCTTTCTCCGCGCGCGTGTAATATATCCCTACGATATTTATATCGTTTTCGAACGCGTATTTTTCAAAACTGTCTCGTAAATTTGGCTTTATCGGGAATCTCTTTTACGCCGCCGTGAGATATTTATTGTGCGGAAATTTAAAGAAAATATATACATATATAATATTTCGTATGATTAGATTGCGCATGTTTGTGCATTTATTATAAATATATGCGCGTAAATTACAAGTATGTGTCTCCATCGCTATCTAGGAAAAAATTTTCTACACTTGAGAAACCACTTTCATCAGTCAGAAATATATTGACAGTTTTCAGCGCAGAATTTGCAAACGGCTTCGACAAATAAATCTAAATGAAACAGAGTGAAACAGTCTGTCGATTATTGAAATCGTTTTAGACGATGAGCGACAAGGTGTGTACATAAAAATGGAATGCCTCGTCTCGAAATTGTAAATTGTAGATTCCGGATTTTTATGCGTTTATGAGAAATTTAAATGCACCTTTAAAATGCATGCAGTATGCAAATGTCCATTTTTTGTACCTTTAGAATGCATACAATATGCAAAGATGCAAAAAAAAAACAAAAAACGTGCACGTTAAAATTGCACCATAAAATGCAAATACAGGTGAAACAAATAAAGCACAGTGACCGTTATATAATTTATATATGATGAGCCAAATTTCAACGTAAGTCCCGTGTGCCCTCGTGAAAATATAAACTTGTACAAACGTTCGCAGTCCAGTCGTCAGATATCGTTTCACTCCACCCAAACCAGATCTCCACTTACCTTTATCCTCCCTCTTGTCACTACCACTGTCGTTGTCTGTCACATTCTTCTTCGTTTTTCGTTCAGATGCCACAACTTTCATTGTCGAACCACCAGACGATCGTTTGGCATGGCGCGAGTGTGGTAGCCGCGATGATGAATGACGCCAGCGGAACGAGAGACATTCGGCGCGATCCGAGCCGCTTCAAGAGCTTTTTTGTCACGAAAGCTCGTTACGCCTCGGCGCCAGCCTGGCTAGCAACTACGCGTCCGCGAACAATGTTGACTAATCGCTTTCCAAAACTATTCTGAAAAACTATCGACCACGCGCGGCGTGGCGGCCGAAATGTGTCCGACGGTTTTTGAGATCGCGTCGGCTGTTGCAGTTTCTTTCGCGAAATCGCACCGTACCTCGGAACAGAGAAAGGGCGAAGTTGCGATCTTCTCTAACAGAGAGATTAAATCGACTGCTTTCGATAATGCTCGTTGAAGTCTTCGTCGAACGGACGATCGCTATTTGAACAGTGTCCGGATTAAACGATTAGTCTCGTGTCTTGTAATGCAGAGCCGAGTTATGGTTTCGATACGAAAGAAAAAACGAATCCGAGTCCCGTTCAATTTGAGTTCAATTTTTCAAATCGAGGTTTTAATCGCACAACGATTAAAAGATCGAAGAGGGAATCCTAAGGGAGACGGTAATTTATCGCGATTTACGTAAATTTCTTTTAATTTTGCAAAATTAATTTAATTTTCCAAAGGTGTTCGTCCTTGAAACTTCTTTTCGTAACTTGAATATTTAGTAATATATCGATGTTATGATATGAATCGTGCAAATTGATGGAATTACAAATGAAATAATCGCGTCAACGTAGCGCCGGTCCTTAACGAGTCAAGCGATATGGAATTCAGTTGGTCCTTTCTCGCCAATTAATCCAATTTGAGTCCATTGACTACTTTAATTCGCGAAATTCTCCCTGCTCTTTTTCGTGCTTTCTTTCCTACCTTCGAACAAACACTTTCGCAATTTTGCAGCGGATAGAACGTCAAGAAACGTCCCCTCGGGAACTGTGACTTCTTTCTTCGTTCGTCATCAGACAGACGAATTAGTCTGTCGGAATAATTCCATCGCGGGCGCAGAAAACAAACCTTATTATTCCAATGGATGCCGGCTAATTTGATCGGCTTGAGAATTTGAAATGATAATGGAGCCAAGTTTTTCTCGTTTTCGGTTCATCCTTAAACCCGTCCCTTAGCATACGCGTCTCTCCTCACGCGACTCATGAATTATGCGCGTTGATTACTCGTATATTAGCGTGTTTGCTTCGTCTCCCTTTTTTTCTTTCAACATTCGGATAATTAATTTGGCTACCTCTACGGAATTTTTTTTTCAGATACGAGATCGTGTTTATCGAATAGATCTTTAAGAGTCAATCTACGTACTTGTATGCTAAATTACCTGTGGTTCACACTATGGCGATCAACGACGTGCACTAATCTATTCATTTATTTCATTATTCGCTTCTCTGCTTCTGTCGTTTCTCTTTCCA